>PVKU01001426.1:0-304406 GCA_004027475.1 Anoura caudifer
GTTGAAGCGACAACTTCACATTTTCACAGAAAATAAGAACGAGCCAGGACCGCGGCATCTGCCTGTTCCTGCCCGCATCAGCCAGCAGTTGGAACAATGTTAACAGTGGGTGTCATCTACGTTCCAGCCAGGGCGGCCTTCGCCACTTTGTACAATTGACAGCAGGACACGTTCGCAAACTTTCAGTCGGTGAAACAGAAAAGTCATTTTAAGATTACATACAGGGGGAAAATCCACCACCTCTTATAACTCTGGGAGAAGGCAATTCTTCTCCGTTTCTTTATACGAAGGCACAGGTGCTTTTAAAATTTCGAATCAAGAGGGCTTTTTATGGGTTTTTTTGCAAAAGAAACCAGGAGCCTGAATGGTCTGAAGCTCTCTGGCAGATTTTTGAAACTGTATCAGAATGAGACCAGCACGCGGGGTGCACAGGGAGGAAGCTGAGTCTGTTACACAGCGACACCTTTGTGGTCATGTTCTGCGTATTTAGTTGGAGATGATAAAGTCTTCCTTCGTAACATTGTAACACCGATAGAAAGTGTCAGGTAACATACTGGAAACCCTTACCCACATCCCATGTGCAGCCTGCATTAGCTCAGCCTAGCAGCAGGTGGAGAAAGGGAGCATCAGATTCGAAACACAACGTCAGGGAGGCGGAGGGAGGCGGAGGGAGGCGGAGGGAGGCGGAGGGAGAGGGGACAGAGCCGTGAGTGCTGGAGCATCTTTCCAGAGTGTGATCACGGGTGACAAACCAGGGCCGTGAATACAGCAGCTATAAAAACCCACGTGCAGGTTTCTGGGGGTGGGCATCCGTTTTCAATCTGTTGGCAAACGCCGAGGCGTGTGACTGCGAGGTCGCACGGGGAGAGCACGCAGTGATCTGTCCGTCTGTCCGTTATGTGACTGCACCGTTTTGCATTTTCACCGGCTCCAGAAAGACTTCCTGCTGCTCCAAGTCCTTGTCAGCACTTGGTGTTGTCTGAGCTTCAGATTCGGGCCTTTCCATCGGAGGTGCGGTGGCGGCTCGTTTTTGTTTTGTTCTTATCAACTTGAGGGAATTCTATTCCTTTCCCCTTAGTTTGCTGAGTTTTTATCACAAACGGGTTTCGGATTTTACCGAAGGTGTTCTCTGCATCTGTTGATATGATAATGTGGTTTTTGTTGTTCTTTTTTTTCCTTCTTTAGCCTGTCAATGTGATGGATTACACTAATTTGCTTTCAAGTGTTGACACAGTCTTACCTACCTGGGATAAATTCCACTTGGGCTTCGTGTTTAATTCTGTTTGTATGTTGTTGGCTGAGATTTGCTGTGATGTTGTCAGGGGTTTCTGCCTCTTTGTTCATGACAGATGCTGGTCTCTGGTTTTCCTTTCTTGTCGTGTCCATGTCTGCTGTGGGTATCAGGGGAATGCTGGCCTCATGCGATTAGGAAGCTCTCCTTCGGTTTCTGTCTTCTGAAAGAGATTACAGGGAACTGGCCTTGTTTTTTCTTCAGTCTTTGGTAGAATCCATTCGTGAACCCAAGTGTCTGGTGTTTTCACTTTGGGTAGGTTTTTCACAATTGATACAATTTTCTTAAAAACTACAAGCCTCTTCCGATCGTTCATTTCTTCCCGTGGGAATCTGGTACATTGTATCTTTCAGGAAATTGGTCCTTTTCACCGAAGTTATCAAATTTGTAAGCAGAGGGCTGTTAACTTGTGAAAAATAATGTGATAGGATACAGAATTCTAGGTTGGTGGACTTTGAGGGTTTTTTTTTTTTTTTTCATCTAAACATTTCAAATATTTTGCTCCACTTTCCTTTTGCTTACATAGTTTCTGAGGACATGTCAGATATCATTCTTACCTGTGCTCCTCTCTAGGTAAAAGTGTTTTTCCCCTCTGGCTCCGTTCAAGGCTTCTATCACTGATGTCCCGAAGCATCAGTCTGATTTCCCTAGGTACAGTTTTCTGCATTTATCCTGGTTGAAGTTCTCTAAGTTTCCTGGAGCTGCACTTTATCGCCTGGCATTAATTGGGGGGAAATTCTCAGCCATTGCTTCTGTTTCTTCCTATCTTCTCCTTCTGATAGTCTTCAATATTTGTGAATACATTTTTGAATCGTCTCACAGTTTTTTAATACTCTATTCTAATTTTTTTCAGTCTTTTTTCTCTCTGCTTTTTACTGTTGGAAATTTCTGTTGTCATATCATCAAGCTTGGAGATTCTTTCCTCAGACTTGTCCAGTCTCCCGATAAGTCGGTCAAAGATATTCTCAATTTCTGTTATGGCTGTCTCGGTCTCTACCATTTCTCTTTGATTCTTCCTTAGAATGTGCATCTCTGTGCTTGCATTACCCACCTGCTCTCGTATGCTGTCTAATAATTCCATTAAAACCCTTCACAGACTAAACACAGTGTTTTAAAATTTCTGGTCTGATCATTCCAATCTTCTTTCAATCTCTGCCTTTGGTTCTGATGCTTGCTTTTCTTCTTCAAACTCTGCATTTGTCTTTTAGTCTGCCATCTAATTTCTGTTGCAAGATGAGTGTAATGTAGTAGGTAAGATGAACTGCGGTAAACAGGCTGTAGCAACCTAGTGCCGAGGTGTTGGGGGACGGGGGGGTGTTCTATAGTTCTGTGACAGGCCCTGGCCCGGGATGCCCCCAGTCCTTGTTCCTCCTCGCCCTCCCACCCCCACCGCCACAACGGGGGGCCTTCAGGAGCAGGTATCCCTCCTCCCCAGCAGGTTAAGCTCTGCTAAATTTCCCCTGAGGGCACACCTTGTTAGAAAGGACAGAGCGTTGGGAGGTATTTCAGAATGTTTTTTTTTTTTCCCTGCTCATGGTTGGAAGCACAATGGGATTTTTCTCTGATTTTCTCTATGAGAACCCGGCGGAGCTCCAGGCAGGAAAATGCACAGAACCGTGGGACCCTCCCCTATGACAGAGCCTGCCCCCTTCAGTGCGTCCACGCTGAGCCTCCGGGGACCCATTAGTTACCTGCCCAGACACCAGGTCTCAGCTCTGCTGAGCCACGATCCTCGGCCCCACCTGTCTCCCCAGTTTGGGGGCAGCGCTGCACCCCGGGACCTCGCTTCTCCGACCCATCCAAGAAGAGTTGTTGATTGTTTGGTCTGTTCTGCCTTTTCCGTGCTGTTGGAATGGAGGGGTGGCCCCTGAGCTCCTTACGTGCCCACCAGGACAACGGAAGTCCTCTCCTCAACAATTTTCAAGACAGAGAACCCTACAAAAAAAAAACCTCACTTTTTTAAAAGTTCAGTTGAAGTATTGATCACCCTGTGGCTCAGTCTGACTTGGACTTAAGTCTTCAGAAAGAAAAAACTGTTCAGAGCTTGAGCTAAGAAACCTGACTCTCCCGACAACCCTTTCCAGCTTCTTGAGTGAAACCCGAGCGTGGCCACCTCGCTCCTGACCCCACCTTCACCTGAAGCGCCAGGAGGTGGGGAGCCAAGGAGTCAGGCGCCCACCGCCAGCCAGCGGCTTGCTCCTGGGCGGGGGTCCCGGCGGACGCTTCTCGCCCAGGCTCTCGTCTCTGGTCTTGGGAGGGGACGATTCCATCACTAAGATTTGCTTCCAGTCCTCTGCGCAGGTGAGTACAGTACAAACACTCGTGGTCTGTTCAAAGCCAGTCCTCTGCGTAAAATGTTCTCTTGCTAGGCTGAGTCCTTCAGGGAGGTCCTTACGTAAACCAGGCGGTGATGCTGGAGGTGCCCACACAGGCAGTCCCCCCTTCTCTGCTTGCAGGGACCCCCGAAAGGGTGAGGGTCTCCCCCCTGACCCCGGAGTGAGGGTCCACCTCGTCGAGGCTGGGCCACGGAC
The DNA here is from genome assembly GCA_004027475.1 of Anoura caudifer. NCBI lineage: Eukaryota > Metazoa > Chordata > Mammalia > Chiroptera > Phyllostomidae > Anoura > Anoura caudifer. The sequence continues at coordinate 3,823 of PVKU01001426.1, forward strand.
GAGAATACCCAGCAAAAAGGACCAGACTGTGCAACTGAAGCATGAAAGTGAAAGGTTTTACTAACCGACCTTGAGGAATAACCTGCGTGACCAAGGGCACCTGGCGTGAAACCCTCTGTGCCGAGTCACCAGCTTCTCCATCCGATTTCAGCCTCAGCGGGGGCTGGTGGACGGGGACAGCGACGTGAGCGTCCATGCTGGTGCCCAGGGCGGGGGGGGGGGGCAGCACTTTCGCCAGCACCCCTGCCTTGCCGGGGCTCAGAGTCCGCCCAGAAAGCCCCCGTTCTGGAGGCCTCCCCAAGGACCCACACCCAGGTTCTAGGCCTCTGCGGAGGTAGTTCTCCTGACACCCCCTCCAGGCTGTGCGCCCAAGGGGCAGACAGCTGCCCAGTTCTCCCAGGGGAGGGCACTCGACTGCCTGGCGTTGGCTGGTGCCCGGACAGCTCCATCCGCACCCCCTCGAAGGCAGTTGAAAGATGCACAGGGAAGGTGCTCGGCCCTGCGTATCCCCCTCCAGGTCAGGGCCTGTGAGCCCCCTCCACCTGTGCATCCTGCCCACGTGCGGGTGAGCCCTGAGCTGCCACTCACAATGGCAGAGAGGAGGGGCCTTCTCCACGAGGTCCCCTTGTCACCAGGGTTACCCTTTCTGCCTACACGCCAACAGTTCTCTACAAGTAACAGAAGAAAGCAATGTTTTCACAAGGTGTCATTGTCATGTTCTTGAGAAAACAAGGGCCCCTGGTGTTCAGATTCAATCTCCGTGTCTGTCTCATGAGATTTCAAAGGCGTGAGAGCATCAGCACCAGGCAGGGACAGCGACCTGAGGACAGACGGACGTGGGAGCAGAGACCTGGATGGAGGGGGATGTTTGTGGACCAAAGCTCCCGGCAGACAGACGCTGGCTGCAGACCCTGAGGTGGGGGGTGGGGGGAGCAGCGAGGAGCCAATGGTGCGGCAAGGCACCCAGAGGGGGGGCTCCGAGAGGCGGAGAGACAGGCAGCCAGGCCCGGGTCTCAGTCGGAGTCAAGGGAGCTGGCATTTTGAGCAACGAGAAGACGTCATCGGACAGGCGTTTGTAAGAGGTGATGGTGCCTGGTGTGGATGGGGGCCTGAGTGAGGGGAGCGTGGTGGGGGGCACAGAGGGGGGACGTGTGAAGCAGGCAGCACCGGGCCTGCCAACCCGTCTGGGAGAGACAGCACGGGCCATGGCTCTCCGCCTGATCTCACCAGCATTTTTACCCCAAAGATGCAAAAAGCAGCAAGGACAGGCAGCCAGGGCCTGACGTCTGTATCCGTGGCAGTGAACGCGGAGCCTCCTGGGTGCCTTTCCGACAGGGAACCTGGGAGAGGAGGGCTGCGGACCTGACCCGTCAGGGAGAGCCGCACCTCTTCCCGGGGTCACAGGGACTGGTCACTTGCTCTGCACACCCTCGTCTTCCCAGACATTCCGAGACAGGCAGTCGGGCACCATCACACCATGTCAACACCCACGCAGGGCGACTGTGGCACCCGGAGAGCCTCGTGTCACCGGCAGGGGGAGGGCGCGTTTGTCCCCAACCGCTGGTTGCTGGCCAGCCGCTCAGGAAAAGATGCACCAGGTTAAAAGGGTCATTCAATCACCAGAAAACAACAATCCCGGGTTCTCAGAATGAATAACATTTCTGCGCCTGTTCTAGACCGCCCCTCGGGCTCTCCGCTCACCCCCACTCTCCCCCCAGGAGCTCGGAGCCCTTGACCGTGGCCTCGCTCCTCAGGGAAACAATCAGGGGGTGGCTTGAGCCTGTTTTGCAGACGAAGAAGGGCTGGTGTCCCTCAGGGCCCTGGGAGACCTCACATCACGGCTCCCACCACACACAGCGGCGGGGACGGGAGATGCTGGACCAAGAGCAAGTGCGGAATGGAATGGCACTTTCCATGGGAACCGGTATTTCACATCCCTTTAAAGACACACCGTTGTGTTCCTCTTGCCTAGATAAGAGTTTATTTATATTTATAAGGTAATTTTAGTCCCTTATCAATCGTAGCCCTCACCCAGATTCCAGCATTTCCTTGAAGCAAATTTCCAATGCCAGAGAGAAAAATTGATTGCGCTCTGTTGGAAAGAATCAGCTCCCCCATTTAAGGAGCAATTATTCTCATTGACGCCGCATTTGGCAGGAAGCCGGGTGGGTGATGGTATCCTCAGTATCCTCGGCTGCATTCATGCAGCGACAGGGTCCAGCGGAGCTCGCCCGAGCGCTGGCCCCGCGGCGACAGCCAGGGTGCCCTCGGACCAGCCTGGGGGGCTCTGTCCCTGCTCCCCACTCTGACACGAGCCTGTGGCTTCAGATCCGGTGGAGTCGGGTCTGCCCATTTTCCGGGAGAACAAGACGGCTGCCCGCCCAACCGCCTGCGGTCTCCACCCTTGCAGCTCTGGCCGGTGGTCTCCACGCCTCCCCGTTCCCTCTGTGGGCCACACCGGGGACATCTCTGTCACCTCTCCAGGGGCCTCCAGTGTGCAAACTCCGCAGTAGATCGATGGCCGGCTCTCCGGCTTCGTGACTCCGTGGTTGCTGCAGGTTTTGTTCTAAGAATCAGACGTTGGTACAAAGAACCCGGCCTCGCGGTCCAATCAGGAAGTAAAATAAGGACTCTAGAGCAAGGGGGTTTCCTTGTGTCTGGTCTCTGCGTCGCTCTCTCTTTCCTCTCTTTATACGATGAAAGGTTTTAGCCTGAAAGTATATTTTTCCAAATGCATTTCCCAGGCCCTCTCTTTCCAGGCTGAGTCCACATTCACAGTCTATGCCACCGAGGCCCTGGGGGTGATGCGAAGCTTTCAGGACGTTCCCCGACGTTCTGTGCGTGCCTGTGGGCGTGCTTTTCTCGTGCATTGTTTCAGAGAAAGCAGCAAGCCCGAGGGTGGGGGGTATGCACGCTGTGAGCCCGAGTACTGACCCGAGTACTGACCCGCGGTCCACGCCCACTTCCAACTCTGGTCCTCGGATTCCTTCGGATGCTGCCTTTCCCGCACGTCACCGCTGTTCCCTCTCTCTGATTCCGTCTCTCTGCCTTCGGGCTCTCTCAACCCACGCAGCGCACAGCGCCCCTCGCCGCCACACCTGGGATGGGGGTGTGCTGCCCACCGCAAGCGTGCAGGAAACGTAACAAGTAACTGAAGGAATTTGTCGCTTACCAATTGACTATCAGTGGCTACCACTTGGAATCCCTTCCTCTCATTTTTCACCTCCGAAGGCCCTTCCTGTTCAGACCCCAGAGTGAGAGAGGTGGAAATCACTTTAATTCTCAGCCTGTTTACTCATTTCCCCAAAAAAAGAAGCGCCAGGGAGGTGGGACTGTCTTCCCAGGTGACGGCAGAGCCAGCCCCCGGGGACAGCCTTGGCTCCCAGCAAACAGGAGTTCCACCAAACCCTGTAGGCAACCAGACTTTCGATCCTTGTGGTTTCATAAAAGATACTCCTTGCGGTTTTGGAAAAGATACTTTTGTTGAACCAGCCATTGAGTGTTTCCACGTGAAACAGTTTTGGGGAAACATAATCCTGGTGTTTGCAGTTGGGGAGGCAGCTTTGCAGGAGTTCTGTGGTCCAACAGTGACACCCAGTGGCCGAGGGCAGAACTCCCTCCTTCACCCCAGAGGAGGGAGGGGACTCAAGAAGACTCGGGAGGGTGAGGTGTTGAGAAAGACTCCGTGGGAGGGACGGGGACAAATGCAGGATGGGGGGGGGGGCAATGTGTGGGGGCAGAGGGACATTCCGGCCTGATGTCACCAGCACCAGGTCAGTAGGAGAGGAGACAGCTTCAGGCCCCGCCCAGCGCCAACAACCCCAGCGAGATGCGGAGACAGACAGAGCGATGTTGTGAGCTGGGCACCGACCGAGGACGACGACAGGTGGTTCACACTGGACCAAACTTCAGAGGCAGAGAGGGGTCACGTGCGTCCCCTCAGCCCATGACTCTGTAGTGTGGACAGAAGCCCACGGCATCGAAACACCGGCGGGAAATAAAGGGCCACAACGTCTATGGGGGGAGGTAGGACTCGCTTCCGACCTTTGTCGGAGGACTTTCAGCTAAGGTTGGGATGCTGGACACGGAGAACCGTGCAGTTCTGTCACTCACACAGGTCGGAGGTCACACGAGGGCGGGCAGTGGCTTCTTCCCCTCCTGGAGAGAGTGGTGGGGGAGGAGGCTGGACACTGTCAGCCCCGCTGCTGCTCGACGGTGAGACGGCCCCTGACACATCGGCGTCAGGAGCTCAGAGCGGCTTCCAGCCATAGGATGTGCCTGCCCCCCGACACCCCCTAACTTGCAGCCGGAGGCTGGTGTCCCAACCAGCGAAAGGCAGAGGCATGGCCATCAGAAACCCTGGAATTTAGGTCTAGATAAGGTGGGTGTGAACGTGAGTTCTCGAAAGTGTCTAAGTTTAGTAAACGTCCTCCAACATTCGGAACCCAGTTCCCTGATGTGCTTGAAAGTAATAAGAACACCTCACAGAGAGAGTGTTAAAACCAACGACAGAAGCAAGTTTAAAATGACGTCATTTGAAATGAAATTGTAGCTATTCGGACATTTGATTGCGACACGTGCCCCCCCCCCCCATACAGAAGGATCGAAAGCATCCCACAGTCGGCTCCCATTTATCTACCATCCGGATGCTACAATTAACACTTCCCTGTATTTCTGGGTCAGTTACCTCTCTGTTTCCCTGGGATTTTTTTTTTGATGCACATAAAATACAAGTCATGTGCAGATGGGAGGCCTAGTCTCCAGTAATATATTAGCAAAAACTTCTAGCCCCAAATCCACGGCTGCTTCATTATTTTTGCATCTTGATTTGTAAGAGGTGTTGCCTCGGTGACAGACGCACCTGCAGAGAGGACGCAACCACCTGTCCAGGTGCAAAGCGTTACCATCATCAGCCCAGGTTCTTTTACGGGGCCAGCAATGCCCCACTCTGCCGCCAGATGGCAGCAGCGGTCCACCCTTCGGTCCGCGCCTCCTGCTCCGTCCACCAGCTCTGGGAGTGGAGGTCTGGCAAAGCGCGCGCCACGAAGGTGCCCTTTTTGTTGGCGACGAGACACTGGCAATGATGGAGAGCACCTGTAGGTAGGGATAGAATTTCTGGACAAGGAAGTGAACTGGAAACGAGAAATCCACAGAGGAGGCTGGTTCGCGCGGGAGAGATCCCTGAGGCCAGATCCCCGGTCGCCTTCCTTGGTCACTTTCCTCAAAGCAGCAGGGGACACAAGTCAGGGGGCTGGTTACGTTTCCAAATAAGATGAAACGCTGAGACAGTCATTGCTAAACAAATCCTTCATCCAGAAAAAAACCAAAAACTAAGTGTGGACCTGCACGTGATGGTGTTGTGCTTGGTTGAGAGAGCACGTTTCCGAAAATTATGAAATGTGTTTGCCCGTCAAAAAGACTGTGTTGCTAGCGGCTGTGAAATGCATTCCTAAATTTGCCCGTCTAAAGCCCATAACTGCTTATTTTTGGCTGTCACTGAAGTTAAGTTTCCTAAGGGCTGAAAATTCTAACTAGTTTTAGAATTAGTTAGAATTCCAAAATTAGAATCTACTTTTACAGTTTTCTTCCGGTGAGGGTCGGAGGAAAACCATTTTCGACGGTTGCCGCCAGCCAGCGCTGGGTGAGGTGTGTGTGGGGGGGGGGGGGCAGGTGCTTCGAAGCCGCAGCAGCAAGGCCAGATGCATTGGTTTGCTACAAACCCAAGTGACAGGAGTTGGTCAAACTTACGATTATACGTTTAAAAGTACCTTCTTATATTAAAGCAATTCACGGTTGATGGGACTACTACAGGCCATTTCTGGGTTTTAGTCTGTGGTTGGACCGCTGTTCGGCCAACACAAATGTGGCGGCTACTGCGTGTCAGCGAGTTCTAAGCCCGCAAGACACAGGCCTGATCTGAATCAACCACGGATCTGCCCCCGGGAAGCTTGCCTTTCACAAGGAAGAGAAAACCGTGTAAGAAGCACGTTGGTTTGTGGGATCCACCGTAACAAAACTCCGCAGGCTGGACCACGGAGGTTTATTGCCGCCGAGTTCTGGAGGCCCAAAGTCCAAACCCGGGGGTCTTCTGAGGCCTTTCTCCTTGGCTTGCTAAGGGCCATTTGCTCCGTGTACTCACAGGGGTCTTCCCTCTGGGTGTGTCTGTGTCCAAATGTCCTCTTCTTATAAGGACCCCACTTCTGTCAGATTAGGGCCCACACTTGTCATCTTATTTTAACTTCATGACCTCTTTAAAGACCCCAAATCCACATACAGGCATGTCCTGATCTTAACACATAAATGTGGGGGAGGGGAGGACACAGCCAGCCGGTGAGCAGAGGTGAATGCTTTGCTAATGTCAGGAGCGGGTAAGCCCAAACGCAGGCCAGGGAGGGGGCGGGAAGGGCAAGTTCATGCCTGCCGGTAGGAGATGGCCTCTCCGATCCGGCCGCCGGAAGAACGCAGAGGAATAAGCTGCCGTGTCGCCGCAGGAGGAAGAGCCCTGGGAGCCGGGGCAGCAGCAGGTGCGAGGCCACGAGGGGAGGGTGGACCTGCACGTTCAGGGTGGAGTGGGGCCCCGTTAGGTGGGCCGAGGGCCTGGCCCAGCATCTGTCACACCAGCCAATGACGGGAGCCATGTTTCAGGGGCTCTGGGTACAAGCTGACTTCACCCCGGTCGCCTAAAGCTGGCTGTGATGGGAGGGCTCACCCCTTAGAAATCGGGGACACTGCCAATCAGGGCCTCCCGGCTGCCTCCCCACCCCCTCCCTTGGTCACCATTTTACTGCCGTCGGCGTCCAAGAGGGTTTGTTTGTTCAATCCAGTCACCTTTTTCATGAGCATTTAACGCAGAATCAAACAACTAGCGTCAGTGAAAGCCTGGGTCGGTTCGGCGTTTGCGACCACTCGCCACGAGAGGGCAGCAGAAACCAACATTTCTTTCCGTGTGGCAGCTGAAAACGGAACGTGAGCAAGTCTGAAAACAGAAGAAAGAATACGACGCCGTCCCACCCCCACCCGCGAGCTTCCCCCTCAGGCTCTGAGTGACGTCAGCGTGCTCCGGGGTTACAGGTGCCCAGGAGCCGGGAGATTTAAACACCGGCCTGCTCACCATGAGCGAAAAGGTCGTTCTTTGCTGAAGCCACCGTTCGCCCACTGTGTTTGCCCAGGTGGCAGGAGAAGCATCGCCTGTCGCCTCTCTGTGCGTTGGTGTGCACACCGGCGCGGCCAGGAAGAGCGCGGCCCGGCACGGGCCTCTGGTCCGTGAGCAAACGCAGGGGAAGGCGGGGGCGTCCCCGGGGCCCCTGACAAACTTGCCTTTGCAGCTGCTCCGCCGGGTTACAGTTTTCTAGAAAGGGCATGGGGTGGGGGGTGGGGGCATGTTTCCCGGGAGAACTGCCGCCCAGAGGCCACTTGGGGGCAATCAGTAACCAGGTGGGGCATTAAAAGAAAGTCCAACGTGAGTGAGGGAAGGAAGCAACGAGGGGAGAGAAGCCACGATTCACCATCCGGAGGAAAGTTATCTCCACGGACAGGAAGGGAACCACAGAAAGACACAGTCCGTCCAGCCCCGGGTCTGCCTGCTCAAGCCACGATGCCTGGGCTCCCACGCGGCGCAGCCGCAGCCCTCACAAAAGACACTAAAATCGAGAGGACGGTATAAAATGCATAAAACTGCAATGCATGGGCGTGTTTGAGTTTCTCTCAAATTCTTGGGAGTGCCTGGCAAGCCTCTAAGGCCGACGCCGTTTTTATCTGTCTGGCTCCTACTGGATGAGCCGGAGACTGGCACCTGCCCCGGGCTCCGAGCACACACACCTGAGGCTGCGCCTGAGTGTTTCTTCTCCGCACAGAGTGAGGTCCACGCGGCTGAAACGAAGGGGCCTCTCGCAGCAGGCGGGAAGAAATGGAAAGGCACATGGACCATTGTTCGGGGGATTACGTACGAACCAGCCTGCTTGTTCAAAACTGTTTTGGTAGCACAAACATATATTTTCCAGTGAAATCTTGCCGGAAACAATGTGTGTATTTTGAGTAGAAAACAAATTGGCTGCGTGCACAGGGTAATTTCTTAAGATCAAGTTGAACCTTGAAGAGAACACCTGTTGTTTCATGATCCAAACCACCAGGAAAGTATTTCCACGTCCCCAAGTCAAGGTTTTGGCTTCATGGCCGCGGCTCCGACAAGGAATGTGCAAGTTGGCACCTAACAGCCAAACTGGGCGCATCTTCCAGATCAGCCACACCCGTGTGAGGCCCGGTTGCTGAGGAAGTAAGTGGACAGCTCACCCCCCACCCCCGTCTCAGCTCTGTTCACTTCCCACCAGCATCAGGCCCCTGCCCCGGCCTTCTGTCCTTCTGTAATCCCACCCACCATGCTCGGATGCCCGCAGTCTGTCTGTCCAGCATGCTTCCCCATCTGACCTGAGACATGGTCCCTATCACGTCCCTCCCTTGCCCGACGTGTGCTGAGTGTCCAGGCCTCAGCAGGACGATGTCCAAATGCGCAGGCCCAGGGCCCAGGCTGTCAGCCATGCTGCCCCGCCGCCCTGCTGTCTCACCACATGCCCCCTCGTCTCTAAAATTAGCCACAGCCGTGCTGGGGAAGGTCATGGACTGGGACACCGCCAGAGCAGGGGGTCCTGAGGCTGGGCTGCTTCACTCCCAGGGAATCAAGGTCCCTCAGGGGAAGAGCACGGGGGGCCCGTCCATGGGGCAGGATGGGAACATCAGGAGGGATGACATCAGAGTGGGCAGGGCTGGGGTGGGGCCGAGGGGAGCAGCTGAGCACCAGCCCACATCCGGAAGAGGGTGCATCAGGCGGCACCAGGAACAGAGACGAGGGACCTAAACAGAACCCAGCTGCTGTGGGGAGAGACGTGGTCCCCGGGGAACGAGCCAGGAGAGCGGAAGGGGGCCCACGCCGCACTGCAGCACACTGAGAGAGGCTGCCAGGGTGGGTGCTGAGCGGCACCAGGCTTCCCTCGGGCCCCGGAGGGAGCCCGGGTGACCCCCACAGCCTGAGAGGAGTCTCTCAGATGCTCTCTCATCTCCACGGTTTCACACACGTGGCTCAAGCTCACATCCGCCCTCTTACCAGCTCCAAATAAGCTACCTCTGTGCAGACACCCAAATAAACCCTGCGCCCTGATGCAGCCCCACCTGAAGTATCTCTCCCACCAGGCAGACACTCTGTGCATGGCAGAGAGAGCTGTACACGAAACCCTTACTTTGAAACGACAGATAATCAGATGCAGATGTGGGACCCATCCCTGGATCTCAGCAGGAGCCCAGAGTCGCGGGTTCTCCGCCCAGACGTGAAAACGGAACTCATGGTTGAGCCCTCCCCAGAGCCCACGTCTGTGGGGTAAACAGGGACAGGCCTGAGACCCGGGGTCTGGTGGCTGAAGGACTCGTGGTACCTCAAAGGCCCGCAGGGGACATGGAGGAAGGAGTGGGCAGTCAGGGCGAGCGGGAAACCCCTTTTCGTGCGCGGCAGGGGAGGAGCATGTGGCCGCGCATGCAGTGTCGTCCAGTCCAATGGCAAGCGAGGGAAGGGACGCTGAGATTGCAGGCGAAAGGCCACGGGGCCTCGCTGCACCCCAACTTCTGTGTGTGAGTCTCAGCTGAACAGAGGCGCCTACAGGACGGGGCAGGCGCGGGGGCAGGAAGGTCACTGACATTATCATCTGTGTCTGCTGACCACCCGGAACGAGTTGGGTGGCGAAAGGAGGGAGCCCGGCGGGCGGGTAGCCCACTGGCCGAGCAGCAGCTGGGGAAGGCCGGGAGCGAGGGCGGCCACGAGGCGCGTGCGGCGATTGGTGAGCAGCGCCCCCAGCTGGCCGTGCGCTTTGCAGCGTCATCTCCGCGTAGGGTCTGACCCTCGGCTTTTGAAGCCACAAGTCAGCGGCTGCTGGGAGTCCGGCGCCGGTCTGATCACGGACTCCCAGGAGCCAAGTTCCAGGAGGCAGATATGGAAACCAGAACGTGCACTCGTGCCGTTATGGCGAGCGTGAGGCATCAGGGAAGCGCAGTGAGAACCAGGTGAGATTCCCCCAAAACCGCATCCGAAGGGGCGGAACGGAAAAGACCGGCCCGCCAAGTCCTGGAGGGAGCCGGCCTGCCTCTCGCTCCCCAGCTGTGCTGGGGGCAGCTCCTGCGGCCAGACCCTCCCCTGCGCTGAGGCCCCACCGCTTGATTCCCGGACACCACGCTGAAAGCAGAGAGCACCGTGTCCCCCTAACACGCGTGCGGAGAGCGGGCACCGCAGCTTCCTTCGGAGCAGCCCACACCGCAGTCAGCCCGAAGGTGAACCGACAGTAGGACTCCCTCCCGTACACCAAGAAAGGGTGCGGGCTCGGTCAGGGTCAGGGCACGTGTGGGAGGCAGCCAAACAATCTCCCCCCCCCCTTCCTCTCTCTCTAAAATCAGTAAAAACATAGCCGTTGGTGAGGATAAAAAAGAGTAGACCAGCCAAATAGATTGTGATGTGGTCATAAAACAGAGTAATGTAGAGTGATACCAGGAACAAATGGTTACTGCGTGCAACTCCATGGGCGGTGCATGTAACACCATGGGTGGTGCATGCAACTCCATGGGTGGTACATGTAACACCATGTGTGGCACATGCAACGCCATGGGTGGCACATGCAACGCCATGGGTGGTACATGCAACACCATAGGTAGTGCATGTAATACCATGTGTGGTGCATGCAACTCCATGGGTGATCCATGCAATGCCATGGGGGTGCATGCAACTCCATGGGGGAGACATGCAACTCCATGGGTGGTACATGCAGCACTATGTGTGGTGCATGCAACTCCGTGGGTGACATATGCAATGCCATGGGGTGCATGCAACTCCATGGGGAGACATGCAACATCATGTACGGTACATGTAACATCATGGGAGACACATCTGATGCTGTAGGTGATGCGTGCAACTCCACGGGTGAATCTCACAGCTAAGAGAAGCCATACACAAAGGACACATGGCGCTTCCTCTGGCATGTTGGTCAGGAAGGGACCCAGGAGCCTTTCTGAGCACTGGAATGGACCTGCTCTGTTGACCTCCAGTGTGTGACACAAGTGTACACACTTATAAAAACCCGTGAAGTTGGAAGTATAAGAATCATGAGCCATACGCTTAAAACGTGTGTGACATATAGCACAAAGAAAAATGGAAAAGAGCTTCGTCAGATGGTAAGTAGCGGTTGTAGAGTGAAACTAAGATTTTACTAAGTGAGCGAGACCTGTTTTCTTTGGAAACGGAACAGCAGGACCCCAACAGGGTGAGCTCGGACGCCTCTCTGCTGCACGGGGATCACCTCAATGATAAGACAGGCTGCGGACCACCGTGCGCACTCTGTATGTGTGTCAGCGACTGATACCCTGAAGCTCATCGAAAGGAGTAAGTCAAAGAAGTAGCCCTGGAAGATGAAAACGTTGGTTGAAACCAAGAGTAGAAACAACAGTGAAACCGTCCTTTGAAAACTCTCTCTGGCTCTCTCCTCCTCCTTAAATATTTCTCTCCTTTCTAATGACTGTATCCTTTGTGGTGGAATTGAGGCTCATATTTGTGGCTCAAAAACCATTTGTTTCAATTTTTATAAATCTGATACATTTGGGAAACCTTGTAAACTAAGTTTTAATTCAGTGTGGAAAGTCTGGACTTTTGCCAGGAGCTGGTGATACCCAAATGAACAATGGTGAAGTCGAACTTCCGTAGCTGGTGGATAAACCCTCTTTGTGGAGCTCCAACCCAGAGAAACCTGCCCAGCAGGTGAAGTGCGGAAACTTGGATAGCAAGGCCCCCCAAGCTGCCAGTTCCAGGCTGTTCCAGAAAAACGGTCATTTAGCACAGAAAAGGGGGAACACCGTCCAGAGTGACTTTTCCCACGTGCCGCTGCTGGAAGAAACAAGCAGCAAACCGAACGACCGAGCCATCGCATGCAACTGCCTCTTCCAGATTTCTTTCTTTTTTAATTCACGTTTGTGGTTTTTAATTTTAAGAAACATTTCCAACTGCAATTGACATTCAATATTATATGAGTTTCAGGTGCACAGCCCGTGGTTAGACACTTACGTAATTTACCATCACTGGTTAAGTCCAGTCCCCGCCTGGCCCCATCCAGCGATCCCAAAATTAGTGACCGTGTTCCCTAAGCTGTACCCCCCATCCCCCGACTACTGTGCAACCGGCCCCCCTTGAAGCCACTGCTACATTTTCTCATCGTGTCTTATCTTTGGGGGCTTCCGCACTCCAATTGTAACAACCCAGGGAGCTCTCCTAGGCAGCCCGCTCAGGAATAGGGGGCACCCGCGCGCACAGCAGGGAAGGGCGCTAGCAAACGCTCTCCTCCGCGGGCCAGAGGAAGGGAAGCCTGAGCATCCGTGGGCGCGGCACAGCCTGGGGGGTTACAGCGCCACCTCGGGCACTTCCTGGTAGTGCAAGGAGGAAAGTGTTTTAAGTTCAAGGCCGTTTGGGCACAACGTTGATGAGATGCCGTAGGAACCGAACTGCTGTTTACACCAATGAGCCTACAGTAAAACTGGATTCGTGGGACGTCGCTCTGCCTGCAGTCGCAGAACGTATGGACGTCGCTGAGGCTTCGGGGTCGTGCGGTTTAGATCCCGAGGGGAGAGGGGAGGAGCCTCCCGCACCGCAGCCAGCCGAGCCATCTCAGCTCGGCTCCGGACCTTATCGCCAGCCTTCGCCGCCGGGAGGGCCCCGCGTACCTGAGGGCCCAGCCCCGACTCGCTCAAGGAAAACGATTCCATTGCGCCAGACCCACGAGAGGGCGAAGCAGACAGACACCAGATAACTTAGCCTGGGACGCGATGGCTCGAGGCGGAGAAGAAACGTTACCCTAGCCCGCGGGGGGCGTCTGGGGTCCTGTTGGACCTGGGAAACAAACCGTAAACCAGGAAAAAGGAGAAAGAGGCGTTTGTCAGTCCGAAGGCCAAGTCCATGGCGTCGCCGCGGTTGAAGACCACCGTGTCTCCTGGGGACCCCGAGGCTGCTCTGACCTCCTTTTTCTCGGTGCTATGAAGCACACACCTGCCACTTATACGCTTTTTCTGCACAGATGTTTACAGGCCCCAGATTTGTGGGCACATGCAGACGAGCTGTTCTTTGGGGTAGTTCCTTTTTTTTTTTAAAGATTTTATTTATTTATTTTTTAGAGAGGGGAAGGGAAGGAGAAAGAGGGAGAGAAATGTTGCCTGTCATGCACCCTCCACTGGGGACCCAGCCTGCAACCCAGGCACGTGCCCTGACTGGGAATCAAACTAGAGACCCTCTGGTTCACAGGCTGGCGCTCAGTCCGTGAGTCACACCAGCCAGGGCTGTATTCATTATTATCTGTCCCCGTTTTGTAGACTGGGGTGTGAGGCTCAGAAGTTTTCAGTGCCGGGCCCAGTCTCTCTCTCTGGTGGTTAGAAGCTGTGTGTCAAATGCAATTCTGATGGGGAATCCCTGCCCTCCAGCTCCATTTGTCTTTTCACAATTGACAGGCGATCGCAGCCCAGTGTGCTCTGTGGCAGCCTGCGTTGAGTTACTATCACCGGCGGCACGTTCTGCAAGCAAGGCGCGAACACAAACGGGTATAAAATGCGGCTCCCTGTGCACTCCACGGGTAGGGCCCAGAAGCGGGCTGCTCCGTCTCAGGAGAAGATGCACTCAGGAACAAGAAGTGACCACCGCCCGGGTCCCTGAGTGCCCGTGGTCTCCCGGAGGGAAAGGGTGCCACCAGGCACACCTGACACCGGGCGTCCCAAACGTCCTTCCGCAGGGATGGAAACTCCACACCTGTCTTCCCCACGCACAGCCTGCTGCCCGGCTCCTTATTTGGAAGGTGCTACCAGCTCAGGCCTGAAACGTGAGCAGCCCTGCCCCTGGACAGCCGGGATTGTGTGTCGGGGAAACATCGGATCCAGAAAGAGACACTTGGAATGCTGTGTGCTCGGGCGTCTGTGAGGCTCAGCACGAATCTCCGGCTCACCGGCGGCTGGCCGGGTAGCATCCGGAGTGCACACTTCCAACCATAGGAGACCAGACCAGGAGGGCAGGCCCGCGGGGAGGGCTCCGTCAGGAAGCACGACACTGAGTGTGCTTCTCTCAACATCGACATGAATTAATAAAGTTAATAACTGCCCCCATCCGGTCAGATCTATCCCTCTTTTCATTGGAAATGTGCCAAATTGCACATGCGTAAGAGCAATGTGGAGTTTAATCACTATATCTTGGACCAGAGAAGTCAAAGATCTTATGTCCTGTTATCTTCTCCAGTTGCTCTCCAGCAAATGGAAGACAGAGAGAGAATTCATATGTGCCCCTTCACAAATGCATACCCAAAAGAAAAATTGAATTTAAAAATTCGTAATGAAGCTATAGTTGATAGTAATAAGACGTGCAAAAACACACATTTCCTTAAGACTCTATGTTTGAAGAATATGCAGTCGTAAGACCCCAGGAAAATACATAATTTCCACGGAAAACAATTCATGTAGCGGAGTAGAAAGTATACATACGTTCCAACCAAGGTCTTCAGATAACCCCATTTTCAACGGCGCTGGCCACCCCATCTTTGCGCTGAGGGACAGCTCCATGGAGTAAGCCAAAGTGGTGGTCTCCAAACACATTTAGCATAAAACAAGGACAGTTTTTTGTATTTTTGTTGCTGCCTCTTTACAAGCATAATCACCAACGTGAGGAATTCGTCTAATTCCTAGGGTGGTTCCTAGGAATTAGGAGACTGACATTTTTATAGGCCCACTTTATAGGTGGAACCTGAGTCCCGTGACTACCTTGTTCGGGAGCTCAGCCCATGGGAGCCCCGACCCGCCACCCGCTGAGCACAACAGCTTCATCCTGCACGTCACGCTCACCTGTGCAACTGGCTTCAGATCCCGATTTTAAGAGAAGAGTATTAATTTGGGGATTCTGTACTATTCACTGAGTCGTCCCCACCTTCTCTGACATGGAGGAGGCCCATTATGCAAAGGATTGAATGAATGGGGACGTCCAGTAACTGCAGGGTGGATGGATGGGGGAGTAAGGTTTGTTTCCTCAGACTGGTCGCTGGGATGTGTCTCCACAGCACACCCACCATCTTCGCTTCATCACTGAGACGTGAAGAAGGCTGACTCTTAGTTGCTACTTTCCCATAATTTTTAAATAACTTAAATTTCATAGAAAGTGATACATATGCATGTTGTATACATCAAATGATACAATAATTTTTAAAAAGTTTAAAATCACTGCAAAACCCGCCACTAGAAGTGAACATTCCAACGTTGTGTTGAACTGTTTTAAATCACGTTGTGTGTCTGTGCGTGTGTAGGTACAGCGGACCCGGGAACAACCTGGGGGGTGGGGACGCCACCCCCATGCAGTCAAAAATGCACATGGGACTTTTGACCCTCCCCAGAACTGAACCACTACTAGCCTGCTATTGACCGGAAGACTTATTGATCACAAACAGTTAATTAACGTCTATTTCATGTGTTATATGTGTTATGCACAGTGTTCTTACAATGAAGCAAGCTAGAGAAAAGGACATGTTATTTCAAAAGCCATAGGAAAGGCAAAACCCGTTGACAGTACCAGACTGTATTTACCGGGTCCAAACTGTACGTTCTCCGTTTACAGGATGAATCGTGCAGCAGCACCTACATCCATGCCGCCTTACGGGACACAAATACGGTAGGCGTTGTGTGCGTTACGGACACAGGACATCAGCGATGAGACAGGAGCGCACGAAAGAAACCCGTGTGGACTGGCAGAGAGATGCAGGCGTTGGGAACGAAGAAGCGGCAACGCGATCGCGTCGGGGCGGCTCTGTGCAATCGACATGTGGCTTCGGGACAAGGAGGAGAGCGCCAAAAAATTTCTAAGGTAATTACGGAAAAAAACAACACACGAGTGGACCTGACCGCAGCGCACTTTTGAGGCGGCCCACGCCCACGAGGGTGCACACTTGTTCGCTTCCCTCACAGTGGCACCCTCACCCTGGCCTCTTTCGTTTTCTCCCCCTGAATAAAGTAAAAACTTATTTTATTCTCACTCCAATTTTTTAAAAAGTAGGGCTCAAACCCATGCTGTTCGTGCATCAGCTGTGCGCGTCTGTGCGCATACACACATATGTACATACATGTGTATAAATATGCGTATGTATATAAAGTCACACAAATAGGGTCATGCTTTTCCAAGTTATTAGAGAGGCATGATGGGTACAATGCCATCAACGTCACTCAGCCACAGAATTCTGCACTCAGAAGGCTTGCCGGACTGGACAGCCCAGCCCCTGGGGCAGTGACCCCGACCCAAGGTCACCACGTGCTTCAGCTTGGCATCTAACGGCTTGTGCAAACTTTCCATGGAAGCTTATTGCTGAGGCCACAGTAACGTAAGCCACAAGCTTCTGGTCCGCAGCTGCTTGTGGGACCTTGGTTCGAAGTTACACTCAACATGAGAGATGTGTCCAAGTGCAGATGTTTGCACCAACCGAAAAGCACCAACCTAACGTCCTTTAAAAATGTCCAAAGAGCGTAACTGACTAGCAGTCGGTCACATGCTAAAAACACCAGCCTTTTCACTGAGGGTGAAAAGTCTACGCCAGGCTCCAAAGATCACCTCTTCTCGTCACTGCTGATACATTGTAGCCAGAAAGCTTCCTTTTCAGAGTGGGAGCAGCCGGAACCCTGGAGGACACGTCCTGACTGCCTTTTCTGGTTCCTTTTCCTTTTATCGGAGAGAGGAGAACATTGTTTATATAATTTTTATTTTTATTTGTTTGCCGTTTTCAGGGGACTCTGTCCAGGAGAGGGCACGTGGCACGTTTTACCAGGCAGATGCTGGCCTTCCTTCAGCTCTGGGGTGCGGGGTGGCAAAGGAAGAGGGGAGGATGGGTGGGTGGGTGGCTGCAGACGCAGAGGGAGATGCAAATCATGGAAAGCTCGTTGCCAGCCTAAGGAGAGCTGACACCTTCTTGTGTTTCCATGGGGAATGGCATTGGCAAGTGAACCAGATAAGACGGAACTGGGCTTGAGCCGCCCAGGTGAACAGCCGGGGCTTCTGCAGAACCCGGCTGCATCCCCGCCCCCTCAGCTGAGCTCAGCTTCCTAGAGAGTGTGAGGACCTCTGATCCCAGGGAACTGCGCAGAGAATGGGGACCAGCTTGCACGTTGGTGAGCCCGCTCGACCGTCAGCACCCGTCAGGTGGCAGCGCACCTGAAAACAAAAGGCTTTTGTGGGCAGGTTGGCGCCATCTGGGAAATGCTCACAGAACAGCCAACCACATTCTGTCCCCCCGGCCAAGACTGGGAGGGGGGGGGTGCGCAGCTACGAAGGGCCTTACTGCTCCGGGGAGCAGAAGCTTTCCTTTAACCCTTCGAGGTTCTCCTGTTAGACCTGAGACAGGTGGGTGGGAGAGATGAGCAGACTCAGGGCATTCGTCTGGAAACCCACAGGCACCAGAGGGTCAGAGGGCCCACATACAGGAGAGGGTCGGGCACAGAAAGTTAGGAAGGGGTCCATGTGACATCCTGGGCCAAGGATCAGGTAGGAAGGCCCCTGGGGCTTCCGGGGGGACAAGGGTCATCCACAGCATGACAAGAGGAACAGATGTCAGCAATTAAAAGTTTGCCCTGCCCTATAGATTACTCATAAAAAGTTATTTCTAGTGATAACTCTTATTATAAGCAAAGTCCCTCGTTTAAATTCTTGCAGGGGAAGAATTAAAGTTTTTCTTGAGCCTGCAAGGTCTCCCTGGGCTTCAGCTCCAAATAATTCACCTGCTGATGTGGGCAACTGGGGGTGGGGGTGCCATTCTCAACCCCTTTGCTTTCCAAGGCAGAAGGTGGTGTCATGCCTTACCAGAAAGATCAGAATTTATCTTGATTTTGGAGGTCTTTGCGGGGAGAGTTCCGCCGCCCACATTAGCCACCGTCACAGGTAGGAAGCAAGGTCTTCCAGTCAGAATTCTGCCCTGGGCCCTGGGTTAGAGCTTTCTGCTCTTCACGCCAACCCAACCCCGCTGTTCATAAAACCTGGTTTGTCCGCTAAGAAGGGCTTCGGTCTAACCCCAGGCCGCGAGGGCCTTTGTAAGGGTGAATTTTTTTTACGATATTACAGCTCCGTAAAAAGAAAACAAACACAGAGGGGATCCCGCCCGATACAGGGGCCTTGTTCACGTGAATAGCTGTGAACTGTTTGCTTCTTCGTGTCCGCGTCGGTTTCGCTGTCAAAGGCAACACAGTCGGCCCAAGACGCGTCCAAGACGCAGGCGGCCGCCTCGCGGCCGTGAGGGCGGCCAGGCCCCTACAGGTCGGAGCCGCAGGCTGTGGCTCTTTCTTCTCTACTGACGCTGAGTTCTGGGGCCACTGCGTTTAAAAGTCACTTTTTATCTCAGCCGGCATTCACGTTACGTGACCTTACAGAATGGTTTGTTGATTTTTGTTTGCTTGGGTTGTTTATCTTCCGTGGTGTGACGAAATCAGGACCTCTCGTTCAGCACCGTGGGACACACCCTCACGGGAGGGACAGCCCGGTCTCTGCTCCGCCCAGACGAACCTCCAGAGGCAGCAGGTCCTCCCGGCCACTGCCCACACCTGGCCCACCTGACCGGTCCCCTCCGCCGCCCCCCCCAGTCTCAGGGCGTGCGCAGCTGTGAAGGACTGCGTGCTGGCCCTGCCCAAACACACCCCCAGCTCTTCTGGGCCACGGTCTCTGCCGGGCTCTTGGCTTTGCTCCGGTCAGTTGGCCAACTGCCGAAAACAGACAATATTTTGTACTTCCTCCCTAGGCCCCCTTTTCTCCCCCAGCCGTTGGCTCCCCACGGAATCTAGGCCACGCATGTTGCTGAACCGTGGAAGCCACAGCGTGCTTCGGTCCGTACGAATTAGAACCACTCTCCTGGGCTTCTTCGCCACCCCCCCCCTCCCGCCCCACGGAGCTGCGTGTCAGCTGCGTGTGGCGGGAGCACGCTTTCCATTCCGTCTCAGCCAGGTCGTTGATAAAACATGCGAGGCAATCCTGGGCCCACGCCCAGCCCCTGAAGAACACCTGCTCTGCCGCTCTCCTTATCACTGATGCGGCGATAGCCACTCTCCTCGGGCGCGCACCCCCGGCCAGGTGCGCTGCAGCGCTCCCCGTGCCTCCTTCCTCCCGGAGCCTAAGGCGCCCACCTGGAAAGACTCGCTCGTCCGTCCGTCCGGTGCTTCCTCAGTGAGGCCCAAGCACAGTTGCGGGGCAGGTCAGCACTTAACGCGACCCTGATCCCTTGCTCTCCGAAACCGCCCAACCTGAGCCTTCGCTAACGTGCCTTCCACGGCAAGAAAATAAGGCAGTTAATTGTCGAGGGAAGGGGTAGATCTGTGCCCACAACCCATTGTCTCCACTTGTTAGCACGTCCCCCGGCTTATCAGCAGGTTATTTGTAACGTGGTCATTACCACGTGGTCATAACCCTTTAGGTTTGCCTTCAAGGGCATCCCAGAAGTGACAGCTTTCACCAGCAGCTTCCTCTGTCCCGGGTGTTTTGTATTTGACCTTGCCCTCTGACTAGCTGCTCTTCAGTCACCCATGTCCGACTCAGGGGCACCTTCCCACCTCACAACCTCGCTGGGTGTGAAGGGGACACGGTAATGCTGAAGACGGCCAGGTCCTAAGGAAGAGTACAGCTTCAGCAATGTCACCAGAGTTTTACTGTCACTTTGTGGTCGACGCTCAGAGGCACAGGGTGGGCGGAGCCCTGCGGGAGGTCCTCTCCGCCACCGGAGCCGAGCCGGCAGCCTGCCCTGGCCCGGCCTGGCTCAGTTGGGAGTTACCCGGAGACATGTGACCGATGACATTTGTAAAGTTTGAACGTCTTGTTTTGCTGCCTGTTGTTGTTGTTCTCTTCCTTTTAAAAAAAAAAAATCTGGAATGAATATTTAAATTTTACCACGTTTTTCTCTCTATTAATTCAGATAATCCTACAGTTTTTATTTTTTTATTTTATTAACATGATAAAATACATTGGTTGACTTTTCCAAATTAAACCATTTACTCCTAGGACAAATCTCTTTGGTCCCTACGTTTTATCTCATATGACGTATTTTTTTTTTTTTTACATATTGTTGAGTTTAATTTGCTAAGACTTTTTACATCTATGTTCATTAGGAGTGTGTTTCTGGTTATTATTTCCTTGTTCTGTCTTTCCCTGGTTTTGGTATTGGGGCCATGCTGGCCCCTTGAATGGATTGGGAGCTACTTCCTCCTCTCGTTTCCGGAGCAGGTTCTGTATAGTCGCTGTTCTTTCTTCCTTAAATGTTTCGCAGAATCCGTTAGTGAAACCATCTGGGCCTAGAATTTTCTTTGTGGGGAGTCCTCCAGCGGCAAACTGAATATCTTTAATAGCCATTGGGGGTTTCAGGCCGTTTCTTTCTGGATGTGATTTGGCCGTTTGTGTCTTTCACGAAATGCGTCCATTTTACCTAAATTGTCCATTATTTTAGAACAAAGTTGTCCGTAACATTAACTTTGTTTCTCTCTCAATCTCAGTAGAATCCCCAGAAATGCTACCACGCTCATTTCAGATATCAGTTGTCTGTGTCTTTTCCCTGTATTGTTTTCTGGTTAGTCTGTCTAGAGGTTTGCCAATTTTATTGAAAAACCAGCGTTCGGTTTCATTGGTTTTCCTGTAAAGCTTTGTCCCCGTTCGTTTCATTAATTTCTTCCCTGATCTTTATTTTATCTGCTTATCGGGGGTTTAATTCACTTTCTTTTTTTCTGTTTTTTTTTTAAGGTGAAAATAGAGGTCATTGGTTTGAGACCCTGCTTCCTTTCTAACACAGGAACTTGCTGCTCCCTGGTGTCATCCACTCTGATGACGCAGCGACCCACGGAACTCACACGGTGTGCTTCCACGCTCATTCCACTCAGAATACTTTCTAATTTTCGCTTTGGCTGCTTATTGGGCTGACTCGGGTCTGTGGCATGTGGTTGTCAGACTTGAGCGTTTTCCAGATATTTACTTTGTCATTGGTTTCTTTTGTTCCTTCCTTTTTTCCCTGTTATGCTGACAGTTCTGCCAGAAAGAGCTACGTAAGGGGGTGGGGTGGGGACTGGAGGGGCCCTGGAGCTGCAGCCTCTGTCCCCATGGAGTCAGGGGCAGCCACCCGCCTCAGACCCGAATGGGCTCACCAACCCAGAAGCTGGCCCGAGCCCTGGGTGCAGAAGTTTAGGCTGAGGTTTCGTGATGCTGTCAGGATGAACTAAAGCTAAACCCTTGGCCACGTGGGTGAACTCAACCCCTGGCCCAGAGGGCCAGGGACTCGGCCAAGTGTTCCTACCCTCTGACCAGGGCTCGCTCCCTCTGTCATGGGGACTCCCACCTGGTCCCAGCTACGGGCTCCCCAGCGGTCCTTTCACTAGCTTTGATTCAGGTGTAGTCAGAAGTGACTCATGAAAAAAGGAAGAAAGAAGGAAAGAAGGAAAGGAAGGAAGGAAGGAAGGAAGGAAGGAAGGAAGGAAGGAAGGAGATTCCAAGCATTTGGGGGGCTCTCTGCCGTGACCCAGAGACCCGTACAGAGACCCGGTGTGCCCTCTACCACACCACACCGGAAGCTGGGGTCTCTCTAGGTGTCTCTTCCCCGCACTCCTTCTTGCTCTCGCTCCCAGAGGACATGCTGCTGTGAATGGGCTCGAATTATCTGGCCTGCGTTGGAAGTGCTCTTTGACTCAGCATACGATTGATTTTGATTGACACCCACAGGTGCATGAAAAGAACGCCCACTCTGCAGCGGTTGGGTGTGAGGTCAGGTTCGCCACCCGTTGTTGGTGGCGTGACTTCAGTGTGGAAAGTGTGTGGGTTCTCTTCCTAAATCTGCTTTACAGCCGGCAAACAACACTGTACCAGTTGCAGGTGTACGGTGTAGTGATTGCTCATTTACATACCTGCAAGTGATGGATGGCCGCCCACTGCCCAAGGTTGTTAGGAAGTCATTGACCCTGCTCCCCAGGGTACACCCACAGGGGACATCCCCCCTCCCCCCTCCCATCCCCTCTGGCGGGCCGTCAGCTTGCCCTGCACCCCTAAGGGTTTGTTTTGTGTCCTTTCCTTGGCTTGTTCGAAGATTCCATCTACGCGTGAAATCACCGCATGTGTTCCTTTCTCCGCCCCTTTGCCATCCATTTTCCCTCGGTTTCTACTGGGCTCAGAGAAAGTCCTTGGTAGGACTGGGAAGCTGCCCTGCTTTCTGAGGACTTTTATGATGCCAAAGGTCTTTCATCTGGATGGGTACCGCCTGTCCACCCGGAAGAATGCACTTCCTGCTGCTGCTGCTCCTGAGCCAAAAGAACAGGAAAGTCTGCAGGCGGGATGCTGCCCGCCGTCAGCTGGGCTGGGGCCTGGCACTGCCACCGCGCTGCGTTGGCCCTGCGGCTGGGTGTCCTGGAGCCCGCACGGCGCTCTGAAGCTCCCAAGTAGTCCCAGCATCCGAAACTGGGGCTGGACTCCCTGCCAACCTTCTAGCGCCCCGGGCTCCAAACCCCCAACCCCGAGGGACCCGCCCAGCGGGGGCCCCTGAGCAAGAGCACTCACTCAACCCGACTGAGAGCAAGAGGGGGGGCGGAGGCCAGATCTGTGATGGGCCTGAAGGCTGTGTGCCATGTTCAGACTTGACTTTTTGTAGGTACTGGGAGCCCCTGGAGACGAGGGAGGGAGAGAGGCGTTGGTTGGGGACTTCCACAGGGACTTGCGTCTTGTGAAAACTGTCTAAGGCAGTGTGGACGACAGGACAGGGGGTGTGGGGGTCACAGGGGCCTGGCACCGCCGGGGAGTCCCTGACGCAATCAGTGGTCTGCAGGTCATGGCACTGAGGGTCCGTGTCTGGTCTGGCTCAGAGAAGGGGATGCAGGTCACGCCAGCTGCCCCTTAGGTATCAGGCAGGTCTGGCAGGTTAAACCGGGCTGTTCAAATGGCCTCTGGGAATTTCCTTTGGCTCTCAGATCATCCTCCCTGGGTTTTTCTCACCCACTGGAGTGTCCACATGAACAGGAAAATGAAGGGGAAATGAAGCAAAAGCCCCAAATCGGGGGCTGACCCCCTGAAACACCCTGTCCTTTTAACTCACAGGACCGGGATAGTAATGGACCACGTCCACGGAGGTGTCTGGAACTCACTGCTCACTACCTGGGAATTAGAATCCCCCCGGTCACGGGTTCTATTTTCTATGTCTGCTGACCACAGTGAAACGTGCCAGGGCCCTGGCAGGGCAGCTCAGTGGGCGAGAGCGTCGTCCTGATGCGCCAAGTTTGCGGGTTCAATCGTCAGTGGGGGCACGTACAGGAATCGACCAATGAAAGCACAGGCAAGTGGAACAACAGAGCGATCTCTCTCTCTCTCTCCCCAGTCTCTTTCTATGAATGTATATGTATAAAATTTTGTAAAAAAAACAAAAAGAAAAAAAGAAAAGAAAATGAGCCAGTATATTTCCTAAGCATATCATCTGAGAGGACAGACATAAGCAGTTTTTGTGAGTTTTAGCTTGTGGCCCTTAGGTCGGCTGCCTTACAGTCCCCACAGCCGGTGGGTCCGCAGATGATGTGTTGGCCAAAAAGTGCGTTCGTGCCTTTTCCTTAAGATGGCCCTGGTAGCATTTAGTTGTCTTTAACTTCATTTGAAATAACTTGGTTAGACGGTGTTATGGCAGCTGTCCTAGCAGCGTGCATTTTAAAAGACATCAAAGTTGCTGAATTTGGGGGTAGCCGTTTTGAGAAAATAAGTGATACTTTTGTCATATTATGCCCTATTGTTACAGAGTAACAGAAGGTCCGTTATTGTCCGCCGCCTTATGGAAAGATGTCTCTCAAAGCCAGAGATTTGTGAAAAGGAAAGGAAATGTTTATTTAATGCTATACAGAGTTAAAGTAGCGACCTAACGTCTCCATTAAAAAATATCAAAGTCCTTTAGGATAACCACAGACACCCACAGTGCTTCTTATCTCCCTCTGCCCTAAGTCAGGGTACCGTAATTCAGGAAGAGAAGCACACGTCCGGTATCCAGGCTCTTGACACCGTTCAGCTGTGTCGTCGTCCAGGCAGGATCTCTAATTAATCCAAAGCCATGTGGCACCTTCTCATGGGCTACTGGCAAGAATCCTTTCCCCCTACTTCCAGGCAAAATCTCTCTTGCTCCCCATGCCACACAGCCAAAGGGAGCACCCCAAAGCCGCGTGGTCCTTCTTCTACCGAAGCTGTGGGAAAGGGGTCCCCACTCTGGCAAAGCCTCGTGGCTCTCCCTCTTCACCAAAGCTGCAGGGGTCTGAACTCTGGTGAAACCACATGGAATCTCTCCCTCTGGCAAAGCTGTGAGAGGGTCTCCACTCGGGCAAAGCTGAGTGGCAATTCTCTGCTAAAGCCATATGGTGGGTGATTTTCCCTCATAGAGCTGTGGGTCCTGCACTCTGGTGAAACCCCATGGATCTCCCTCCTCTTCACCAAAGCAGTAGGGGTCTGCACTCTAGTGAAATCCCATGGATCTCCCCCCAATAAAAATCCCCCCACCAATCCTCCTCTGAAGCCCCATTTCCGACTCCTCCTACAATCGGTTACACCCGCCAGCATTCCTGTATATTTCCAAGGTTATTGGGATGCCATCATGAGTCTGGGCAGGTGTGTCCCCATTTTCTGGAGCCAATCTTCTCCAAGCTCCCACGAAGGCACTGTAACCTGGGGCTCTGCCCCAGTCCTTTCCATCCCCTGGCTCAGAGCATGGCCATAGCTGTTTAACATATCTATGAGACCAGTTAAAGGTTATAGATATGTTAAATGACCATTCTGTAGGTTATCTGCAAAACCATTGCTATGCAAAACAACTCAATGGCCCTGCTCCATGTGTCTCTTCCCCCAACTCACACCTGAGGGGGGAAGGGGTGAGAACATCTTATATGTCTTTCTAATATTTCCTGGACACCCTCAGTTCTGGGCCCCATTCCAACTCCCTTTTTGGGGACCCCCTCTTGGCTGCACCCTGTTACACTATTAGTTCCAGAAAGGAAAAAAAAAAAAAAAAACACGCAACCGTGCAGCGTGTGGAGAAGGTGCTGCGACGGACTGAACACGTCAGAAGTGGTTTGCGCAGTTTCGTGCTGCACACGTCTTGCTGAACGGTGCTCCACGGTCGGGCGGGCCCGTTGACGGTGACAGCAATCAAATTGAGACATTACTGAGAACAATCAACATTAAATAATGCAGGCGAGAGCCAACACACTCAAAATAGCTGAATCAATAAAGTCATCGTGAAAATGACACACGTGCCTTTTGTTTTACAGAAAGAAACGAAACGGACTTCTCCAGCCCAGTCCTGTGCTGCGTTCTCAGCAGCTCCCGGAGCCCAGAGAAGCCACCTCTGCACCCAGGCAGGGCTCCTGCTCCGCCATTCCCGACGCTGCCTGCTATCCTTACGAACTCGTGAAACCATAGAGCGATAGCAGGACAGGGAAGGGCGCTGCACCTCTCATTCTTCTCCTCATGCAACCATATAGAGTCTTGTGACTCTGCACACACACACACACACACACACACACACGCACACAGATCCCCTGCCAGGAACGAGCGGACGCACAAGACCCAACACCCCATCGATGACTGGGAAGTCGTGAGTCTTCCTCCTTTCTGGAGCACCCGCTGGTGGGCACTTGTAGCCAGGGGCATCTCAGGGGAGAGCATGGGAAACCATAACACAGAAGGACAGAGCAAACAGGGCGGCCCACGGTGCCTCTCCCGTCCAGTCCCTCTGTTGGGAGCACACATGTGTGTCAGGAGGGGACCTGAGGTCAGGAGAGCGGGCTCTGCATTTGGGTATGATGGGAATCCACGTGCCTGCACGAGCCACGGAACACGGACTGTGGCCTTTCAATGAGCCGCCTGTGAGTTACACTCGGGTAGAATTCCATCATAAGCAGGCACCGTGCAATAGGAGGATGGTTGGCGAAACTCATGCTACTGATGTAAAGTGTGTGGGTTTTCTTGACTCACAATAACAGGACATAACGAGGGAAAAGCACCGTGACAATTCGCGAGAGACATCGCAGGAAAAGGAAGGAGCAGCAGGGACGAAACTGGGGGGCCTGGAGCTCGGGGACATCGTCGGAGGGAGAGAGACACAGACTGTGGTCTCACTTCTCCATGTTATGTCAAGAACAACACCAAACGCACAGAAGCAGAGCAACTGGAGTTCGCCAGGGAGCTGGGGCTGGGAGGTGCGAGATGAAGGCGGGCGCGGGGTCTGAACTTCCACTTACAAGATGCAGAAGGTCGGGTGTCGTGTCCAGCACGGTGAGCATGCTGCATTATACATTTAAAATGACTGACATGGCATATCTTAAAAGTTGCCCCCACACACAAAAACCTGAACTGGGACTACGGGAGATACTGGATATACCAATTCACTTACTGTGGTCATCACTTTGCAATACGTATATCGAGTCGTTACGTTATATACCTCAGACTATATCCAGTCGTTACATTGTATACCTCAGACTATATCCAGTCGTTACATTGTATACCTCAGACTATATCCAGTCGTTACATTGTATACCTCAGACTATATCCAGTCGTTACATTGTATACCTCAGACTATATCCAGTCGTTACATTGTATACCTCAGACTATATCCAGTCGTTACATTGTATGCCTCAGACCTGACACACACTGTTTGTCAAGTATATATGAATGAAGCTGGGAAACTAATGATGCCCATCTACAGCAGCAAGGGGCACATCCCTGCCTCTGTTCCTTGCCCCTACAGGACGCCAAGGCATGGGGAGCTCACAGGCCCTCCTGGGGTGTCCCTGCAGGACAGAGCGGAACCCTGCGCACCTAGAGGCACCCACAGGTGTTCTCCTGCACCCCCACCCTCCTCGCTCCGAGGCCACATCCAGCTGCCGAGACCGCCGACTCCGTGCTGCGGGGACCGACCTCCTCACACCACACCACACCACACGGCCCGTGACACTGATGTGGCCTCCTGGACCTGCCAGAGCCACAGCGCCCCCAGAGGTGTGGGCCTGGTCACAGGCTGGAGTGAGTGTGACCAGCTCTGCTGACAGAACCCACGCTTCTCGACCCTCTGCATGCAGGATGTACTCTTACCAGAAGGTTCCTCAGCTCCTCGTGAGATGGGACCCTGGCAGCCTCCGCCCTTGGTCCATCCCTCATGTCCCCACTGGCCTGGAGCTGAGGGCAGACACCGTGGTGGCGTCTGGGAGCCCTCCTGAGTATTGGATGTTTGGGGGCCCGAGAATCCAGACCCACACTTCCCGTCCTCCGTGCAAAGCGTAGCACACAGACTCCCGGCAAGGAGGAAACTGCCCCTGGGTAGAAGGCCACCGAGGGTCACAACCACCACCGACTTTCAAAGCCATGAATCGACAGTTTGGAAACGCCACTGCAGCGCATCAGCCGGGTCCTGCGGGTCCGGAGCCACGGTAGATAGCAGGGCGGACCCGCAGGGCAGCCGGAGGGGAGGTGGAAGTCGCTCACGCAGGGCCCGTGCAGGGAATGACGTCAGAACTGGCCACTGAACCGGCGCGAAGGGCGGGCACAGACGCTCAGCTCCAAGCCTCCGGCTGATTCAAAGAACTCGGGCGCGCTCTCAAAGGCAAAGTCAGGCGTGAAGGCAGAAGACACGCTGGCCCAGGTCACAAATCCTCTTTAGTCCTAACTCCGTGGGTGCATGTTCAGAACAGGCTCCTCTTTCCAGAAAAGACTGCAAGCGATCCTAAACCGCATTGCGCAACCCGCGCGTGGGCTGAGGGTGAAGGTCGGGGTCACATGAGTTCAGGGCGGAGCGTCTTGGCCGAGGGCCTCGATGCCTCCCCTCGCTGCTCTCGCGGGACATCTCCACTCCTCCCGTGACCGCCCAGAGGAAAACTGTGACAGCTGGTGACTAAAATAAAAGCTCCGTGACGAAGCGGCAGGAGAGCCGGACCTACACGTTCTCCGCGTCCGCCCGCCACCTGGCAGCGAGGTCTGCACACAGGCGCTGGCCGGGCTGAAATCCCTCGGCGCCCGCGCGGGACGGGCCGCGGGAGAACTGGGTGCTGGGCGCGCAGATTGCAGCCGCTGCGCGTGCGTCAGGGCACAGAGCGCAGGGCCTGCGGAAGGAGGGAGAGCGGGGCAAGTGCTGGCAGGCGCAGGGTTCGTTCGGGGAAGGGCGGGGTTGATAAGAATGTTCTGAAGCTGCAGAGTGGCGATGGTTGCACGACTCGGTGCAACCAAAGATTTCTGTCACCCCCGGATTACACACTCAAAGTGAGGAGCTTTGTGGTGTGTTGCATCCCACTAACAATGAAGGGCTGTCCCTAAATGTCTGAGTCACTACTGTCAGCTAGCGATGTTCTACAAAATGCATCCTGCTTAAATAACTTACTGTCGTTTTTTAAATAAAGATTGTCAAAGCCTTGTCTGAAGCAGACTCAGGAGTGTCTCTTCCTCTTCTTACGAGGACCCCAGTCCTAAAGAGCCAGGTCCCCACCCAGGGACCTAATTGAATCTTACTGAACTTCAAAAGGTCCCATCTCCAAATACAGGGTAGGACTTCAACCTATGAATTTTGGCAGGGACACAGTTCAGCCCGTAGTACGTTCAAAATGAATGTCTGCTGTGGTATCTATACGTTGATTTAATGGTCTGCTTTAAAAAATACTTTGTAACATACTTAAAGCAGGATAAGCCTGCCCTGCAAACCCCGCATGTGCTCCTGATGATCCTCGCTTCACGGAGGAGGAAAGCCAAGCCTGGAGAGAGAAGGGAATCGCTCTCAGTAATTCTGCCCGTGAGAGGAGGCCAGGCCTGAAGCTGACGTGTGTGACCCTGAACTTTGCCACTCAAAGTCGGGTCCCCAGGCAGCAGCTCCGGCTGGCTGGGCGCTGTTTCGAAATCCAGACGCCCAGGTCCCGTCCTGAATGTGCTGGATCAATGCTACATGGTAACAAGATCTCAGAAGCGTCTTCACATATTACAGTGTCGGAACCACTGCTCTGACAAAGGTGCCCCTGAGGTGCAGCGTCCCTTCCACTTTCCTCCAATCCCAGGGCAGGTGGAGGGACTCTGGGCACTCCAGGCCCCCCGCTGGCTGCAGGGAGGACCCTGGGGCTGCTGCTGTCCAGGGCGGGCCCCTCACCAAGGGGAAAGGTGAGGCCTGGGGGGCGGGGAGTGGGAGCCAGGGAGGGGCGTGGAAGAGGGCAGGGAAAAATGTCCCTAAAGTGGCCTCAGCAACTCGCCTCAGCGACAGTGGCAGCTGTTGCTCCTCCGGTCCAGAGCTGACAGCCCAGTAGTTGAGAGTCGTCGGCAGGGCCTCGCCCTGACAGCTGGCACAAGGACTCCAAGCCGGGCGCTCAGCTGCGCTCTGTGGAGCAGGCGGCAAAGGCCCGGCTGGCAGGCGGTGGGCTGCAGGGCTGTGCCAGGGTGCTTGCAGTCGCCCAGGTGGCCGTGGTTACCCCACTAAAATGCCCTTGGCTTACCTGTGACCTGTGGGCCAGACTTTCTCCTGGGTCCTCAGCAGGCGTGGGCCCTCCCCACAATCCCTTCTCCGCTCTGGGCTCCAGTGCCTCCCAGGCTGCCTGCCGCTTGGCACCTGCCCCTGGGGTCCAGAGCAAGGCAGCCTCCAGAGATGCTGGGAAGGACCCCTGGTTCCCACCCTAGAGGCGGGGAAACAGGCCTGGAGACGCATTCATTCCATGCACTCTCTTCTGTGGAGTGGCCGCTGCCCCGCTCCCCTCCCCCCGCCCAAGGCCGGGGCCTAGGTGCTGGGGGCAGAGATGAAGGGAACTGAGCTGGATGGGGAGCTGCAGGAGACTGCTTGACACCCTGGGACAAAATGTATACTGAACACGACAGCTATGGACACATTGGACACATTTGTAACTCATCCACACAAATGTATACACCCATGTGTTTGTTCCTAAGTGGGTACACACATACATATAAACTGTTCGTTATAAATATAAACAAACTCTTATTTAAATACACACACAGTGATAAATGCTCAGAAGAAAATCAGCAGGACAAGGGGAGCCTGAGCTTCCCACCCAGGAAGCTGCGGTCGGAGCAGAGAGCGCTGGTGCCAGCAGCAGCGGAGACTGAGCCCCAGGCCCAGGCCCCGGGCCCAGGCCCCAGGTGGGCTCCTCCAGAAAGCAACGCGCCGGCTGAGCTGCGGGCAGTGAAATCCAAGGCCAGGGGCACAGGTAGGGATCCGATTCTGGGTGGGCACCCCGCCTGCGCCCCAAGGCCTTTGGTCTTTGCACTCTGTCTGCAGACTGGCCTCCCCGCTGTGTTAACGACAACGCGGGGACCAGCGGGGAGGGCTGGGGGAGGGGGGCTCCGCACCTTACCGAGTGTAGGGTCCCGGGAGGAGCGCCTCCTCCTACGCCTACGCAGATCATTTGGACCTGCGTCTTCTCGGCCTGTTATTCCTAACCCTTTGTAGCTCAGACTTTCGCACTAGCCCAACTCTCTTTTGCTGCTTGGGGTGGGTTAGGAGGAGTGTAAGGGTGAAGTTGGGGCAGCTCAGGGCGCTCGGGTGACTGGCCGGGGCGCCATCCTGGGCTGCTTCTGCTGGTGTTTCTGCCCCGGGGCGGGGGCGGGGGCCACACTGGGCGCCTTCCCGGGGCTGTGCAGCCTCAGCTCCAGGCAGACCGGCTTGGCAAACTTTCCTGTGCTTCTGATAGGAGCTCCGGCTCCAGCCCCATTGTTTCCGATTTCCTAGGACAGGGGGCGGGGGCTCTGCGTGTCTGACCAGTCCCCAGGTGCTGCTGGGCAGGGACCACTTTGAGACCCTCCGCACGACGTATCTGTTGCGCGCAGGAAGGTTCCGTTGGGTTCCAGGGTCTTCTCGGGAGTCCAGCGACACTGGTCACTCACGGCTCCTTCCGCAGCCTCAATCCTTCCCCCGCGGGTCCGCCCACCGCGCCCTCCTCCCGCCGCGCCGCGCCGCGCCAGGTGGTTCCCCTCCCGCAGCTCCACCCTGCCACCTCGCAGCCGCGCCTCGGGCCCCCACCTGCCCCGAAGGAGCGCGCTCCCTCCCCGGGGCGGAGGTCCTGGGAGCAGGCCGGGCGGGGCGCTGCGGCGGGGGCGGCGCTCGGTGGGCGCGGCGGAGCCAGCCGGGCCGGGGTGCCGCGCACCTGGCTCCACAGCCCCTCCCCGCGCGGCCCGGCCCCCGCCTGGAGGCCCGCGGCTGTCCTCCGCCGGCGCGCGTGGGCGGACGATGGGTCAGCGCGAAAAAAGTGAATGAGGACGGCGGCCGCAGCAAGCGCCTGACTCTGCGGGGCCGGCCGGCTCCATGGACGCGCCGTGCGCCTCGGCGGCCAAGCCCCCCACCGGGTAAGCGGCCGGGCGGCGGGGACGCGGGCGCGGGGAGGGCGCGGGGACCCGAGGAGGGTGCGGGGCGCCGGGGAGAACGCCGGACTGCGGGGCGGGGGCGCAGGCGGCAGCGCTTGCTTCAGGCGGGGCGCCCCCACTCTGAGGGGAAAGGGGTTGTGTACTTTCCGTGCTCCGGTCGTTGCCCAGGTGACAGTGTCAGGCGGAGGCCCGAGCCCCGTTCGCGCGCGCGCGTGAGTGTGTGCGGGCGCGCGCCCTTTCCCGGGTCCCGCAGGCAGAGCCCCGGCGGAGCCCCCGCAACCCCTCGGGCGACGCCCCGGGGGGAAGAAGGCGGCGGAGGCCCGGAACTCCGACTCCAGCCGGGTCCCTGGGGTGCCGGCGTCCGGGGCCTGGGCTCCCGCAGGGAGAAGGGGCGGTTCCGAGACTTGGAAGGCGCTGGGCCCGGCGCTCGCGGAGGGTCGTGTAGAGGGCACGGCCTGGAGGTTTTCGTGACGATCGCCCCGGTCCCCGACCTTATTTTCCGGGTCCCCTGGGCAGTGGACGGAGCGCCGGGTGGAACCCAGCTGACGAGGGAACCCGGGCCTTGGACCTAAAGTCGGGGCTTCCGGCCCCGCCGCTGCCCGCACCTAATGGGCGCGATTCCATCTCACGCCTCGCGTGTGCGGACCACATGCCACACGCACACTTAACTCGCAGAGAGAGTTACATCCCTCCCACCCGAGAAACACCCTGCCCTTTGCTGGGGCCGAGCCGGCGCTAGAACCGCGCGCGACCCAACCAGGCCGCGGGCCTCCGCGCAGGGGTGCGCCGAGTTCCCGAGGGCAGGAGTCGCTGCCGATGAGTCCTGCGAATGGAATGAGCCCGGCGGCGGCACCTGCTCCCCAGGGGGCCCGCTTTCCGCTCCGGCAACTG
The DNA here is from genome assembly GCA_004027475.1 of Anoura caudifer. Classification (NCBI taxonomy): domain Eukaryota; kingdom Metazoa; phylum Chordata; class Mammalia; order Chiroptera; family Phyllostomidae; genus Anoura; species Anoura caudifer. The sequence continues at coordinate 36,101 of PVKU01001426.1, forward strand.
CTCTTGAAGCGGCCGCTTTGGGGACAACTAATCTCTTTTCTCCGCAGTTGCGTCTCACTGACTCACCCTGCTCGGTGCCCATGGGCCTCTGTTCCCCTCGTCTGCAAGAGGTTTTCAAATGGGCTTCAAAACAAAACAAAACTAAAACCTCTCCCTTTAATGCCAGGAAGAAGTGAACCAGGTTAGCAAATCAAATAATGCTGAGGCTGAGGAATGTTGACAAGAACTTTTTTTTTTTATTGCGCTTAGTGGTGGTTATGTAATTCCCTCTGAACAAACAAATCTCACACACACACCCCAGAGGAGAGTAAGTGTGAGTCCCCCCAGGACAGGGGCCGTGAGCAGCAGAATTACCTTTGACTCAGAGCTTCCCTGGGAGACTGAGTCACTTGGTCACTCTCACCTGAGACGTGAGTGTGGAGAGCACTCCTCAGAGGCCAGAGAAACTGATGAGAGGGTGCGTACAAGCATTTGGAGAAGTCTGACTGCAGAAGTGAGACCGCGCACCCCAGACGGGCTCTTTCCAGCCTGGGGCTCCGCCCAGGGTGTGGTCCTCACCGCGTTTCCGAGCTCTGGGGGCCTCCGCACCTGCGTCCCGAGAGAAACGAAGGGCGCTCGCTGTGACCAGGACAGGATGTGGCCTCGTCACCACTGACACCTCTGGTTCCCGAGCATCCGATCCGCTGCTTTGCCCAAGAAACAGGGGCACACGGCTTTTAACCTCTATTATTCCCAATTAGTTCACCCACTGTTATTTGTTGGAGTACCTGTTTAGGAAGAGGCATCAAGAAAGTATCAAGGTGCATCTGTTTTCCAGACAAGAACTGCAGGTTTCATGACAGGGTCCTGCGGGCTACGGCCCGGGGAGAGAGCCGGTCTCGGGCGTTTTGAATCTTTTATATAACGTAGGTGTGCATCGCTTGCTACCAGGAGAGATAAGGAGTGAGATTTCTGGCTTAGGTGCGTGCTTGGTGGCCACGGGGTGCTGGTGGCTCTTTGGGGCAGTGAGGGTCCCCCCCCCGACCTGCTCCTCTGTTGCCTGACTACAAGGCTGACCTCCCCCCACCCCCACCCCCAGCCCTCCTGGATCTCCAGGGGAATAAATGTTGTTTCCCTGGGCAGCCGCCGCCGAAACGCTTAGCAAACCAGACAAGCAGTCTGTGATCAGTTTTCCGACCGATGTCACAAACTTGACTCATTCCGGTGTAGAAAATTGCTAGCTGGGCACGATGAAGGAAGGAGATTTCACGTTGCACAATCCGCTCTCCCAGGGCCCCTCCCGAGGGCTGCTGAAGGGACAGGGAGATTATTAGTGAGTGCAAATTCACGGATCGAATGTCTGACTAAATTATTCATCGGTGGTTGATTCCTTATCTTTGCTGAGAACACTAGTATGTGTGTTTAGTGGGATTGAGATTGTGTGTTTCCCTTAGCAATTTTATTAAAACAGTGGCGTGTGACTCATTTAACTGCTTGGGGACAGGATGCTTCTAGGAAGGAGGACGCTCGCAGGAAAACTCCCGAGTCGGACTTGGTGCGACGTTAAGGAATTTCAGAGCTCAGCGGAAGCGTGGTGATGGGCAGAATGTTCTAGACCACAGGGAAAGGCAAATTGCCTGTTGGTAACGTTTTGAAACTTATTTGTCAATAGCAGGTGTGCACCGCCAGGCTGCGCCCCGCACTGGGCCCAGGGTGAGGAAGGGGTTGGCAGGACACTGGTTACATTGTTTCCTAGGGAGGAGACACGCATTTCCCTGAAGCGGAGCGCTCTCCGGTGGTGGGAGATGCCTGGGCGGGCGGCACAGGCGATCCATGGCCATGTCCCGGCCCTGTGCTTTCGTGAAACTCGGTGGACGTTTCCAATCGATTTCATCACCAGGAGGGCTTGATACAGCTGGTATCCATCGCTCTAACTACTTAATCAAGTCAGTAGCACAAGGAATGATTTTTAAAAAATCAGTTGAAGTGCAGAACTTGAGCGTGCCCACTTAATACTGAGTAGGGCAGGCCCGCTACTCTTGAGGCCAAACACAAGGACATCTTTCCTTCAGCTCTCACGAGCAGGCCAATGCTGACAGCGTAGCAAGTGTGCACCACAGGGAAACGCTCACATGGGCAGCTTTTTTGTTTTTTTTTTAAGGTTTCTGGGATTTTGGCTCACGGAATAGAGACTGTGTTTACATTCTTTAAAATGATAATGTGTATAGTTATTTGTCCTGTTACATTTTTCCCGTTTAATTTGAACTATATTTTTAAAAGATGTTACTTCTGAGCTATTCTTTTTTCCCCCTATTAAATTGATTGGGGTAATACTGGTTAGTAACATCATATAAATGAGCTATTCTTTACGTTGACAATTCATCCTAGAATGTAGAAGTTGGGTATTATTGGATGTGAAGTAGGCCTAGGAATTTTATTATTGTATAATTATAATTTTTCTTAATAAATTCAAGGGGTCAGACATGTCCCCGATACAATATCAAATAATCTAGGAGCATTTTGAATGTTTCTCAGTGTTTGTGGTTGTGGGAGTGTGCTGGAACTAACAAATGGTTAAATGTGTGCAGTGCCAGGCCCCCGCCTCCCGGAACCGCGTCCCCGGCAGCCCCGCCTCTGGCCTCCTCCCTCTGGGTGCCCAGTGGAGGGACAGCCCCATGCACGCACGCACACACGCACACACGCGCGCACACACACACACGCAGCACCGAGCCCCGGGGCCTCTTTGATTTGGGATCTGGGAAGGGAAGTCATAAAATCTGTGCGCACCCAAAACCGCTGCCGTCATTATTAAGAAAACAAGATTATAGACTGCTTCTACAGACCGTAAGAAGTGGCTGGGGTTCCTGGGCCCTGCTGTGCTCTGTTACTAAGTTTATCATGAGACATCATTTTAAAACTGATCAGAAGTCTTTAAAAAGGGGGCAGAAATATTTGATAATAAGTGTGTTCAGACTGAGGTGCACAGATTTAACACAGGGGGCACTCGACCCTGATTCAGGCGTAAACGGGGTGAGAACAGTGGGTAGAGAGTGAGCGCTTCTATTACCTGTGGCTCCATTCTCTCTCCATCCACGTTTGACTATGGGGTCTGGGAGTTTGCGTGTTGGTTCATTTTAGTTACACATTTCCAGTTACTTTCTACTGTAACAGAACATAGATTTGGTATGTATATGGAATCTTTTATATATCTTTATCTTTGTACTTTTTCTCCACTTAAAATATTTAACACGGGCTATTATCGATATACATATTGCTATATTGATAACATGCCTTTACGATCAAGTTTAAATTTTACCCCGCACCCTCCCACTTCACAGCTTTGCTTCGTCACGGTCACCTGTGTCCCGGGCGCCCGCTGCCCCAGGCCCCCGCTGCTCCGGGCCACCTGCCGGCTTTCAGGGCCCTGGGGTCTCCCTTTTCCTCCGTGTGTCCCCAGGCTTTGACTTTCCGCCTGTCTCTGCCCGCAGTCCTGTTAAACTTCCTTCTCGTGTACGGTTCCTGGGCTTTCGTTTGTGTCTCACAAAGCGCACGATGGTGATTCTCCACCGGCCCTGATGGTGCAGCTGCCACGCTGGGTCTTGCTGTGTGCTGGGGGGGGGGTCCCCACAGTGCCTGCATTTCCTGCTCCTGGCTCCCACCCCACCTCCCGAGGAGCAAGCTCCCGTCCCAGCTGCGAGGGGCCGTGCAGCCTCAGAGGTTCACAGGCTTCCTTCTGCTCCTACAGGTCCAGCCCAGTGGGAATACATCCCACAGCTAAAACCACTTCAATTTAAGAAGAAAAAGCAGGGGGAAAAAGGAAAGCTTTTCAAGCCACCGTGAGGACACAGTTTATCCAGTTGCGTGTGACCGGGCAGGCTCCCAGACCGCAAACCCGTGCGCAGACCCGCCCCACCCGCACCTCGCCCCTGGGGCCTGCAGGCGCACAGACGGCTTTGGCTACATCGCTGGCGTCCTTGTCCCCGCCCCCCACACATATGTCTGACATGAATCCCCAAGGATGAGACAGCTCCCATGGGTCCTCGTTCATGGCCCCCCCTGCCCCTCAGCTCGGTGCCCGAGGACCAGATGAGGAGCCATTCACTGTGTTTGGGAAGCTTTTGCCTTCCAATGGCCAGTTGTCCTCCGTCTGGGTGGCAGGTGTCGCTGCCTCCTACTGAGTGCAAGGCGGGGCCATGGCACCCTGGGCTAGGCGGGGCGGAGATCCCCAGTCCTGTGTACCTTCTGCCCAGTCGCGAATCCTGTTAGCCTTTCTGCAACCCGAGCCAGCCAGGCAGGCCCAGCGGAGGGGACACAGGCTCAGGGACAGGGAGCCCTGTGCAGGACCCCCTGTCCCTCGGGAGTGTGGTTCTGGGTTTTGTTTCTCCACTCCGTCCTGTGCTCCGCGGCGTCTGCACCACTTTGCCTCCCCACCCACCGCGCACCAGAGCTCAGTTCCTCCCTATGCTCGCCGTTGGCCCAGTCTTCACCCGCCACTGAGAGTCTCGGGGGGAAGCCGGCCCAGAAACCAGGGGGCTTCGGCCATCTCTGCTGAGAGGGTCGTGTTTCTAACCCTCTGTTGGGACCAAGTGAGGGCACAGCCTGGCAGGTGACCCTGCTCCTCTCCCCAACACCAGGGCCTGCGAGATCCCAGGTTTCCTCAGGATGGGGGTCCCTGGCAGGTCCTGGGCCCCGCTGGAAACTTGTCCTCAGGGCTCTGAGCAGAGCTGCCCGAAGCGGTGCAGGGCTCAGAGTGTGGCCCTGGCCACAGGACGCAGGCCCAGCTCCCAGGTGGTGTCTCGGCAGCAGTGCCCCTGCACCTGAGCACCGAGAAGGTGGGCGTGCCCCGCCCCACCCAGGAGAGGGCTGCCACCCGAGGGTGGCGGGGACCGGGCTTGGTCTGGACAGGTCAGGAGGCCCGCGTTCCTCTGGGGCTGATGTCTGTTCCTGCCATCCTTGCTGCACCCACCTTGGCTTCTGGGAAGGGGTACCAGCCGAGAGGTGGGGAGGGAAGAGGGATTCCAAGTCTGAGCTCATACGTAGCGTGGCTGAGGTGAGACATCAGGGCTTCGTCCTCACTGCTGGCCTGGGAGGGAGAGCCGGTCTCCAAAGATGCCAGGTGTTTGCCTCCGTGTCTGTGCTGAGAGAATGGCCGAGCAATTCAAATACGTGTGAATAGCTCTGGCCATTAAAGAGTGTGTGAGCATGATGTATGTATGTTGTGTGTGTAAGTGTGAATGTGAGTGGACACAAGTGCGAGTGTGCATGCACACACATGCACGTGACAGGGAGGTGGGAGCTGACTTCCAGCACTTGGCCAGGCCGTGGGCTCCCAAATCAGATTTCTCTGGCCTGCTGTGTGTGGGGGAGCTGGATTTAAACGCTCGTGGGCGGGCGTGCTCAGGCAGCAGGAGTGCGCGTCTGCGCTCCTCGGCCGACTCCTGGGGCTCCATCCAGCTCCGCTGGCCGGAGCCTGGCGCCTCCGGACAGGACGGAGTCCAGCGGTGTCCAGTGCAGGGGTTATCAGGCTGCCAAGGGGCAGACGCACTCCGGCCAGCATCTCACCATGTGCCCCTGAGAGAGCAGTGTCCTGCCAAGGTCCCCGGGGTCCTCTTGTCCGCCCACCCACCTGCCCCCGTGTGTCTGTGATTATCAGGTGGACTTGGTCTGGGGTGGAGCTGAAGACTTTGTCCCGCCCTCTCTGTGCCGGAACCACACTTCCCACAGTGGTGGTTAACGCGGCCTCCTGGCACCGTCTCGCACGGGGAGCGTGGATGGTGGATGCTCCCAGACGCTGAGTCACCGGATTCAATCCCCAGTGCCCCTGGGGGAGGAAGTCTGCGGGCGCCCCATGCCCGAGCCCCCAGAAACTCCACCCAACCTCACCCCCCAGGCGGGTCCGACTGTTTTCACACACCGATCCATCACTGACGAACACACTGGAATGAGGTCGGTGTGCAAGTTTTACAACGTTCCAAAGAGTGTGAAAACTAGTTTGGAAGCTGGACTCCTTTGAACCGAAAAGGACTTTAATTGAACTGTTTCCTTGCTATCCATCCATGTTTTCTCACCGTGATGTTCCACGTTTGTGGAGTGCTGAATTTGGGGCTTATTTTTCTAGACAGAGGAGAGGAGTGCTGTTCACGAGGACCTGCCTTACTTCAGCACTTCAGTCACCTTGGTAGCGATACCTTGCCCCCGACAGCAGACCTGCCACCTGCCCCGCACTGGGCGAGTGGACCCCCTCCCGTCCTCCGCCTCAGGTGGCAGTACCCCCGTCCAGGTTCCGCGTGGGGCTGTCACATGGCCCTGGCGGGCCTGCGCCTCATCCTGGTCGTCATGGCAGCATGTCAGCTAGAAGCCCCGGACACAGTTTCCAAAGTCCCTTTTCCTGAAGCCACCGTCTGCTTCATGTAGGAAGCCGGGGTGTCACTCAGCCACATTTTCCTGAAGCCAGACTCACTCAGGGGCATCGGCTGCTTCCTTGCACGGGGCCCTCGTGGCGCTTCCCCCTCGGCCACCACCTCGGAGGTGCGTCTCCAGATGCTCCACTCCTAAGGCCCGTTAGTGGGACTGTGCCCTGGGAAAGGCACCCACGGGCCGTGGCCGGCAGGGACCACACCCAGCGGCCCTGGAGCCCAGAACGGGTTTGTGGGCTAACGTGGAGCGTCGAATCCCGCCGTCTCTTCTTTCCTGGCAGCTGAGCAGCCAGGCCCCTGGTTGATGGATTGGGGGCCGTCTCGGAGCCTCTCCTGTGGCCTGGGCTCTGACCACCCGCTCCTCTGTCTCCGGCCTGCAGCGGGGAGGGGTTGAGGGGGGGAGGAGGCCGTGGTCCCCTGGGTCTGGCCTTGCTCGTGCTCTCTGTTTGCACCAGGGGCCGCGGGGGTGAAACACCGACCATGTCAGCAAGGACCACTCACTGGGCGTCCCGCCGGGGCGGGGGGGCTGCTGGGTGTCAGGCAGGTCCTGGGGACGTGTGTTCTTGCTCAGCCAGGCCAAGGCCAGCGGGACCGCTCGCAATCGATTTCCCGCTTTTTTCTCTTTCTCTAACTTGTTTTCGTGATGTCTTCCTTGCCCTGTGTGGCGTCGTCTCCCGTCACATATCACAAAGAATATACTTTGTGTCTCCTTATTGTAACTCTTGGTCCGAGGAAAGCCTGTCTCTTGAGACGAGGGCTCTGAGTGGCGACCCCCAAGGAGAGTCACACCTTTGGGGTGTTTCCTTAGTGTTCACGTCTCATTTTCTGAGTTTAAAATCCGACAGTGTTCTCACATCGGGACCTAGACTTCAACTGCGGTTAATGGGAAGTCACGGGTGACTCACTGTTAACCCGGGCGGGTTTTAACACAAAGTTGTGGTTGGGGGGTGGGGGGGGTGCACACTCTCCTTCACCGCGTTTCTGCTTAGAGAGGGTGGTGTTCTCACAGTGCTGAATAGTCACAGGCATTCACACGTGTCTCCACTAATTTTGTACCCACAAAGGCGACGTAGGACTGGAAATAGGGGTTTCCCCCCTGGGGTTGGGGGGGGCTGCTTCTGCCCCTTTTCTCCTGTCGGAGGGAAGTAGAGACGACCCCTCGGTCCACAGGAGGGTCCTGGCAGGGCCACGCTGCGCGTTTTCCAGAGGAGCAGGAGGGTCGCAGCTGTCCCGGTCAGCTGCGGGTGAGGCTGTTGATAGAACAGTGGACGGACAGACGGGCCTTCCCGTTCACCCGCTCTGTGTGACGCTGAGTAAGGTCTTCACCCCTCAGTCCCCTGGGACAAGGCGGACGTGCCGGCCACAACCTGGGACTGCGCTCGGCCGCCTGAGTTGGGCCAGCGAGGATTCTCAGAGGAGGATCCTGCTCGGAGCCTGGCGCGCCCGGCATCCGTGCCTGGTACCCTGTCCCCATTCAAGGGCGTGGGACGTGAGCGTCCGAGTTCAGTGCTGCACCCAGCGGTCGGTCCCACGATGTTGCACCAGCGGCTCTGCAGGCTGTTCGCAGCAAAATAACACCGTGGGACAGGTCCCTAAAGACGTGCTCTGAAGTGAGAGACAGCACCGGGGCGGGGGAGTGTTGGGAACACGGGGAGAGAGAGAGCATGGGGGGGAATGTCAGGAAGGGGTGCTGGCCTCAGGGGGCGGCTCAGAAGCCGTGCACACCCCCTGGAGCAGCATGGCCGACCACCGACATCCTGGCAGGTTTGCCCGCACTGTCCCGGGAGCACCCCAGAGTGTGGTCAGCCCCCCACCCCGAGCACACCAACTTCACAGAAATGTTGCTCAATGCTCATGGCTCTGGCGGACTTCCTCTTGACCCTGATTTTTAATAAAGGGAAGTCCTCGCGATGGAGAGAGTGAGTTTGCCTCTGTTCTCACCGCTCCTGCAGCCTGGGGCGGGGTGCCGCCCCCACCTGCCACCCCCACCGCGTCCCTGCTGTACACACACGGAAGCATCGGCCTGCGTTGACCTCATTAGTGAATTTGGCTGTGAACTCTTCAGGCCGCATTTGATGTCTCGTGTCTCCAAACGTTATAAAAGGGCCTAAAACATGTCTAAAAGCACAACCCTGAAAGTAAGGCCGGTTCTATAACTTCTAACGAGGCTCAGGAGCCTGTCAGCTTGTCTCTGCACCCTAGAACCCCTAGAACACTCCGGCCTGTGGGCCCAGGGTCCGCGGCCACGGTGGGGGCCGTAGCTTGCCTCCGAGCACGCGGCCTGCTGAGTGCCGAGCGGTTGCCGTGGCTGCAGTACCACGTTAGGGGAGCCGGGCCAGGGATTCAGCGCCTGCCAGAAAGTGAGTCACCCGCCTGCCCGTGGGGGTGGCGGCAACATCTGTGACACCCGGATCCCGAGCTTTCCGCCGGGCATCAGGTCTTCCTGCAAACAGTCAGTCGTGGTGCCACTCCCCGGGGGCCGCAGTGACCCCCGGCAGGCGCCCCGCCTCCCGGAAGCACCCTCAGCACCAGGATGGAGGCTCTCGGGGAGATGCGTGCTCTTCCCGCGGTGGAACTGGGAAGGATGCTCTCACTCACTCACTCACTCACTCACGTGTTGACACTGAGGGGGGCGAAGGAGGAGAGAGACTAACAGGAGGCTCTTCCAGGACTCTGCCCTCCTGACCCTGTGTCCCGTGGGGGACAGATGGACGGGAGTGCGACCGGCATGCAAGATGGGGACACTCGGAGGGGCAGCAGAGTGCTCGGTCAGGGTGGGAGAGCAGGGGCTGCCTGGGGGTGCCGTACGGCTCCCTGAGGTCGCGGTGGGCCTGGTGGGCTGGGTTGGGCCCCTGCCTCCTGCCCAGCGCCCACCCCTGTGGCAATAATGCCCATGTTGTCCAGGGTCACCAGGCCCCATTCAGCCGCAAGCAGGTGAGAAGCAGGCCCACCTCAGTGCCCTCTCAGTGTGGCGTCAGCTTCCTGCAGACCGAGAGGCAATGCCAGGGCCAAGGCCAAGAAGCCCCACGTGGCCACTGTCGTCATCCTGCAGGTGTGAGAAGCCTGTCCCCACGTCTGGCCCACCCTCGGGCCTGGATGCATGCCCCCCCCCTTGAGGGGAGCAGCACAAACCCCACATCTGTGTTCTGAAGCCATGCAGGGCCGTCTGGCCTGCACTGCCCAGTGCCCCGTGAAGGCGAGTCAGAAGCCCGCTCTGAAGGGCCACGGGAGAGACTTCCCACCGAATTCCGCTGGAGGTGGCCCGGGTGCCCACCTTTCTGGGGGTGGCTTTTTCCCGTGCCCAGGCTGCACGTGACAGGCATCGGCAAGTGTGTGCGCTTTCCTGTTCATCGAACGGTTCTCAGAATGATGGCAACTCACCTGTCATTGAAAATATCACACATCTCAGGTGCTGAACGGTGGCCACATGTCTCAGTGCGCCCCCATCCCAGCTCTGGCCCCGGAGCCCTTCCTGACGTGCCCCCTCACTCCCCCAGGTGCTCCGTGATGGCAACTGTCGGGCCCACTCAGTCTGGGGTGACGCTGAGTCTCCCACACAGACCCCGGGGGCTGCGGTCGCCCTGGAGGTCAGTGGCCAGGGGAGTGGGCAGGACCACCCAGGGGAGTTTCTCCTTCTGTAGAAGTTCCCGCTTTTGTGCGAGTCTCCGATGGACATCCATCCGTCCAGAGAGCCTCACTGCATAGCACAGACAGCTGGACGCTCTGTCATGAGCTTGGGCAAGAACGGAGATATATTTAAAGTTTGGGGGGGGGGGAATTTCAGTTCTAGGGCCAGTCATTCCTCCAAAGCAATCCAAGTGCCCCAGGGGTAGAGGAAGGGGGTTAACACGTGGAGAAGGGCAGGCGTTACTATTCGTGTTGAGATATAATTGATGGATGTGTAACATTGTATTCGTTTTCTCTCTACAACGTGACAATTTGATAAATGAATATATGGTGAAATGGTTACCAGGGAAAGTTCGGTTGACATCCCTACCTCACACAGTCACAAAAAAAAAAAAAAAAAAGCACTCTTTTCTGGAGACGAGAACTGTCAACAGGCGTTAAAACCAGGGAGCGCGACCCCTCCGGCAGTGCTGCTTCTCAAGGTCGCTCCGGCGGCTGGGGGTCTCCGTGGCCCATGCACACGTCAGGTTGCCTGTCCTAGTCTTCGAGGAACTCCCTGGGGACTCAGGACTACGGGAAATCTGCAGAGGGCTCTGAGAAGTGCGGGGCCTCGAGCCCTGTCAGCTCTTTCCATCCAAGACTGTGGGTGACTTTTTATTTCCCTGCATCCTGTTCCCCAGAGGCTTTTGGTAAAGACACGCCTTGGCTTTTCCCCAGGGGGTCCTGATTTGGCTGGGCTGGGACACAGCCAGAGTCGATTGCAGGTGCTCCTGGGCACCCTGCTGTCCAGTCCTGGCTGAAAATGATTCCTTCATTCGCCCATTCAGTTGACCGTCCGCCCGGCAAGGCCTTGAGTGAATTGTGTGGGTGCGGATACTGTCCCAGCTTCTGGGAGTGGGCGTGCTCTGAGAGAACCACAGGTGTGAGGCACCGCTGTTCTCTGTCACCAAAGCATCCTCCCCAGAGGTCTGTCTGGGTGCATTTCACTGCACTCCCCGTGGCTAAAGCAAGTGGCTTTGGGGACAGGCAGCCAGGCCCCGAAGGGCATCGAGTGCTCCTCGGTCCCCGGCACCTGCTGTGAGGGGGCTACCCCTGGGCCGGTCAGAAGCAGCCGCTCTGGAAAATACCTGTGCACTCATTTGTCTGGAAGATCAACTGATTGGAAAAAGACGTGAAATAGTCAACCTCTGTGAAAGAATGCTTTGGTGACAACAACGAAATCAAAGAAAGGAAGTAAAGCCACGCTGAATTCTTTATTTGCCCTCACTTGGTTGTCTCCTCGCCTCGGAAGACAAACTCTGGATTAAAGTCGTCTGTGGGTGGTTACTCCTGTGTTCGTTTTGCATCACACTTTCTCCCACATTATGGGTGTTTAATGCGATCCGTGTTTACCGGTAGAGAACCCTTTCAAGTGGTATTCATTTAATTAGCTATAATTACTCTTTCAAAATGTAAGAGCGCATTAAAAAGCGCCCATGTGCTGTGATCCTGGGTGTGGGCACCTTGCCCCTGACCTGACAGAGTCCTAGTGGACAGGCAAGGACAGGTTTCCAAACAAGTCTCCTGAGCAGCGCTGTCGGGGAGCTGGGCGCCGAGTGCCCCAGGAGTGCCCAGAAAGGAAGGGCAGCCAGGGCCGCTTGCGGGGCGGGGCCGGGATCCGTCAGGGTTATTTTTGTGAAAGGCCTTCTCAGAAAGAGGTTGTGCTGAAACTGTTGTTAAATATAATACCCCTCCGGACGCCTGGAGCGGCCCGGCGGAGGGGCTGGAAACGCCGCACCCAGATTAGCTCACGGCAATCGGCGCCTGGAGCTTTATTCGATGGGCACTTCTTTCCCCCCAATAATCAGAGAGGAGAGTGAAGAGTGTGGACAAGTCTCCATGAGGCTGTCAGCATGGTGCGCGCCCGGTCACCGGGACGTCACAGGTGCTCTGCAGGGTGGGCCCTGACCTTGCATAGAAGTCCCCGTCGATGGGACAGGACAGGCCGTGACTGCTTGCACCGCCCACGCTCACGGGAGCCTGTCTCCCCGTCCAGCCCACGGGGCGGCATTTTACAAAAGAAGCAAATCCAATAACGTTGACGGAGCAAGCGACACAGGTGAGGCTTTTGCTTCTACGTCAACAGAGCAGAGGCCAAGTGCACGCCCCATGCTGGGTCCCCAGACACGGACATCGCGGGTGCCCCTCTACTAGCAGCAGCAAGGCCAGAACCACATCCAACGGTTATTTAGACTCCGTGGGGACTAAAGTGGCTCCCGACCCATGGGAGCGAAGGCTAATTTGTCAGGCAGGGACTGTGGCTGGCGTGCTGAGGTCACCGCGTGGCCGGGTGTCCCTAACACGTCGCAGCGACCAGCCCTGCAGCCAGCAGCCCCATTGGTTCTAGCTCACAAATCCGCACAGTCACTCCTTCCTCTTGGCGTTTTGGAGAGGCCCTTCTCGGGGATTGTGTCTGTTTTCCTCCGTGCAACGGCGACGGCGCAGTTCAGCCCGCAGGTCGGGGCGCGCTCACGCACAAAAGCCGGAGCGAGCGGGCTGGCGAGTGTTGGCTGACGTTTTTGCCTTTGCAACTGTCACCTGCAAAGATTCAACACTTTCCTGTCCGGGCCGGAGGCTTCCTGGTGCCTCTCTGTGGCCGGGCAGCCACCAACCCACAGTCTGTCCCTGCAGGTGACCTTACACATTCTAGAATCTTCTCTATGTGGCATTGTGCGGTGCACTCTTCTTCGTCTAGTTCTTTAATGCAGCACAGCCATGTCAACATGCTGGTAGACCACGGTGTCCTGCATACTGTGGCGGGGCGTGTCACTCACCGAGTCCTTCACAGACCAACCCACCTTCCTGTTCTCTTGTCGACGCACAGGTGTGCTCCTATGAACGTCCATGCATTGACTTCCTGAGGATGTGCACCCCTTTTCTTGGGCAACTACTGAGGGATGTGGTAGCCAAGCCACGGGGCAGGTGTATGTCTGCAGGGAGAGGAATCGCTCCACCCTGGAAGGGGGGGTCTCCACTGCAGGGGCGCCCAGCACCTGCGAGCCAGTGAGCACCCAGCCCTGCGGTCCCAGGGGGTCCAGGTCATTGTCACCCTGGACGTGCAGGGAGCACAGACAGCCGGCTGGGAGCACGCCCCAGGGCCCCGGGAGGCTGGCCCGGTTATACCTTCCCAGCTCTGATTCAGGCATTTTATTTTTACATGACCGTCATTTATTTTTAAATCGTACTCACCCTGAAAAGTAAGAAAAGATCATTTGGACCAGATGACTTTTCAGGGAGCTTCCCCAAGATTCAGTTCACTCCACCCAGTGAATGACTTCCAGAGAAAAAAAAGGTTATTTTTCTTTTTCAAAAATATGATGAAAATGCAAAAACACATAAAAGTAGAAGGCAAAGTCCAGGGGCTCCCATGTGCCCATCGTGGAGATTTTAAATTTAATTTTTTTTGGGGGGACTTCACAATTTTATGGGAGAAGCCGGCAGGCAGGCTGACCTGGCGTTCGCACGCCCTCCCTGGGCATCCGCCACGACTCTTCCTCCTTCCTAGCGCTGAGCTCCCTGTTCACACCGAAACCTCCCAGATCGCCTTCAAGGCCACTGTGTGTGCTTGTACGAGGTTCTTAGGCTGAGCCACTGGTTAGCACCGCCGGTGCTGGTCCGATGAGGGGATGGCCTCAGTCACCTCCTGCCTAGCCGACCAACCCTGGTGGCCCCGCCTCTGCATGCACCTGGTGTCTCCTCACTTCCTTCCCGTCTCTTCTTGTCACTGCAGCTCCCTCTGCCCCTCGGCCTCGCTCCTGTCTGTCTGTGTCCCGTAGCCACCATGGCGGGGCCTGTGCCGTGGGCCCCAAGTACAGGTGTGTGCCGTTCCCCCACCCCCAGGCCCGCGCTTCCTTCTAGGAGGGTGGGGGTGGGTCGTGACCCATCAGCACAGGATGGTACTGTCCCAGCAGGGACCAGCCCAGCGTGACCTGGGGTCGTCTGCCGGAGGAGGGAGCCTGGAGCCTCCGGGAAGCTCAGCCCTGCGTCTTCGGGGAAGTGTGATTTAGTATTTACTGCTATTCTTTTAACCTTCCAAAGCTTAGGACGCAGGGAGGAGGCTGCGGTGGTGAGCGGGGTCGGGGAGGCAGCGGGGTGCGGAGCTGTGTGGTTGCCTCTGAGTTCCGGAAAGACGGCTCAGTCCTTCTAGCTCTCTGTCTCCGCCTCGGTGTCTGTTGGGGAAAAACCCACTTCTGGGTTAAGACAAGATCAGTAACCTCTGCTGGGGCGGACCCTGGCCCTCGGCTGGCCCCGCCTGGCCGGCTGTTCTGCCTGTCACTTCTGAAACCAAGTTCCCCAGCCACCGGCCATCAGATTTCCAAGTCTGATCGATTGATGTGCTTGAGGCACTCAGTGTCCTGTGGTCTCTAACAGCACAGAGGACAGGCCTGGTGACCGGCCCGTTACAGTGTGTCCCCATGATAGACCTGACCGTGGGCCCAGCCCAAGTCTCCGAGGCTCCTGTGCACTTTCTTGGGGCAGCTCCGTCTGTCGTCCTGCACGGCCGATTTCCTCTGCCCCACTTGCGTCCCCGAGGCCGTGGTGGAGGGCCTGTGTCCAGGAAGGCTAATGGCACCAGAAACCGAAAGCTGGGCCGGGGAAGGGCGAGCGAGCGGAGCTCTGGCCAGGAAAGCGGTGGACGTGCCGCCTCAGGCGTCGCCTCTGACGCACTGGGCTGCAAGGGGGGCGCTGATGTCCATGGCCGCCATCACGAGAGTGGGACGCGTGCCAGTCCTCAAAGGAGGCCTCGCTCTCGTGGCCCTGAGAGGGAGCCGATGGCTGTTCCGGTCACTGCTGCCCACACGCCATCCGTGGCTTGCCCGGAATGTAACTGCCGTCCACCCCCCAGAAAGAAGCCGTCTACCAAGAAGGGGCTGCCAGTGGGTAACTGGGCTCTAATCTGAAAGCAGAGCCTAGCAGCTGAATCTAAACCGGGGCCTCTCGGCAAACTGTCCGCCTCTGCACTGCCCTGCCCCCGGCACTGTGTTCTGGCCACTGAGCACTCCTTATAAAGGAGCTCCTGGAATCCTATTTCACCCAATAGGACTGAGACTTCCCCCATCCAATCAGAGCTGTGCTACTATTTCCTCATTAGCATCTGCACAGAGCAATCAGAGCAGCTCCATTCCAACCAATCAGGACGGTGCTCGTTGGGCCAATCACACTGTGAGGATTTGGAGTCCTCATTTGCATGAGGACTCACAGATCAAAGACCAGAGGCGGAGACTGCTGTCTCTGTCAGCTCCCCTCAGGGATGGCAACCACATCCTCCCTTTCCAGGGAAGACTGGAGACCGCATTTCCCCAGATGCAGGGGGGTGTCTGGTTGGAGCAGAGCCGTCTAGCCAGGGGGGGCCACCTGCCTGCGGGTCCCCTCAGAGCTGTGCTGCATCGCCATCGAGCTGTTTGCACTGAATAACGTTTCCTTGTCACCACATCCCAAATTCGAGATTCCTGTTGGCGTTGAATTGGTGCCAACGGCCACCAGTGACCCCTCAAACTGACTCATGTTGGTGCACCTACTGTGTGTGGGGTGTGGCATTAGTGGCTGGAAGAGCTGGGGCCTGTGACCCTGTGACCCCGGGACGCATGGCCCGCTCTCCTGCGTCTGTGGAAGGCTTGAGGCGCACGCGGCACAGACTGTTTCTTAGGTTGGATTTTTAGGGTTCTTTATATAATGCGGATACAACTCCTTGGTCACATATGTGATTTGCAAATATTTTCCTCCCCGTCTGTTGTTTGTCTCTCTGCTCTTTTAACTGTTCTAGAAAAGTAGAGGTTTTTCCCATATTTTTTGCACTTCGTGGCTTAGGCACACGTTGGGTGCTGTGTCTAAGAATTCTTGCCTAACCCCAGGCTATGAACATTTTTCTCCAGTTTCTACACTTCCATCAACCTCTGCAATGAATTTTAAGTTGCCTTTCATACGAGTGTGAGATTTACATCAAAGTTCATCTTCCCCTCCTATTCCTCTTAGATACCATCTTCTTTTTCTTTGGTTGAACTGGTGTCTTCTATGCGTTCCTTGGGCTATATTTCTCATTAGAATTATCGGGGTTTCAGTAGCAAAAACGTCACGACTGAATTTAACATCCAGAATGAGCCTGGCCCTGTTCACATGGACCGGCTGTGAGGCCCCTCAGTAAGTCACCGGGTTTTTCGCCAGCCAAGCCCTACCGACGGTTATGAACCTCCGGGCCAGTGCACAGGGTGGGACCTGCTAGTAATTTGAGAGTGGCAACAGCTGTGCCAGCCCCCATGGGGCCGCAAGTGTCCCGGAGGCGAGGCCAGCCGCCCGCCGGCCGCCTGGTGCGTGGGCACAGGGATCGGTCAGAGGGAGGCAGAGAAAAAGTCAGCGCGCCCAGCCTGTGCCGCCGCTGGCGATCTCCGTGTTGCTTGCTGCCTCCAAACTGGAGTCATCCGGGCGGACAGACCTCGCCGGTGGAGGGCTGCGCCCGTTGTCTAGACGGCAGCTGCGGCTTGTTTTACTCCACGGAAGCACGGCGCCGGGAAGAGGCTGGGGCGCAGCTCGCTCGCACTGCCGCCTGTGGTCAGGGACCTGTTCTAAATATAGCGCCCTTGTCTCCGGTGCAGCTGGGAGGAGGGGACGAGAGTGGCCGTACATGGGAGCAAGGCCGGTCCCTGTGCTCTGACGGCGCCGCCCACGGGCCCAGGTCTCATTCAGTTAATCTCCGGATCAGATTCACCCCATTTGGTGAGCAGGTGTGTGGGAGTTTCTGTGAAAGTGGAGCTTCTAAATTTGTACACCATGCGATATGGGTATTGACATGCCAGCATTCACGGCGCTGGCAGGCAAGGTCGGCCACCGTGCCTGAGTCCAGGGACGAGGCTGTCCTTCGGGCACCCCCACAGGCCGTGCGTCTTACCGTTCTGCATCTCTCCGTGGCATCTCCGGTGGGTGCAGAGTGAAGATCAGCAAGCAACACAGACTGATCTGCTCTGTGCTGTTGACAAGCGTGCCCCCTCTCACCTGTGATCTTGGGAGATACAGGAAGTCCCTGAGGAACTTCAGACCACCCGTGGGCAGTGACCGTCTTGGTTACTGGGTCACTCTCTTCCTCATTGTTCCAAGGGGGTGAAGGAAAAATAACCACTTCCTGCGAGGTTCAGTGTGGCATTCTCCTGGGACATGGTGGGGAGGAGGGGGCAGGGGGCAGGGGATGGCCAGGGAAGGGGACCCATGGAGCTGCTGGCCAGGCAAGGATCTCCTGTGCCTAAGTGCCACCTGTCTGCTGACAGTGGATGCAGCTGGCTGGTGTGGAGGCCCGTCGGCTGCTGACTTCAGGCTGACTTGAGGCGGAGCCAAGTCCTCGGCTGTCTCTACAGGGTCACTGATGGGCTGCAGCCAGGAGGGGGGCCCTCCCATCTCGGCATGGTCTGCCAGGCACCCGGGACTCCCTGCTGCCCCGCCTTAGGGCCCCGACACGCCCAGTCTTCCTCTTTGCTTGTGGGTCCTCCTGGTCCCCTCTCCCCTGTGTGCTGAAGCACAAAACTCATTCCAGGTGCCTCAGCGGCCGGTCCGCATCAGAGTCCCCTTCACAGAAGGCACTAGGGGAAGTGGGGCTTCGGGGGGCAAAGGCTGGTCCCAGACCCTGGCCACCTGCGAGAACCGCCACACCTGAGCGACCCCTTTCCTGGAAGGAGCACAGCAGGACAAGCAGGTGCTGCGGCCTTTCACTGCCCGAGGACCTGGGCCTCTGCGTGATGATGCCTTCGACGAGTAAAGGAACATCTTCTCACAAGTTCAGAGTGTACCTGCCTGGGTGGGGGCCGCCCAGCCCCGGCCCGTGAGTGCTGATCAGAACAGATTCCCTGGACCCCCCGCTTTATTGGCACGAAGAGGAGGTGCCCACCTTCCCTTACGAGCGCCCTGACGTCGCTGGATGGCAGTTTCTTCCAACAACACGCTCCCCGAGTTTAGTGCCGTCCCTGAGCTTTTATTCGTGGGAAAGCAGAGGGTGTTTCCTGGGAGAGCAGACAGGCTCGCTGCCCTTGAAGAGGGAGTACGGAGGTCGTAGGGGCTTCTTTATGAAAACAGAGACACCCACAAAACCCACGCGGGGCAGAGGAGAGGAGAAAGAAGAGCGAGCTGGGGACAGCAGGAGACCACAAGACGTCGTCAGCATCAAAACCACTGCCCTCGGCCTTCTCGCTCCCCTGCTAGGTGGCAGCTGGACTGTCCCGGCTGCTGGGTGACGGTTCCTCACTCTGCCCCGGCCGGGCAGCGAGGCCTGAGGAGTCCAGAGGGCCCCCGGCAGACAGGCGGCATGGTGGCTGGGCGGGGGCCGCTCCCCTCTGCCCGGGATGGCAAAAGCAGCCTTAGAGGAT
The DNA here is from genome assembly GCA_004027475.1 of Anoura caudifer. Lineage (NCBI taxonomy): Eukaryota > Metazoa > Chordata > Mammalia > Chiroptera > Phyllostomidae > Anoura > Anoura caudifer. The sequence continues at coordinate 54,507 of PVKU01001426.1, forward strand.
TAGTACCGGAACCGTGCGGCCTGGTTCCAATAAAGCTTTCTGTATGGGCACCAACATTGGGATTTCGTGCGATGTCCCGTAGGAGAAAATCGTCACCTTTGGCTTTTTTCTCCGCCCGTTGCAAAATTGTAGACACCACTCTCGGTGTGCTGGCCCTAGGGACACACAACAGGGAGGGGCCGCCTGCCCACTCCTGGGCTGGACCCCCCACCTTCTGCAGCAGCTAGTTAACCCTTCATTTTAGGGCAGTTACTCCTGGATGTCTTAACCCCCAGACTCAACTCGGAGCACGTGCCTATGATGGGGAGTGGGCTGAGGTTCTCAGAAAGACCTGGAATACAGACCCCCCCCCCCACCTGGAGGGCTCATGCCCCTCTGCCCAAAGCCTGCTCCGCATCGCCGAGATGTGTTTTGCGTGTTTGGAAATCAGAATCTACTAGGGAGTCTGCATTTTTTCAGAAACTCTCCCTCTGGGTCCTCTCTACACCAAAGCTTGTGAACGGATGCACGGACCTCCAGCACCGGCATGAGCCAGATCTGACGGGCTGTCCCTCAGGGTCCCCGGGAGTAGGTTCTGCGTGGTCAAGGGCCAGCAGCGTTTAGGTGGATGCTGGAGAGACTGCCCATTCCTTAGCTAATGAGCTGCCATATAGCACCTCTGTAAAAATCATTAAATACAACAAAAAATTAGTGAGATTTCAGTACCATGCATGCTTGCGGATTTTTCGAATCTGGGATTCTTAGGGCTCTTTTTTTTTTTTTTTTTTTTTTGCTTTAAGTTGAACAGTACAATGCATTTTCAGCACTGACTTTGCATTAAATGAATCGCCATCAAATCCATCTTGACAAGAAAGACCTTGGGCTCTCGGGTCTCCATCTGTGTGACTTCAGTTTCTGTGTTTATTCTTTCCCTTCTCAGCGCCCTATTTCCTTTAGAAATATTTTCCTCCCAAATGCGTCCCCTGCGAGGATGGGACAGTGGTGACTCACTTTCCACCCGTATGCCGTCTTTCTCCCAGGAATACATGCGTCTGCATTTTCTCTGCTTGCATTTTCTCTCTCAAAAATGAGTCGAGCGCCAGCCAGCCAGCTGTCCTGCTCCTCCCCACAAGGCCCTGAGCACAGTGCCTGGCGCACAGTAGGCGCAGGACACACGTGAGACTGAATGAGCATATTGAGGAAATTCAGGCCCCCGACCAAGAATGTGTGCCGTTGGAGGAAATCTCGTTTTGAAGTCTTCCTTGAACGGAACCCCTGCTGTTCGCTGCTGGCTCTGAGCGGTGCAGTGTTCGGGCCGCATAAAGAAGCCTTTCTCGGGCACATGTTTTCTCTTCCCCCTCTCGTGACAAGGGTGCATTTTACCTCGCGCCAAGCGAGGAGCCTGCTGCCCGCACAAGTTATGCTTGGCACCGAGTGTGTCTAAGACAACCCAGGTGTCGGACAGCCCGGCTCGGCCTCCGAGGTGCATGAACGGGCTTCAGATGGAAGTGCGCACGCCGGAGGCTTTTTGGTTTCTCTCTGTTTTCCCAGTTTGCCGGCTTGATTAAGTCCAGACGGAAGGGGGAGAAGCCACACAATGGGGACTTCTAACAAGCCCCAGTGTCCCGGCGAGCACAGCTGCGCACTGGCTGAGGGCTGCTTGGGTGCACCCTCCCGCCGGAATGGGCGCGGTGACAGAGCGTACCTTGTTCCTCCACCAAAGATTCTTTGATGGGAGAATTGGCACGTCTGTGCCCATCAATTTTCTAATTGAAACTCTGGGCAAACTAATGGACAGTGTCTACAAAGAAACTAAAAAAATCTCGCTCCCTTTCCTGACGCTGGCTTTCATGAAATCAAAGAAGGTTGCGGGGGGGGGGGGCGGGGGGAGTGAGCCGGGGTCACGGCTGGACCTGCTCTGGGTTGGGCTACGTCTTGTCTGCTGCCCTGGAGGAGACCAGGGCACCCTGGGGAGGGACGGGCCTGGGGCAGCGCTCCGGACCAGCACCCCGTGCTGCCATGGCTGGGGTCCAGCCTCAGCAGGTTCCGACCCACTGTCCACGTCTGGCGTGTGCCTCGCTGTCTGGTTTGACTGGTCGGATCAGGGGCCCTGTGGGGTGGCTGCGTCTTGTCCCTCCTGTCCCACAGGAGCGGAACGTGGCGCCCTGGCTTCCCTGCAGGGACACACCTCTCTCCGCTTTCCTGAGGCCACTGATGTCAGACACCAGCTAGAACCCACCTGTGAGGGTGAAGTCTCCTTCCTTCCGCCCCAGATGTTCCTTGGAGACATGGCTTCCTAGGACCTGTGCGAAGTGACACTGAGCAATTAGCCGGTCACAGAGCTGCAGGCACTGGGGACCTGCTGTCTTCTGTCACTGCCCCTACCCGCCCCCTCCCCCCTGCCCTGTCCGCCCTGGACTGCAGGACCTGCTGAAGGCCTAGCTCCTAACCTGGAGCTCTGTTTCCCGGGGAACCTGAGTAAGACAGCTTGCGTTCCCAGTCCCTCACCTGCAAACGGGCTCGGCACACACCTGCTCCGTCCAGCTGCGAAGGTCCCATCATTCACATGTCATGACTCCTCACGCAGAGTGGACACTCAGTCGCTCGGGGCTCCTGTTACCATTTTTGATCCTCATGTGACAAGGTGGACAGGAGGGCCACCTGGGGGCAGTGAGAGCACTCTGGGCACACGGCTGACTGTGGTGCCCCTGGTGAAGGGCGTGAAGTCCCACAGAGGGCTGCCCCCGGCCAGTGGGTGAGGGGCCCCCTCCTGGCAGACACACTCGAGCCGTGGGCGCTGCTTCCTCCCGCCCAGCTCTGGGACACCCCCAGAGTGCTGTCCCTGGTTTCAGGTCATCTGCCCTCCTGGAGGGATGCAGGAAGTCTCCTTGTTGTGGAAAAGAAGGCGGGAATGATTTGTGAGGGAGGGCACAGGTGCCCGGCACCAACCCCGGACACCCTGCCCTCTGGGGCGGAGGCGGGGGGCACGCCAGGTCGCATGCTGCTGCCACAGGTGTGGAGCAGGGGGTGGTCCCCAGAACAGAGGTGTGTGTCCCACTGACCTGCCCGCCTCCCCTTCCACTGGGCTTGGGGGAGGAAATGTTTGTTTTTACGCTGTCCTTTCCGAACTTCTATCTTTGCATAATTCCTGTAGTGTTCACAGTAAATAGTGTGATATTAGGATTTATAAGAAATACATAGGAGACCAAAATACACCTCTCCCATATACCTGGTCTTCCCAGCTTGCCGCCCCCTGAACTCTGGAAATTCCTCAGCGCAGAGAGTGACCAGGGCATCCTTGGTCATGCAAAGGGGGCGGCTTTGCAGGCGGGTAAGGGCGGGTTGGACGAAACCTGGTTTTCAACACACACCAGCCCCGCTCGCCGTCCCCCATCCCCTGGGTGTGGGGTGAGGGAGCAGACCCTCTCTGGGTCCCCGGCCACCTCTCTGCAGTGTCTCTGAAGTGGGGCAGCAGCACTGCTGGGCTCTCTGAACCGGAACCGGGAGCGGGTGGCTGCCCAGGGCCTGGGCAGAGAAAGGAAGGTAGGAGGCTTCTCTGGAACACCGCTTTGCAGACAAACTACGCCTGGATCTCGAGCGAGGAGGTCTCTGAAGGGCGGCCGCGGTGGCTCAGTCCTGGGCCGCTGTCCCCTGCCTTCCAGAAGGACTTCACACAGGGTCCATCCGGCACAAAGAACACCCTTGTTTTCTTACAAAATCCTTTATTACAAACTCACAAGCATGTAGTTCTGTAACATAACAACACTCAAGCAGAGCCTATGACATTTCAGGTAAATTGTTCAAATTAAAACTGTAAATGATGATGCCTATATTATCACCCCACCAACCACAGGCCAGCAGGCCCTTCTTCTGCTGGACCCTGCAGAACCAGAAGCTGGGACTGACCGGCACCGCAGACAGGCCGTCTGTGCGTCCTGGGGCTGAGGGAAGGCCGGGCCTGGCGTCTGGGGCCCCTCCCGCCCCACGATTAAGGGGCAGCACATACTTATGGAGTGTTCCCTGCATTTGTGTGTGGAGGGGGTGGCGGTGAAGTTACCTGCCCCAGAGAACAAGGCCGGGACCTCCAGCAGGCCCCGTTTCACTCCGCCCGGCCCTGAGCCCCCTCCCCGGCTGGGGCGTTCTCCTGTCCCCGACTGCCCGGGCGGTGGAGAGCGCTTGGTTCGTTGGCTTTGGCGTCACGTTTTGCTCAGGGGTTACGTCCACCGGCCCCCGGCACAGAGTGCCTGCCCCGCCCTGCCCCGTCTGGCCGCGTGGAGCTGCACGGTGTGCTGTAGTTGATTCAGACCTCCGCCGGAGGTGGGCGTCGTGGGGAGGTCTCGATCTCGCGTGGGCCGGTGGCTCTGCGGTCCCCGGGGAGCTGCGTCCCAGGCAGAGGCTGACACCGAGTGGTGAGCCCGCTCCTTCCCTCGCTCCCTAAGTGCTGTTCCCTCCTTTATGAAAATGGGGCGACGGCACCCCCCCGGGGGCTGTCCTGGGCACGGAAGGGGGCATGGGGCCCATGGGTGCCTTCGTGGTCAGCGCTCCGTTACCGCTGGCCGCCTCCCGTCCTTGTCGGAAACGGGAGCAGTGTGCCTTCTGTCAAACTGCTCCCTGTCTAGGGCGTCCTCATGCAACGGGTGCTGGCTGCCAAAAAGGTGTCTGGTGACGGAGGGGGGGGGGGACGGTGCTGCCATTGGCGCTGCAATCCGGTCCAGCCAGTCCAGCCGGCTCCGCGCCGGCCTTTCCAGTCACTGGCTGGGACGGAAACCTATCTGCTCCCCCCGCCCTGCCCCCCCCATGCAAACAGCCACACCTGGATCCCTGCCCTCACAGGTCCACGGGCCCCAGGCACCAGCGCGGGGGAGACCGCCAGCTACTGTGGGAACAGGCAGGTGCCCGGTGCACCCGCCAAATGCTACATCCGCGAAGGTTCTCCTTCTCGTCCGCGGGGGACCTGTAGCCGCGTTACGCACGCTGCTTCCCCAGCTTGGCTCTGTCGCTCTTTGTCCTTGAACCTCCAAAGAGGGTTAAACGTGCGAGAGTCTTGGCCGTGTGACTGATTTGAGATCCCGAGGCGGCTGAGGATGTGGGCCCTTCTGCCAGGGACACGGGACCCACTGTGCTGGGTGCACCTGCTGCCGACGAGCGTCCAAGCTGGTACCTGTGGCACCGTGGAGGTCAGCGCTGCCCTGCCCCTCTGTGGCCACAGCAGACAGGACAGCAGGGACACAGCCACGGGACAGGAGTGGGACAGTGCTGGAGGGAGAAGGTGACCAGCACCCTGAGCTCCCAGTGCCCCCCAGGCCTCCCCGGCCCCCACCCCAACAGCTCCCTGGAGGCTGTACGGACACGAGCCCCAGGGGGCTGGTGACCTGAGGTCTGCGTCCCTCTGTGCGGCCTGGGTTCTCGTTCAGGATCCTGTCAGCTCTGTCCTGTTTCTTTGCTGGGGTTCATCTCCGGGCTTCCCGGTTCCCTCCCGAAATCTCGTCTCTATTACAGAAGATGTGAGGAGCCCTGAGTGCAGTCAGTAAGGACGCCTAACCTCCGCTGTGGCCTGGGCCTAACACCCAGGTCCGTGGGAAGCGATGCCCATCCCATTGAAACCATCCCTTAGGGAAACAGGACGTGGGAGAGGAAATGTTTGTGAGTTAAATAATGCGGCAAAGTCATAAAACTTTTCCTTAGGCACCTGTCAGGTACCCGTTGGTGACCCTCATCGAGTGTCATAGCGTCTCTGAGTCATCCTGTCCTGGCTGGCGATGCCGGCCCGGCCCCTCCAGGGTCCTGGGAGTGGAGGGCATGCGGGAAGCTGTCTGGGAGCTGAACGGAGAGCCCATGGGTGTCCTCTGTCCTGCCGGCGGGCAGCAGGTCTCAGCAGGAGGATCGCCCAGGGCCCAGCGACCAGCCACTTCAGACCACGTTTCTTCCGACCTGTGCTCTGTCCTGGGTGAGCCTGTGTCTGGCCAAACTTCCCAGCACGGTGCACCAGCTGCTCAGGAGGGGACACCTTCCCCAACATGGGTCAGCGCGGCGTGGGGGCGAAAGGCACCTGATCCACCCGAGGTGGGGGGTGCTGTCTGTCATTCCTCTGGTCTGGTCACGGGTAACGCGGCAGAGAGGGGACGCAGCAAACCTGCGAGTTGGTTGTTTGTCCCCCTCCCCAGAGAGCGGTGAGTGTAAGCACAGAAGAAGCGGCTGGGTGTCCGCCGAGCCCCCGGTGGTCTCCCCAGCCAGCGGTCTTCCCAACGTGTCCCCGTCCAGCCCTCCCAGCGGCTGTGGGAGGCAGCCCACATTAGCCCTCGCCGAATCACATCATGCATTTTGAACATTTATTTTTAGGTAGGGAAATCTGGCATAGTTTAAATAGCGGGGCCAGAAATAGAGCAGAGCGTTCAGGTTGATTCCGGCCTCGCACGCACGCTGTGACTCGGTTTCTCACTCGCAGTTTTAAAGGACACACGGGTGGCGACCAGCTGCCGCTGCCCACCAAGCACGCGGTAACGAAGTGGGGGAGGGCTGGGCCGAGGCCGACACGCGTGGAAGGAGGTCGCCTTCCCGACACCGGCACCGCTTTCATGCCGCCTACGCACGGAGACCGTCCCACCGGCGCCCACGCTCGCTCCTGGGGCTCCGCGCTGAGGGCTGAGGGGGTCGGAGGGGGTGGCCCGCTGAGCTCACCCTCCCGACGGTGCCGTTTTCCGGAAGAATCCCCCCACGGCCTCCGAGGAGGTCATGACAGAAACCAAGGGTGCCAGGCCCACTCACAGGGACTGCTCCACCGGGCCGACAGCCTCGTGGGAACTGTGCCGGCCACTTTCTAGGAAATCCTAGGCAGTCGGCAGTTCTGGGATCTAATCTTGAAGACTGGAGGGGCAGATGGGGGCTGTTTTCCAGTTGACTCTCTCCAGGAAGACGGGCAGGAGGTGGGGGTGGGGCGTGGAGCCAGGGTTCTGGGGGTGTTGTCCGCGTTTTACCTGAGGCTTCGGCGTAGTTCAGGTGCCAGGGTAGATGTTGAAGGTATTTTTGTGTGTGTTCCCTGTAGACCCAGCATCAAACATGAAGGAAAGGAAATGCATAAGGTTGAAAACAAATACAAACAAACAAGCTTAACTGTATAGGCTTGGAAACACTGCTACCCAGAGTTAAGACTCCGTTCTGATGGCCTTAGAATGGAGTTCTCTGACTGTACGTCCTCGGTGGAACGTAGTTCAGGGGCAGGAGGAACGGCAAAGAACGTGGGAGCTCGCGGCAGCTGGTGGTGGCCCCTGAAATGACCTTGTCGGTATTGCAGGGCGGGAGGAAGGAGGAGGGTGTGTTAATGGCATTGAGGGTGGCAGTGGTGCCTGCCCAGCACTGGACTCTCCCTCTCCCTGTCTCTCTCTCTCACACACACACACACACACACACACACAGTATACAACAGCACTGGCACCTGCCTTACGGTGACACTAACTGTCATTTCCCATGCAGACCTTTGGGGAAATGGCTTATTCCAGGTATTGACCTGAGTGCGCGTGGGCCACCCTGTGCCGGAAAGCAAGGAAGTGTTCAAAGACCTGTGAGACTTCTGTCAAAAAGAACCAGGGGCTGGCTCGAAGGGCCCCCCCTCCGACCAATGAGAAAAAAAGTAATAGACTACAATGAGTTACATTTAAAAAATGCATGAGTCCCTAGTGTATTGTGAGTCCATGGTGTGACTCAAATAGATAAAGAAGAGAGAAAGGGGAAAGGTCAGCTAAATACATTCCAAAGAAGTGATGCAGTTTGAAAATCCCCGTTTGGCGGTCTTGGCCTGGGCGAGGCTCGTGATTGGATGCTCACGTCACCGGGTCAAGTGTGGGTGGAGCCTCGGGTGTTCACTCGTCCTCCAGTGTCACCCCGCAGATTACCTACGAGTCAGAAGGGGGAGCACAGCCGAGTCAGAAGGGGGAGCACAGCCGTACGGCGGAGCTACCTCACCAGGTCCCCCCCACCCCCCCCACCCCGCACACAAGCTCTGAACCTGTGCTAGGGGACAGCCTCACTTCACGGGCTTCCCGTGCAATGCCGAGGAAAGGAGGGGTGCTCCCTTGTAGTTTTCTTGTAAAAAAAGAAAAGCGTTTCATGTGAGTCCAGTGGCAAACAATTGGGCACATTGAGAGCATTCTTCAGACACTGCAGCGAAGCCTCCCGCCGATGAAGTTTCTTCGGTGGCTCTGTGAAAAGTGTCTCGTCACGCGCGGGACTGGGAATGAGCAGCTGCTTTTATTCTTAATTTTATTTTAATTGTTCTTGTACAGTTTTCTGTCTTTCACTCCCAGCCCAGCAGCTACTTCTAAAGGTCATTTACAGCAGGGATGCTGGCCAAGTCTTCGAGGCGGTGCCACACCCCCGCCTCCCGCTGCGGGCAGAGCAGCCCTACCAATCTGCTGTGGACCCTTTCGCGGTGGGACTGGGCGGGTCTGTGGCTGAAGGAGCGAGGAAGGTTCGTTCGGTGTCCCATGACCCGCCCTCAGGTGCAGCGGGGGCTCCTTGGGCGCAAACAGACTCACTGCAGCGCCCTCCTCCACCCCCGGCTCTCTGGGGAGGGTGGTGAAAGAGGATTTAGGGAAAGCCTCGTGCTTATACCGCAGCTGGAGTTTCCTGTTTGTCGTTTTCATCTCCCTCCCTTCCCAGTCAAAGCTCCCACTTTCTGAGACAGGGTGAAGCCCTGCTTTCTGTTTGCACGCCCCGAGTCTCAGGTGGGAGGCTGTTTCTGTGGGCAGGAGCCCCCATGGGGCCATTTATACCCCTCCCTCCGCATCACCTGTCAGAGCGCCCGACCCTGTAAGTGGCCCTTCGTCTGGGTCAGTGCAGGTGGCGTGTTAGGTGTAAGGCATAGACAAATGGGTTTGAAATCACCTTCATTCAAATGCGCAGGATAGGCATCCAAGCACACCTGGATACAAACTATCTGCTTTAGGAAAGAATGTATCCAACGAGTCTCCGTCCGCCCAGGGTGCCCCAGTGTCTCTGGAACGCCTTAGATGGTTGAGGTATTATGGCCATCAACTTGGGAAAGTTATTTTCAAGGACATGAAGGTCATGAACTGGATCCCACTCTTATTTGACATAGTTCTGTTGCTTTTGGGGTGAACCGACTCATTTTCCCCTTAAAATCTGGCCCGGTCAGCAAGCAGCGTGTTGGTGTCCCTGCTCATCATTCTGTATGAGGCTTCTCTTATTTTTATTTTAAAAAATTGCAATTAAAAATATTTTTCAGATTCTTTTAAATGTAAACTCCTATTTAGGTATTTGTAGAGACTGGCTAAGCCCAGGGGCACTGAAACAAACTAAAAAAAAAAAAAAAAAAAAAAAAACGCAGTGATGCTATTTTGTGTCTTTGGGAAGTAATCTTCAGCGAAACATCTGTTCCCTGGTTGTAACTCGGAGAACAATGTATCACGTGTGCACTGCACGCTTTCAAAACAAACCTTTCAGTTCCTGCTTGCCACCGTGTGCCATCCAGCCGCGGCCCTCTGGGGAGGATTAACCGGTGACTCAAAGGAGCCTTCCCTGGCTCCGCACCAGGGGTGGGTGGGACCTGAGTCACCGCCCAGCCCCGCCCTCCCCCACGGTCCTGGGCAGGCTGGTCCCCGTGTCCTTCAGTTCAAGTTTCAGGATGTGAAAACCCTGACCACCCGACGCCACCCCTCTGCCCGCCAGCTGGACCTGGGAGGCCCTCAGAAATGTTCTTGTAACAATTCGTTTGCTGGGCAGTTGTTTCTCATGGAACTTTAGAGCCATAACTGGAAATGTGACCGAGTCTCCCACATACACGCACATGTGTGTTCTTACCAAAGTGTGGGAGAATTGTACCGGCAGGGCCGTCTTCAAGTCAGCGCACCGTCGTATGTAGAACGGCAGTCCCAAGAACGGACCCCTCCTTCACAAACGTTTGGCGAGCTTTGCCAGTCGGCACTTAGTGCGTTTGTGAGTTATATGACCGAGATACAGCGCCACGCCTGTGCCAGGTTGTGTAAGCTCCTGGCTCTCCCCCGCCTCCGCTGGGGCTGATGGCGAGGTGAGCAGGCCTGGCCTGCGTGTCAGGGACGAGGGTCACTCCTGGGGTTTTAGGGAGTAACCCGTGCAGCGGTTGGGATGGACAGAAATGCTGGCAGGGAGTTGTAACATTGACAAGTGGGTGCCCGGGTCACCCCAGTGCTGGGCGGGACTACGGGGCTCCTGGGCTGCAGGGACTCAGAGCAGGTGCCAGCGGCTCCCTGCAGACGGGCTGTGGCCTCCGTCCCCTGGGCCAAGCGGACAGTGACAGGCCATCTCCTTACTTCATTCCTTTCATTTCAAGTAGGTGCTGAACTTGCTTTTTTTTTTTTTAATTAAGACTAGGATTTGCTGGGGGGGGGGGGAGCGCGGGCAGGGATGGATTTAAATTCATGGAGTGATAAAAAGAAGTGAGATTTTCTGAAAGCCAGCAGATATTTTTAATCCTTGCTGCTGGAAAGTCACCGGCACAGGCGCTGCGCCCGGTGCGGTTCGTAGGTGCCCTGTTTTGCGTTCGCAGCGATCCCTGTCCCATCGGAAACTGGGCCTTGCACCCTGTGCTGCTGGTCCTGCAACAGCCCATGCTGAGTCCTCCGCGGGCGGCCGCGTTCTCCTACCTCACCCTGCTCTTCCCAGTGGAGCCTGGCGATGATCTCCTAACGTCCGAGCAGCGCGTGGCGGTGCGGAAGGCGCCGTTCTAGTCCTGCGGCCGCGGAACCCCAGGCTCCCTGCTGCCCTGCGTCCGTGAGGTGTCTGTCCTGACGTGTAACTTTGTAGCCATAGGCTTGGTCTGATACAGGTGACAAGGTAGATGCAAGTGAAGTGTCACCCGTGAGCTTGCTGAGACCTGGGGCTGAGCGGTGAATTACAGGACGAGTCTGTGGAGAGTGGGCTGTGTGCTCCCAGGCCCTGGGTACGGGATATGGGCGTTTGTTTGTAGTTTTGTGCTCTTTGTAGAAGCAGCACAGCCCCCGGGTGGGGACTCATCAAGCCGACGTTCTCGGCAGGCTGCCAGGAGCTCCTGGAGGTGATAGCTTGGTGAGGGGACACAAACATGCTCCAGGGAGGGGCGGGGAGGGTCCAAGCCGCCAGGGAGCCCTGGGGAAGGCATTGAGCTCCCAAATCGGACCCGAGATTCAGAGGTTGTGGGAATCAGGCCTGAGTTTGGCAGGAACGCAGGTGGGGTGAGGAGGACTCAGGCATTTTAGGAAGAGTGAAGGTTTCCTTTGAATTTTGAAGCCATTGTGAGCAGAGGGACCCTGTCAACAAGAGCCTGGGCTGGGACAGCAGGTGGGGGAGGGGAGGGCAGGAAGGCCCCCACTGGGGCCCGAGGCGGAAGCAGGCCTGCGGACTGGTGGAGTGTCCTCTTCGCCAGGGCAGGAAGGGTGGGGCGGGAGGTCCTTCCCGAGAGCTCAGGAGGGCAGACCTGCAGCGAGGGCCCAAGCAGGTGGGAGCCCCGCCTTTCCGGGTGGGGCCCATTTGTCCCTCAGGGCCTCCTTGGGGACATGGTGGACAGAGGGCAGGTGAAATGAGAGCCCTGGACATGACCCAGGTGACCCCAACTCACAGGAACCTGTCTGGGGAGCTGCGGCCGCCTGTGGGATTCAGAGCCCCTGGGGTCCTGCAGGGTGACGGAGGGCACTGGGCATGGGGTGGTGGGCATGTCGCCTATGCCCTCTCTGCAGCTGGAGAAGGTCACGGACAGGGAGCGACCGCAGGCGGGCGTGGGGCCCAGGAAGGTGCTGCTGTGCCTCCCAGCAGGGCCCCGGCCTGAGGTCTGGGAGCCGCACGCACAGGAATCGGTGGCCAGAAATCAGAGGCTCGGGACACGGGGGGGGCTCCTCCCACAGCAACGCCAGTTCCCGCATTCTGTGTCGCCTCCCCAGCGGACTCAGCTCCCCCCTCTTCTCCAACCCGGGAGACCAGGAGACCGGGTTGCTCCGAAGTTGGTGAACGTTTCTCACTGCCTGGCGAGGACGGCTCCCTCTAGGGGCTGAATGTTGTCCAGACAGAGCCCAGCTGTCCCTGACCTTGGTGTGCGCCCACAGGCCCGCATCCTTGTCGGGCTCCAGGCGGACTGAAAGGGTGGGGTGTGGGAACCGGGCCCTGGAGGCCCTGGGGGCCGTGCACGGTGGGTGGAGAAGGAAGGGGAGCCCCAGGCTGCTGTGCGGTAACTCCCGTGAGATGGCGCCCTGCTGGGAAATGGGGACCGCTGGCTGCCCCCCCACCGCCGGTCTCCTGCCCAGAGCCGCTAAGTCACAGTCCCACTCACACACAGGTGGGTGGCCCCCCTGCAGGCAGGGGGCCTGCTGGCCAGAGGGCCTGGTCCCTGCTCCTGGCAGCTCTGTGGTGTCCCACAGCTCACGGAGCGTGACCGCATCTGTTACTGCATGTGTAGAACACGACTGTAAAACATGCATAAGCACACACGTGCGCACATGCACACACAGTCCTGGGGGGGTCAGGAATGTTCTGACGGCAGGGATCGGGGACAGTGAGGATGGGCCTTTACTCATATTATTTTACTCAATTCACTTTCCCGGGGTTTAAATCTGGATAAGGGGCACACACTTTTAAATTTCCAACGGACCCCGTGGCTGCCGCTGGCAGGAACGTGGAGGGTCGGCCGCCTCCACAGGGTCCTGCCCCCACCCTGGGGAACCCCAGCGCAGAGGAGCGAAGCGATGCCCAGGGGCCACCGAGCCATCGGGGTCGGCCGTGAGTCCCGTGAGTCGGGAGCGGTGGGCTCCGGCGCCCCCGCCTGCCTGCGCAGGTCGCGAAGTCGGCACAGTGAAGGGCGGAGCCGAGTTAACCTCCGGGAACAGCCCGCCCTCCCCGCCCCCCCGTCCTGCTCTTTTCTCTCTGTCTGCTCATCAGTTCCACGGCGTTTGCCCGTCCGCCCTTAGTGGACAGAAGGGGACTGTCCACTCTTTCAGTCGGGTGGCACGCCCCCCGCCCCCCGCACAGCTGCCCGAGTCCACGGGGCCTGGCCCTGGGCCACCTCATCCTCCTCTTTCCTCCCCAGCTGCTGGTGAATGTGGGCTGCCTCCTGGGTGCGCCCAGCCTGTTACCTCGGGCTGGACCTTTGTCCCAAGGGGTCCCCTGGGCTTCCTCTGTGCTGGTGCACACGGAGGTATTCAAGGTGGCTTCTGAGAAAGGAGGCGCTTCCCAAAGACCCTCCTGGAGCGGAGGTGTAAGGTTGGGGTGCAGCCCTCTGCCAGATCATGCCTGGGGGGCCCCCAGTCTCAGGGCAGGCTGTGGGGGTGTCCGCTCCACGCACACCTGGCGCACAGTCCAATCACCAGCCTTTACAAAGCGCGCTGGCTGGGGTCCCGGGAGGATGGGAGAGGCTCTGTGTTCGGATCCCAAGTGTGCACTTGTGTGTGTGTGGCCCCCAGGGGCCTTTTCAGGGTCAAGGAACTGGAGGTGCAGTGGGGTCAGCTGGTGGACACAGCTGCCCAGCGCACCACCACTCTAGAACTTTCTGGCACCTTTTTTCAGGTGCCACCTGAATAGCTGGCACTATTCAACGTGGGGATGAACTCAGCCAGGGAGCCTGTTGACGTGCAAGGGGGTGGCCCCTGGGGACGTCCAGGATGTTACAGAGTGTCCCAGCGGGAGGCTGCGGAGGACAGGCAGGGAGCACCCTCGAATGCTTTGTCATCTTCCTAAAAGTGTGCGGCCGCCCGGCTGCCCGAGTGTGTGACTGCTTCCTTCCGTCCTTGTCACGCCTCTCGTCGCTCAGGTGTCCAGGCTTCCATTGCCTCAACCTTCTCTCCTAATTTCATAGTCATTTCCATGCGACATTATCGGTTTTAAAAAATAGGAGATTAGCTTATTGTCTCTGCCGCCTCCAACAGGAGCCTGTTCCTGAAAACGCAGATCAGAAGTTGAGGGAAAACATGTTTCCTCCCAGAACCTGTGTGGCCTGGGTCCTCGGGGCCCGACCACGCGTGACCGTGGGCTGAGACACGGGACCTTCTCGCCGGCACTGGGTCTTTACATCTCCACCCACTCGGACGTGAAGCTGTCCTGAGTAACCTGCGCAAAATATCGAGGGGCTGCCGACGAGAACGCGGCTTTTAAGTGCCAAGTCGCAGGGTGATGTCTAAGTTTTGCCTGGAGTCTACCACACTGAGAGCTCCCCGAAATGGCTTACGTGCTCGGTCACGCCGGGGTTCGCGTATCTGTCATCATCCTGAGAGACGGGAGCCGGGGACGGCTTGCCGACGGACCGGGAGTATGCGGGCGTTCCTTCTCTCATTCATCTGTTCCTTCGGTGACTCAGCCTGAATATGTCCGTCGTTTGTCAGGGACTTTCAGGGGGGTTCGGGGGGGAGGGTAAAGGCGAGGTCAGACTGGGCCTTCTCTGTCCGGAGCTCCCTGCCTGGACGCGGGGGAGCTGCAGACACTCTTCTCCCAGGCCAAGGTCGCGGTGCCCTGGGGTCGGGCCCCCGTGTGCTGCTGACGTGTAACCTCCAGCTCTCTGAAGCGATGGCGGTGGGACTACAAATGTCACAGACACGGAGCCTGTGTGGAGCCCGATTCACAATGGTGAGGCGGTCAGTGCTCTTCCGTGGGAACCGCGTGGAGCCTGCCGGTCACGAGGGGTGGCGGTGAGTGTGCGTGCCCCCTGGGTCGGGGGCAGCTGTGGCTTCGTGGATACGCGGTGCAGCTCTGGATGGGCGCCCGCGGGTGTTTTCAGGGGCAAGGAAGACTCGGGGGCTTCACCCTTTCCTCGGTGACGCCCGACTCCTCCGCAGAGCGGCGTGAGTGTGGGGACCCGAGGCGCGTCCTTGCCCTTCTGTGGCACTCGCGGTGGGGTGGCGACAGGCTCAGCGGCCCTCTGAGCCAGCCCTGCATCCCGACAATTTTCTGCACCCGTTTCTTAGGTCAGGCCGGGTCTCGGCCCGCAGGCCGGGTCGCGGCCCGCAGTCCGGACCGTGTTTGGCGTCTAAGAGAGGCGCTCACACTTTCCAGTGGTTTTCCTAAAAGACCGAACGGAGAATATCATTTTATAAGGCAGGGGTGTCCTGTAAAATTCCAAGTTCAGCGTCCGTAAGTAAAATTTCATGGGGACACCCGTCCCTTCCTTCACTGACGCGTTGCTGTCCTCGGGCCACGATGGTGACGTGGAGGGACAGCACCAGACACCGCATGGCCCACGAGGCCCAAAGCCTGTGCTGTCCGGCTGCCCCCGGAGAACGTCGGCTGGTCCCCGGTCTCGGCCCTCGGCCGATGACGAGGGTGCCCCGACTGGGGGTGTTCGCCCGCTTCCAGCTACCACGTGAGGCGAGGTCTGAGAGCAGAGCTGGGCGGGGACCGCGAGAATGCCACGGGCCTCACCCCTCACGTGGCCTCTCAGCCCCGAGGGCGCCACGGCTGTAAACAACCTCAAGGGCGCAGATAACAGTGGCTGGGAGGTGGTGACTGCTGAGTGTTTATTAACTTCCTTTCTAACACAGTTTATGTAACCGTGAGTGGATGGAATTTAATTTTCAACAATGCCGTATTCCTAACATTCCTAAAACGTGAGCACTTGGCGGCATCTCCAGGGCACCCTGGGCAGCGGCTCTGCGGGGGGCCCGGAAGGGGGCTGGGAAGAGGGGCTTCCTGGGCTGGGACTTCCGGGGCGAGGCGGCTGTGCGGGGAGCCGGCGGGGAGAGCTCCCGCAGAGGAGGGCGGGTGTCAGTGGTCAGGGACCGACCAGCGGCCGGACTCAAGCAGCGTGGGAAGGTGGCCGGGGGCTGCTGGACGCACCCCGAGCCCACACCTCAGGTAGAAGACGCAGGGAGGGGGTGGCGGCTGCACATCCGACACCGGGACGGTCCCTCCCCGGGCTTGAGCCGAAGACAAGACACAGCCTCTCGGCTGGTAAAGAGACACCGTGTGGGTGTGAGCCCAGGAGGCTGGGGGTGTCAGCCTGTGGCTTCTGCCGTCCCCAGGATGCTTCCGGAACACGGGGGTGGGTGACGGGTTCTCCTCGGCTGCGCTCGGTCCCACCCTCCTGGAAACCACGAGGAAAGGGACTGTTCCCAGGGTAAGGGGGGCTCCTGGGGGCCGCGGCGTGTTGTGCCAGAGCCGCAGGCCGGGCAGCCTGCGGGGCGGGTTGCAGGGGTCTGCCGGCCTCCAGGGGCTGCTGGGAAACCCTGAGCAGGGCTTCCGCAGGGAGAGTGAGAAACCTGTTGTTCGGGTGGATGTCCTGACGTTCGCTGAGGGGGTCCCAGGGGACGCTTGGGAGGGGCCTGCGGAGAAGGGGTCAGGGCAGGTCCGGCCGTCCCTGCTCCCCGGGGAGGCCCTCACTACCCCCTAACTTGCCCACTAGGAAAGCTAGTCATCCAGCTTCCACGCTCCAGGGCGTGGCCATGGGAGATGGACAAGCCTACCAGGGTGAGACCCAACCACCCCACGGGGGTGCTCTCCACGCCTGCTCTCTGGGGGAGGCTGAGCACCACCCTGGTGGGGAAAGGCCTGGAAGAGGGCCAGGTTTCTGCCCTGCGCTTCGGCTGTCGGCGTGGTGGCCAGCTCCAGGTCCCCTAGTGAGATCCACCGTGCGTGGAATTTCCTTCTCCTTCTCTGTCCCCTGGGAGGCCCACGATGTCAACAAAGCCCCCTGAGACATCAGCCAGAACATCCAGCCCCTCCCCCACAGCCCCCGTACAGCAGAGGAACCTGGGAGCTTCCAGGACGGGAGCCCTGCTGGGGGGCCTGGTCATGATCGGCTATGTGACTGACTGTGCTCCCTCGGTCACACTGCCCTCACCCCACATTGCTTGTCGAATTCTGAGTAGTGCTCTGGGGTAGCACCCCCTCTGACGCATAGTTGTCATTCCTCACGTGTTAATGTTTCCTAGACAGAGGTGGTTTTTGAAGTATTCTCCCTGAAGTATTCACGGGTGCTGCCCAAGGAGACATATGACGATCGTTCTAGGATGTTCAGTAACGCCACATGAAGGTTTCTAAAGCTGGCGATGAAGCCGCAGGCGGGCCTAAGTTGTTACTGTAGCGTCTTTAACGGAGGAGGGACTTGCCTCAGCCCACTTTGCCTAGTGATATCAGCAAAGCGTAATAAACGCGAATTCAGCTGGAACGCCTTCTCGGAATGTACTTTTGAACATTGTTGCCGTTTGCATTTTTAAGTGGTCTTTGTAAAGCTTCAGTGTAACTTTCTGTTGAGCAGAGTGGGAAAACCCTGCAGGCAAATCTTTTGAAGATGTAGAGAAGTATACGCTTTATTTGCTTAAAAGCTTTGTGTGTGTGTTTTTTTTTTTTTTTTTTAGTAGATTAGAATTAAGCTAGGAAAATGTTACATTTTAACATTGAAGAGACATTCAAGGGTCCCAGTCCCTTTGCCGACTGCCAAGTGAAGCAGAGTGGATTACAGCGACTGGGGCGGTGGATTCCGGGGTCAGCGGGGTCAGAGCTCCAAGGAGCTCACGAGGATTCAAGGACTCCCAGGCGCCAGGCCCTGAGCTTTATCACTTTGCTTTTGATTTGAAAGAAGCAAATGGCAAGGGAACTGGGTTGCCAGAGAAAATCCACGAGGGCGGGGCTGCTTCCTGGGCCCTGCCGGGAGGCAGCACCTGCAGGCCAAGGTGAGGCGTTAAGGTGAACAGGGGGTGCAGACTTGGGCCTGGGCACGCAGGACACCATGAGGCGAATCCCAGCCCAGCAGGGGTCCAGCAGGCGCCCCCCCCCCCGAATCAGGAAGCGATGTGGGTGGGGAGGGTGTCCGTGGGCTGGGCGGTCCCCAGGGCTGGGGGACAGACAGAGACAGGTTCGGTGGGCAGAGGCCGGGAGCTGCTGCACCCTCCTCTGCAGACACGCCTGTGTCCTGAGTGACGCCCACCCCAGGGGCCTGCTCGCTGTATTCTATACAGTCGGCCCCTCCCCTGGGGGTAGGCGTGCCTGTTCTAAGTTACTGGTGGGGAACCCGAGCTGCAGAGGGACAGCTGGGAAGGAGCCCACCCTGAACCCATGGGACTCCCACGTCGGCGCACCCCCATTTAGACGGCACTGCCTGGAATTATCCTTACCTGAGGGCTCTGAGCTCAGACCTAGTGTGGTTAACACCAGGCACCAAGGAGTGTCTGTTACCAACCGTGAGCTATTATATCCAGGAGGGGGCCCACCCCCCAAAAAGAATGAGCTCCCCTGGAGGGAAAGGAAAGCGCCCTGTGGAGCCACCCACCCCCAGCCGGCTGCTCCCTCCTCACCCCAGACCCCGGCCCTCCTGCAGAGCGCCCCCTGCTGGCTGGCTGTTGCATGCAGCCCCTCAGGACTGGTCTCTCTCCAGCAGAAATTAATTTTCTCTCCTTTGCAAGTCTCTGAAGACCCTTCACTTCTCTGTCTAGCACCTGCTGTTCTCTCCTTGTCCACGTTCGAATCTTCCATCACAGGTTAAGTCCTGTGCGAATGGAACCCGGGTTTTCTCACTGTTAGGTGTCCAAGTGCCCTGGCTGTGCACACGGTGCTGCTGAGAAAAGCCTGGGGCTTTGATAAGTTTGGACCCCCGTGAAGCCGAGTTTCCTCTTCTGGGAGGCGAATGGAGGAAGGCAGGCCCCTGCCTCCAGGAGGAGGGCATATGTGAAACGCTCATTGCTTGCTGGCGGGGTGTAGCTGTGGTTCAGGGACAAGGATCCGAGTTTCTGCTAGGTTTTTCTTGTGACCCTTAGGGAGTGAGTGGCCTCTGGCTGGGCAGGGCCGGGTGGGGGCGATGGGGGTTGGGGGTGCTCTAGGCAGGGCAGGAGCAGGGGTGGGAGGGTGGCTGGGCTGGGAAGGTGGCCGTGCCTCAGCCTTCCGGCCGCCACAGCTGGACGGTGAAGCAGCTCTGTTTGGATGCAGCTGTTGTCCACGGGCCCTCTGCTTACGTCTTGTGCTCTAGTGGATTTCTCTTAAAGACACCCCTCAGGAACCCTGGGCCCCTGCATCCTGGCTCAGCCCCTGGGGCAGGTGCCTCAGTCAGGGGGAAATCTGGGGTGGCAGGCAAAGGGACCACTTGGGGAGGCCAAGACATCAGACTCCCTTCCCTGTGTCTGGCGTCGGGTTGACCGGAGGTGACCGCACCCAGAAACCACAGACTTGCAGTAAAAACTCTGGCTCTTGTGTGGGGTGGTTTGGGGTGGGCGGGGCTAAGGCAGGGCCAAGGCAGGGCCTAGGCAGCAGGTGGAATGGACCTGTTCAGGGGCAGTGCAGGCCCTGCCTCCCTCTCCCTCTGCTACCCGCAAGGAGGGGGAGACCCAGCAGGCGGCGACGACAGGCCCTGTCCCGAGCCAGGGAGACCAACCGTGTGCCAGACGACACGGGCCCCAGCGTGCCCGGGTCGACCCAGTGTGGGGTTTCCCAGGTTCCTCAGGGCATGCCTTCCGTTCGGAAATCTCGGTATTGGTGGTCATCGGAAGGTAGGCCTGGCTTGGCTGGACGGCTCTGTGCGTTTGGGGACCTGCAGAAAGTCCACAGGGCCCAGCGGACCTCGGGAGCCACTCCAGCCCGAGCCCCGCCCGAAGCTGCCAGCTCCGATTTCCCCAGGCCAGGGACCGGCGGGCCCTATTTTGAGCCACGGTGTTCCCGGGGGAGGTTATCAGGTGTCATATTTTCAGAGGAGAATTAAAGGCGCCCAGGACTTCGCTCTCAGCCCAGCCAACATCCCCATCGAAACCCAGGGGCCCCCGGGCCTCTGGCTCCGCCCATGCTTCTGTCTTCACCCCTCACCCCCCGCTTTTTGCTGAGGCAGCCTTTGATTGCAGAATACGCCAGCCTAAACACAGTGCTGGTTCTGTGTCTTTTTGGTGGCGAATGTTGAGTTTACGACCAGAGGCGGTGAATGCATGCTGTAGTTGTTGTGACATCAAACATGCACAAATTTGTTGGCAGGAATGTCCCCAAATGCAGCGAAGCAGTGAGAACCCAGGCTCAGAAATCAGATGTTCGCCAGGCGACCTCCGGTCACGGGGCACGGGGATGGCCCTTCCCAGCGGCCGTGACTCTGCGAGGTGGGGCCTGGAGGGAAAGCGGCGGGTGCCCCTTCCTGGGACGTTCTCAGGGCTCCGTTCTGATCCGGTTACTGGCCGAGCGCTGAGAGCTGGCTCGTCAGATTTCCCGCTTTTCAGCGGTTCACAAAAGGGGCAGAGCCAGACCGGGCTTATCAGGCAGCGGCGGGATGCATTTCAGAGCGCGGGGCATCCTGTCTCACCTCTGGCTCTGCGGTTTTTATCCCAGGGCTCCCACTTGGTTTTGTTCCTCTTTTTCACACGTTGCTAGAAGGAACTTAATCCAGCCCTGCTCCGTTTTCCCACCGAAGGGGAGAAGCCCCAGCGTGCAGCTCCGTGAAAGCGAGTCGCTGCCCCCGGGTTTGGCGCCCCGTCTGCCCGCAACAGGAGGTTTATTGATATTTCTCGCTCCCTGCCAGTTCCGCCAGCGAGACAGGAGGAAAACTGGAGGTTTTCCCGTAGGGCTTTAGAGCTAAAATCAGTGCTAATTAGGCAGTGTGTCTCCTTGGATGCTACAGCGAAACCCAAAGGTTTTCTGTCAGTGCAAATAATTACATGTCTGTGACTCCCCCAAAACGTGATTAAACCAGAAAGAATTTCGTTTTAATTAACATTTGTGAACTTTCATTCTGGAGTGTGCAAGAGCGGTTTGACATCTGTATTTATTTTCTCTTCTTCCTCGTGTAATAGGTGGCAATTTGCCGTTTCCACAGCGATGCGTGGTGTAATTTACTCCTGGTCTGTTCTGTAACTACTTATAATTTAATGCTGTAGTTGGTGAGCATCCTGGGTAGATTCATGGAATGTGGCCACTGATGGACAAACACCCAGCGAGAATGTGATGAACATTTAGGAGAACGTCATGAGACTTCGGGCTGTTATTTGGGCCGGGTGGTGGGGTGGGGGTAGGAATAGCTCCGGCCACCAAATCTCAGCTCAGGGACGTCCCGGGAGGCACCAGGTCCTCTGGCGGCCCACCTCCCTTCCTTCCGGATCCACAGCCAGGGTGCCCTGGGGAACCCTGCGTTCTGCCCACCCCATGCTCTTCCCGGGGAGGGAGAGAAGGAGCGAGGTCCTGTGCGGTGGTTCTGTGCTCTTCTCCGACCACCGCGCTCTGGTCCTCTGCTCCTTGTGGGGGGCATGCCCGTTGTGACCGAGGACATCACGGTGAACATGGATGACATCCCAGGTGACCCCCTGCGACGTGGGTCCCTGGTGTACAGGCAGGTCTTGGCCGTCCTCTCGTCCCGGAACACACCTGGGGCAGGCCCTGCCACCTCGCTTCTGCTGCCCAGCGCAGTGGTGTCCTTTCTCGGACATGATGTTCAACTCCAGGTCCAGCTGAAGCTGCCCCTTCCCGCCCGGCCTGTCTGCTGCTCTGTGCACTCTGGACCAGACGGGGAGGGGGGCGAAGGAACAGGAGGTGGTGACAGGGAGGCAGAAGCCTCGGCACATGGCGAAGCTGCAGACCAAAAGGGGGATGCTGCAGGTGTGGCGTGAGGAGCCCTTGACGGGATTTGCTATGGCCCAGAATGCAGCGGGCTTACCCAGTGTCTGGGGGGGGGGGGGGTGACAACGAGGAAGCTCAGCAGAGGCTGGTGCCGCACTGGGGGGCTCCTGGGGAGCAGCACATTCCTGGCCTCCATGGGCTGAGCTCAACCAGCCAGGCCTCCCTGATGGGACAAAGAGGTCGACCAGAACTCTGGGGACAGCTGACTCGTGATGCTGCAGCTCATGTGGAGCAAAGGGCAGGGACCTGGGGGAGAGGGCGTTGGCTCAGCTGCCAGGTCACCCGCTCCCTCCCCCCCCCCCCCCCCCCCCCCCCCCCCCCCCCCCCCCCCCCCCCCCCCCCCCCGCCTCTGCTGAGACCCTCAGGCCCTGCGGGAAGGGTGCTGAGAGCAGTTAGGCTGGTGGGCATGTCTGTCGGCGGCCTCATCTGTGACCCCAGGACAGTGGGATTCGGTATGAGCGGAACATGACCCTGGAGCCGGAAAAGCCATAGCGCCACAGAGAGACTGGAAGGAAGCGGCGAGCTGCTCGCAGTTTGGGGGGAAAGAAAGAAAAGTGAAATCCCTCCAGCAAGAGAAAGTGGCACCTCCAGCCTGGGGGAGGAGACTGCTGCGCACCGAGCGTGGGCAGGAGCCCGGCTGCAGGAGGTGGGCCAGCTCCGGCGGAGGCCCGAGCCCTCTCCAGGTGCGCGGGCGCCCCCTCCCTGGCGGTGCCCAGCTGGAGGCTGGTGGACGCGCTCCCTGAGGAGCGGCCGGCTGCCCGGCATCCTCCTTCGATCCCTGCTCTGCCGGCCCTCCCTTTCATGGCTTAGGAAGCCTGCAACTTTGAACGAGGGAACCAGGGCGACTGGTGCCTCCGTTTGTGGGCTGCTGGGACATGTCAGCGGCGGGCGCCGCCTGAGGCTGCATCAGGTGGCACCTTTATTAATAAGTCATGAGGCCGGCCGGATCCAAAGCCTCGGCTTGTTCTCACAGCGCGGCTCCTGGCCCCGACACTTCGGAACGGTGACTTTCCTTTCCTGGGCGACTCCGGGGGCTCTCCCCAGGAGAGGGGCCGAGGGAGCCCCAGTGGAGAGGGTGGCCGGCTCGGGATGTGCGCCAACATAGCCAGGTGGTTTGGGAATCGGTAAGTTTGCTCCGCTGATCTGTTCTGTTCCATTCGATGAGAATGCTCCAAGCCCAGGCGGCACCGTGTCCTCTTTGGAAGCAGGGAGCCCTGCCACCCTGCTGCACAAGGCCTGCCTCCCCTTCTCTCTATACATGGGTGCTCTGCTTGGCTTCACTGCCGAGGGTGTGCGGGGAGGGAAGTGACCCACACCCCCGGCCCCAGGTCCCGGGCGCCGGGTGACGGCTGTGGGAGCCAGCGCCCTGGGCTCCTCTCCGAACAAGAGCCGATGTGCGCTGAGATACCGGCGTTCCCATGCGCCAGGCCCAGTCTAGAGTTTGGTGAGTGTTATGGATAGCTTCTGTTATTATGTCTCGGAGAATCCTATCAGGAGCGTGAATCTTTTCATGTCGCATTTCTAAAAGCAGCCCCCAACCCCAGGTCAAAACTGAAATTCTGTTGTGCGTGTGATTTCGTGGTTGGTTCTGAATGCCTCTGCTGTGCCTTGGAGCTTTCAGTGGGCGTCGTGGTGAGCGAGCTTCTACTCTGACCTCGCGGGGCAGGAGGCTGCGTGTGTTCTTTTCTCAGGAATCCCAGAGGGCAAACCTCCTTGTTACAGCGAAAGTAACTGTAGCAGCCGGCTGCCTGTCAGCGAGCACCGGCTAGGAGCCAGAGCAGCACCTGAGACTTGCCTCGCGCATCCCACCTAACCCCTGCGCTCACCCCACCAGGTGAACCCGGAGAGCTCTCTCTGGCCTACGAGTCACAGCGAGTCAACCAAACAAAGCCATCTGCGGGAGCTGAGTTTGCATCTCTCTGCCCCGAGTGTGTCCCCGGGGCTGGCGGATGCTTTGCGGCTGTGAAACTGTGTGCAGAGGTGGTGGGCCGGCGTTGCCCTTGAATGTGGCGGCGTCTCCACGGGGAAAGCCGCTCCCCTGTTTGGTCGGACCGGCGCGCAGGGCTCTCCTCCACGTTTGAACGTGGCCCTCTAACGCGGCCGTTCCCCAGGTCCCGGTTTCAGCCCCTGCGTGTGCGTGGATCTCGGGTGGAGCGTTCTCTTGGTTTAAGTTTTGTTTTTCAAAGCTGAGGTGGTAGGAAAGCCTCAGCGGCCTGGGCTCATTGCTCCCTGATTAGAAGAAACTCTTGTCTTGGAAGGAACCTGGCCCTGATGCTGGGAGGGAGGTGCTGAACTCTGAGGGGGGGTGTGACGGTGACACTGCCCAGGGTCCCCGACGTGCAGAAATCACCAGCCTGCCGAGGTCCTGGGTGCCTCCTGCCTGGAGGAGTCCCGGACCCTAAGGGCGTGGAGGATGCTGAGGTCAGCCCTGGGCAAGTCCCTCTGTCCACGGGACTCCGCCTCTTCTCTGACCTGTGACCCCCGGGAGCTATGAGAAAGCTTCAGCGGGGGTGGGGGTGGAGGGGGCTCCGACTTTCCTGCGAAACTTGGCTGGTTCATTCAGACCATGTCACCATAGAGGGCTTGCGCCTGAGACTCAGTGCCACCAAACTCGCCAGGGGCGGGGGGTGGGGGGTGGGGGTGGGCTGAGGCTGGGGTGGCCTGCCGCACAGAGAGACCTCGGCTGCTGCTCTGGTCTTTCCAGCCATGCAAACCTCCATCGTCCACGGCACGGGAGGCACAGCTGTCTCGTGAGGACTGGCCGTGCTCCAAGGCCCGGGACGCTGGCTCAGAGCTACAAGCCCAGCGATGGGACCTGGGGCAGGGCACCTGTGACCCAACAGGGGTCGGTCCTGTCCCCTGCTCAGCTGTGCCCTGCTGTCCTCTGGGGTGGGCCTGGCTGTCTGCACATTTTCCTTCTCTGAGGTGCTCACTAAGGTGGGGGCGACCCCCGTGCTGGCTCCAGCAGGGCCGTGAGCTGCTCTGGGGATGGACAGCAAGGCTGCGGCCCCTGCTCTGGGGTGGGGGTGGGGGTGGGGGTGGGGGTGGGGGTGGAGGCCAGCTGGCTGCTGGTCAGAAAGCCTCTGATTGAGGATCCGTGAATGTGAAGTGGGAGGGGCCCTGCGAAGGGTGCCAGGGGGCAACTGCGCTGAGCGGGGCCCTGGTTCTGGGGTGTGCATGTGGAGAAAGGGGTGAGGCAGTCCAGAGGGGAGGGAAGGGCATTTCCAGCAGGGGGGTGGCCTCTGCAAAGGCTGCCCGAGGGGGACCTTGGCATTCAAGGTGCAAGCCGAGGGGCCGGTGGCTGGACAAGGCCGGGGGCAGGGGAGTCGCTGAGCTCCGCACCTCAGATGCCACACAGCACCGAAGCCCGTCCTGTCTCAGTGCCAGTGCACAGCGCTGGGCTGCGGGGGTTAAGCAGTGACTTGGCCGTGCGGTGGAGTCTGTTCTGAGTGACACTGTGGATGTGGGACCTACCAGCAGAATCGGGGTGTGGGGCAGGAAGGAGCCTGTGGAAATCACGGGGCTGCCAGGGGGATCTTGTCTGATGGGTGTCCACTTCTCCATCTTCCCTCTAATCTGGTCCCATCTACATACCCCAGTGGAGAGGCAGTGGCGGCCTGTCCCTCTGTCCCTCTGTTCCCCTGGCCCTGGCCCAGCGGAAGGGGGGACACACCCCCGCCTCTGCGTTGCTGCCTCCTGGGCCAGAACGGGTGTCGGGCCTCCCTTCCCCTGGCGTCTCCACCGTATTTTGCTTTCCCCTCGTCTCCACCACAAACCAGTCTACCCCTGGCATCGATTGCCAGGGTCCAGTGTCCCAGTTCCGCTTTCTCCTGGAATGTGAGTGCCCCCGAAAGGGTCACTGAAGGCCCCTGTCATGTCAGCAGGTGCTCAGGGATGCCCAGCATTCACCTGGCCTCCACATCCCCAAGCACTTAGTAGGGCTAAACTTTCATCCGGCTTCCTTAGGACAGCGTGGGTGTGTATCTCACAAGAGGGCAGCTCCGCCCGCTGGTTGGAGACCCGTTTGCAGCCGCAACAGCACTGCCCCCCCTCAGGCAGACCCTGTGGGAGGCTCCGGATGGGGCGCGGCCTTGAAGCACAGAGCGGGCTGGGCCCCTCTGAGTCTGGGGCCTCAAGGGGCAGTTTCTGTGAGGGGCAGGGCTGAGGGACAGTGCCCCCCGGGGAGGGGCCTGTGGCTGAGGGACAGGGCCGGGGCCGCCGGGGTCCCCCTGAGCAGGACTGGCCGGCAGGAGGGCGTGGACTCCGGAGGGAGCCCCCAGCCTGGGCCGCCCTGCAGGTGGAGGAGGCCGGCCCCGGCCAGACTCTGGGGGGACAACCACCCGGAGCGGCAGGGCAGCTCGCTTCCAGCTCTCACACCCCGTCCAGGGTGAGCGAAGCTGCCGCCGCAGAGCCTCCAGGAGAGGGCAGGGTGCCCGCCCGCCTGCCGCAGCAGGAACGGGCGGTTAGCTGGAGCGGGGTGGGGGTGGGGTCCCTGGTTTCTCCAAAATGCCCACTCAGCACATACTGTGTGCCAGCTCCCTGCTAGGCAACCAGCGAGTGAATGGGCAGAAGTTGCTTAGGCGTGTCACTGGCGGGAGCTGCCGCAGCCGGCCCCGAGCACCAGTGCCCACGGCGCTGGGCGGTGAGAAGCAGTGTGAGGGCCGGCGGGAACCCACAGAGTGGCCCTTGGGCTGAGCGGCAGGGGGACAGGTGTGTGGGCTTCCCGTTCCCGTCTGCAGGTCTTGACAGCCGGCTGCTGACACCTGGGCAGCGAGGTTCTCTGCAGCCCCCGGGGGGAGGCAGGTGCGCAGGCAGCCCACCGGGAGCCTCCGACGCCGGAGCAGGTCCCCGGCAGCCCGGTGTCCCCGAGCGAGCTCTCAGACCCAGCGGGCAGCACTGGGCTCCAATGTGGACCCCGGCCAGCTCGGCCCGGAGGTTTGGACAGTAAACAGGTGGTGTTTAAGCTCCAACCACTTGGAAGCCTGCTGGATGACCTTTGAGATGCCAGAGATGTTTTCACAGATAGTTTTTGTTTTCTAAGTAGTTTCTGCAGGACACACCTGACTTTTCCACCTGGAGGGAGCCGAGGCGGGGCGAGCCCCGTGCACGGCAGCCCACGGCCTCTCCCTGCAGGGCTGCGCGGCCCTCCCCAACTCGGCGCCCCTGCTGCCCTCCGGGGCACCTGCCCGCTGCACACCCTCCGAGTCAGGCCTCAGGTGCGCCCAGGGCACCGCACCTGCCAGACCTTCCGAAAGCAGGCTGTGAAGGTGTTCGGGGTCTCAGGAGAGCTTCCCATGTTTCGTTTCGTTTTGTTTTTTTCAAAAAGAGCCAGAACCTCATTCTGTTCGTGTGAAACGTTTAAGGATTTTTTGCACAAGGCACACACACATACCCACGCAACACACTCTGCTGGAAAATGGGGAGCCCTTCGGGGTGGGGCTGCCGGCCCCCTGGGAGCGGCTCTGCAGGGTGCTCCTGGGACACAGACCTCGGGGTGGGGGCCCCCGCAGGTGCTTGTGGGGTGAAGGGATCGCTGCGGGCCTCGGACGGGCAGACAGGGCTGTCGGACAGGACCACATCTGGGCGGACGTGAGTGCTGAGGGCTCCTCGGTGCCGACGATGGACGTGGGGGGCCGTGATGGGACCGTCTCTCAGGGGACCCTGGGGGCTGCGGACGAGGCTCACTGGGGGAACGTTGGGGGGGTGGAGCCCTGACACCGCCCCCCACGCCCCTGCCCCTGTGCGGGCCCAGCGAGAGAGGGCGTCCGTAGCGGCTTCCCTTTCGAGTCCGTTGCGGGGGGAGTGGAAGCTGTCGTGTGACTCCCCAGAAGTGAACGTAGTCCTCGCCGGGGAGCCCTCACCTCCTGGACACGGCCAGCAAAGCCGTCTTCTCCGAGGCCCGTTGGGGAGGTGGCGCTGGTGCCAAGTGGGCCGCTCGGGGCCGGCCTGTGGCCGAGGCCCTCGGGGGGTCACCCCGGGCTCCGCCGCCGCCTGCTCTCCGTCCTGACGCCCGGGGTGGAATGTGGGGACAGCTCTTCCTCCTCACGAACGCCAGTGGCCCAAAGCTCTGGCTCTGGAACGGGGCCGTCTGGCTTTGACAGCCGCTCTGGTGCCCCCCGGACCCCGGAAGGAGGCGCCCAGACTCCTCGCCCCTCAGGCAGGCACGAGGCCAGAGCCTGCCCGGGGCGCGTGTGAGGGGCAGGTGCGTTATTCACACTCCGCCCTCAGACCAGCGCGACACAGGCCGGCTGCTGCGTCTCGGCTGCTGCAGGTGGAGAGGAAAAAAGGCTGTCCTGGGTGAGAACGAAGCAAAAAACTATACAAGTGAGGAGGCAGCTGTTAGGCTTTTACCGGGAGAAGGCAGAATGGGTGCCTGCCCATCGATCACAGCGGAGGCTGCGACCCCAAAGCCGCGCCTCAGCCCCGCGTCCACCACGTGACACAAACCACGGCAGTTCGTGGCCTCCGCTGAACCCCGTTTGCTGTGCTTCGCCCGTTTGCAGGTGGTCTCTCTCGTCTTACAAGTAATGCATGTACCGGTGCCGTTACGGAGGGATCGGGAGAGGCGGAGAAGCGAAAATACCAAAGCAAGCGTCCTAGCACCCGCCACCCAGGGATCCCTGTCGTTAATCCTTTGCTGTGTCTCTCTAGACTGTGTATGGTCCATCGCTGCAATGTAGACCTTGCTGCAAAACAGAATTTCCCTGAACAAGTGGGATTCTGAAGCTTGTTTCCTGACAAACCGGTACTGAGCATCCTCTTGAAGTCTGTTTAGCCCGCGCCGGTGCGATAACATTATTCTCCTGTACCACGATTCACCGGAAATGTCTCTCACTGACTCTCGGCTGCGTCGTTTGCTCTCACAAGTGACGTTCTGAGCACCTTTGAAGCCGGCACCGCGCACACCTGTGGGGTTATCCCTTCAGGACACACCTCCGGAAGTGGGGCGCCGTGTTTGATACCGCGCACCCGGGTGCCGCCAAGCAGTGGGCTCTGCGGGGGGGCTGGGCCCTCAGGGGCCGGGCTGGCCCTCTGCGGGCTGGCCGAGCACAGTCGGCAGCGGCGGGCGGCGGTGGGGGAGCCAGCGGTGTGCTCCGCTCCGCATCCCGGCTCCAGCTTCCCCTGCCCTGGAGGACGAGTCTCGCTGGTGCTCAGTTTTCTCAGCTGCTAATCTGAGGACTGAGCGGGATGAACTTGCTGAGGTCATTATTACCGTAGGTCCCAATGTCTAGGAAGTGTGAGTTGTTATTATAAAACACCATGGTCTGTGTAAAATAAGTTCTCATATGTAAATGTGCACATGTGACACACACATTCAAACACACACATGTGATACGCAGACTTACAGAGCATAAAATGCCCATACAAAGTAAGGGCAGGCCTTCCCTGAGCACCTGGAGGAGACAAGAATTTCTCGAACTGACCGTCAGACAGTGACTCATCACCAGGGGTCAGAAGTCTCCTGCGAGGGGGCCCGAGACTTACAGCATCGCCAGACTCGCCAGCCAGCTGGCCGGCCACCCAGCCAGGCCAACCACAGTGCTGAGAGTTTTGTGACCGATAGAATTTCTAATTTTATGTTTGATGCTTATCCAAACGTACCGTGATTGTGTTGTTTGGTCAGATTTGTACTGCCGCTGCGGTTGTTATGAGAACTTTATATTTTTTTTAAAAAAGCGCCCATAGGCCGATTTTAAAAGGCCTGTCCTAGGGTGGGGCGACAGCTCCCCAGAGCGAGACGCGGGACCCCGCTCAGAGCCGCCAGGCGCTCGCCACAGTGGGCCTTTCCTTCCTAAGTTGGAAAGGTCACTTCATCCCGTCCCCCTGTTCTCGTTCCAGGAGGAAGATGAAGGCGCGCGCGCCCCCGCCCCCCGGGAAGCCCGCCACCCCGACGGTGCAGCGGGGACAGAGCCCTCGTCGCGCATCCCCCGCCCCCCAGCAGAACCTGCTGCCCCTGAAGGAGAACCTGGAGGACAGGGCGGTGGACCTGACCGTGGTGCTGCCCAGTGGGCTGGAGAAGAGGAGCGTGGTCAATGGGAGGTAAGGGCCTGGGGACCCTGCGGGGTCAGCCTGGGCACCCCCTGACCTGCCTCACCTGGCTGGCCCTGTGAGCTCCCCTCAATCCTGAACCCAGAGAGCAGCGCAGCACACTTCCCCAAGAGGCGTGTTCGGCTCACGCAGGGGGCGTGGGCCATGTCCTAAGCCAGGTGGGCGCCCAGCCACCCGTCTGCACTGGCACCCCTGGCACTGAAGTTGCACCACCAGGGGCACCTCCCGAATGAACCGCCCAAGTGTCCACTCACAGGCTGACCCACTGAGGGTTCATCCACTCTCTAAAGTCAAGTCTAGGCTAGGAAATAAACTCTTGCCCTGGCTGGTGTGGCTCAGTGGATTAAGCACTGGCCTGTGAACCAACCAAAGGGTCGCCAGTTCGATTCCCAGTCAGGGCACTTGCCTGGGCTGTGGACCAGGTCTCCAGTAGGGGGCGCATGAGAAGCAACCACACACTAATATTTCTCTCCCTGTCTTTCTCCCACCCTTCCCCTCTCTCTAGAAATAAATGAATAAAATATCCTTAAAAACCAAAGTCTATTAAAAAAATCTGACCCACAGATTTTAAATATAAGAGAATCGATCTCCAGACTTGGGGGTTCCACTGGTCTGGATGGGGACCACTTCCATTCTTAGATCCCGTCCACTTGGGCCAGGAGCCTGGGCCCCGAGTCCGGGGCTCATCTTCTTCCCACACGGCACAGCCCCCCTCTGTCAGGGCACTGCAGGTTTTCTTCCCAGAGGAATCTCTATTTGTGTGCTTGCTATTTATCACATTTTACTGTGATTATGCTGTTTGATCGATTTCGTGCCGCTGCTGCTGTTGTTACGGATAGCTTTACTGTAAAAAACTTTAACAAAGTCACGGGAAACAAAAACGTCAATGTCGACGCAGCTTCTCCTGGGGTGGGTACGACGGAGTGATCGGCTGTGAAAACTGTCGGGTGGGACTGTCTGGGTACATCTGCTGAGGTGGGCGCCGCACTTCTGGGGGAGCGAAGAGCACAACAAGTGATGGAAAACATTTAAATGTAAGGGGCAGCCTGTTCAGGCCTTCGAAAAATGGACAGGGCGGGCCATCCCGGGGCCCTGGGCATTTTATTCTCGTGAGTACACGGAACATGGTGATGCACCAGTATTCTTTTTAAATATCAGTTTTCAGAGTCTACCTAGACCTTATTAACGAAAATTTATATTTAAAGTTAAGCTTTATAAAGATGAAAATTCCAGGTGCTCCTCGTTTAATGAGTAAAGGGGTCCATACATTTTTTAAATTATTCATGGGCCATATGAACAGACGCTGGAGGAGCAGCCCTACCCCCCAGGCTGGGGCATCTGCCGGGGTTGGGGCTGCCGGGTTGTGGCCCCGGCATCTCCCCTGCAGGCCACGCCCACCTGCTTTCCAAATGGTGTCGCTGGTGAGTCCAGAGGCTGCTCCTCGGGGCCCCCTCCTGACGCCCTTGTCCCAGGGGGAGGCCCCCGTGCCGAAGTGAGGGCTGCACTGGACCCACAGGGAGGCACCGGAGGCCCCCGGGGCAGGGCACACTCCCGGGGTCCGTTCGGAGACAGTCGAGTGACGTGAGTTTCTGCGTCTCCTCGTTTCGGAGTGGCCCTCGTTCTCAGGACACTGTCCCTCTCCACTTTAACTCGGAAACACGCACCGTCTTACAGGTTCAAACCACTTCAATAGACGCATGAAATTTTGTCAGTGACTATGTCTTACTCACGATTCTTCTGTTTGGGGGCCAATTTCTAGTTAGATTGAAAAAAGCACTTTACTGGGCCCGCACACCCGTATGACCCTGTGAACCAATGCTACCCCAATCAATTTTATTAAAAAATTAATTGAAAAGAAAGATTAAAAAAGAATCTAGCCAACGTAAATAAAAAGAATGCTGTGGGGGGGAACCACTCAATGTTGGTGTGATGAGCAAACAGAAAACTGTACCCGTTTCGCTTACACCACGTGGGGAGTGGGTCGGTGGGCCCAGGGCCCAGAACCCGCCAGCCGAGTTCCACAGTTTTTGAGAAAAGGGCCAGGAGGGGTGGGGCTCATCTTCGCGCTGCCACCCAGGGTCCCGTTCACAGGTGTGTGAGGTGGGATGATGGGACACCTGCCTGAAAACCAGAAGTATGGTTTTAGAAACTATTTTTTAAATATATTTTATTGATTATGCTATTACAGTTGTCCCATTTCCCCCCCATCATTCCCCTCCACCCTGCACACCCCCTCCCACCCACACTCCCCCCTTTAGTTCATGTCCATGTGTCATAAGTTCTTTAGCTTCTACTTTTCCCACACTATTCTTGCCCTCCCCCTGTCTATTTTCTACCCACCCTCTGTGCTACTTATTCTCTGTACCTTTTCCCCCTCTCTCCTCCTCCCACTCCCCTGTTGCTGACCCTCCATGTGATCTCCATTTCTGTGTTTCTGCTCCTATTCTAGCTGTTTGCTTAGTTTGCTTTTGTTTTAGGTGTGCCTGTTAATATCTGTGAGTTTGCTGTCTTTTTACTGTTCATATTTTTTATCTTCTTTTTCTTAGATAAGTCCCTTTAACATTTCATATACTAAGGGCTTGGTGATGATGAACTCCTTTGACTTGACCTTATCTGAGAAGCGCTTTATCTTCCCTTCCATTCTAAATGACAGCTTCGCTGGATAGAGCAATCTTGGATGTAGGTCCTTGCCTTTCATGACTTGGAATACTTCTTTCCAGCCCCTTCTTGCCTGGAAGGTCTCTTTTGAGAAATCCGCTGACGGTCTGATGGGAACTCCTTTGTGGGTGACTGTGCCCTTATCCCTTGCTGCTTCTAGAATCCTCTCCTTCATTTTAATCTTGGGTAATGTAATGATGATGTGCCTTGGCGTGTTCCTCCTTGGGTCCACCTTCTTTGGGACTCTCTGAGCTTCCTGGACTTCCTGGAAACTATTTTTGAGCCGAACACACTCTTTCGATTACGTCTTTGTTGATTTCTCCCTCTTGCCGAGTAGCCGCTCCCTCTGCGCCCTTCTGCGGCGTGGCCACGAGAGTAGGTGTAACTGTGGAGAGTGAGCATGGCAGTCACTTTCTGTTTTCTGAGTCATGAATGCCGCCCCCTCTCCCAGGGTGCCGGCGGGACAGGGTGAGGCGGGGTGGCCGGCGGGCTCCCTAACTGGGTCGTGGCTCTGACAGCTGCTGCCCGTTCATCAGCTCCGTGTCCTGCTGCGGGGGCGGGCGGGGGGGGGGGGGTTGCGTGTCGTACTCTTCAATCATCCAGGCGTGGGCTGAGGTCCAGGGCCAGAGCCTTGCTTAAAATAGATCAGCTATGTTTACCGGCTCGGGTTCTCGCTCCTGATTTATGGGAGAACCTTCTCGAAGGACACGCGAGCAGTTTCTAACCTGTGGTCAGCCCCTACACCATGCTCCCTCCCCACGTGGAGATTCTCATGAAGACAGTGCATTAGGCGCTGGGGTCCGAGTCTGCGTGTATCACAGCAGTTTCTTTAAAGCTCCCTTTGGATTCAGAAACGGGAATGTAAGTTCCGGCGCGCTCCTGCAGAGGTTAAGAGCCAGCGTTCCAGGCCATTCTTAGGGACCGTGTGGTGGCCTGCATGAGGGACGGTGCTGTCCGGCCAGCCCATGGCTACTGGAGGGCACCCAGCCGTCCCCTCGCTCTAACTGGGGCCAAGTAAAGGCAAGATCTTTGAAGAGACAACACCCTCCACCAAAGAGAGCTTCCCAAACTCTGTCAGGCGTTGGCGGGTCGGGGTTGCGTCCTTTCGATGTGCTGAGTTCTTCACAGCGAGTCACACACGGGCCCCGGCGGCCCCGGGGCAGGGCCAGGTGAGCGTGCCCCAGGTGACATCAGCCTCCTTCAGTCTTCAGTCTCAGTCCCATCTGCCTGCGTGGACAGAGACCCCCACTCGGCAGATGAGTTTACAGCCCGGCCTGGGCACTGAGGTGCCCGCCCTAGTAAAACAGCACAGGGCTCCCGGAGCACAGGCCCCGGCCCCACGCCCCTCCCGCCGAGAGCCCACCTGTCCCGAGATAAAGGGAAGGGCACGGAGAGCGACCCTCAGCCTTGTCCGCCTGCCCTGCCCCTGTGGGGTCGGCGAAGCCTGGTGTGCACAGAGCCGCTGCATGGCCGGCTCGCCGCCCTGCGGGGCCTGAGGCCCGGGCCGCTCCCCCAGCGTGGCGAGTCGGAAAGGGTGGCGTTGGTGCCCAAGAGCCCTCTGGAGGGGAGAAGGCCGTTGTTCCTGAGTAACTGGCTGGTGGTCAGGTGCGGTCTGGTCTGAGTTACATTTTCACTTGAAGTGTACGTCTTTTAAAGATTATCCTTTCGGAGCAGCTTGGGATTCGTAGCAATGCCGAGAGGGATGTGCAGAGATTCCCCACGCCCAGCCTGCTCAGTGCACCCTGAGGCATCCCCTAGGGTAGAAGCCGCTTGCTCACCTGTGCTAAGGTGGGTGTGTTCTTTGCTAGACCCACCTCTAACAGTTCACCGAAGGTGTCCTCGCTGTCATTCGCTGTGTAGAGGGGACGTCCGTCTCACATTGTGGGACCTTCCTAGACTAACAACAAGCAAAGCTATTTATTCACTGAGCGAAATCCACATCGAACACCTAACGTTTGTGATGCACGGGGGACAGGACACGGCAGCAAGCAGGTGGGGATGGAACCTGCACAGTGACCTGTGAGCATGCAGGAGGCGGGCAGGTCAGTGCTGGGACGGGCTTCTGGCAGCGACCCAGTCTCGGACCCGGACCCGGAGCGCGACCTCTGAGCAGGGCCTCCCTGCCCCTGGGCATCTTCAGCCACCTGTCCGTCCTCTGCCCGTTCTTCCATCCCGCCCGTGTGTGCCGCTGTGCGGGGCCCGTGGGCACTGACCCCCTCAGGGAGGGCTCTCGCCCTGCCTCCCGGTCTCACTGACGTCACAGGACGCCGCCCGATGGGACTTTCTCCCGGCCCTGCTGTGACCCCCTTGGCCTCACCCAGGCTGCAGGGCCGCCCGCTGGCCCCAGGCCCACACTAGAAACTAGGCCGCGCTCAGCCCATTCACACCGCGACAGCATGCCCGCACGGCAGGTTAATTCTGACATCATGTCCCGAAGTGGCTCCGTTCGGGACCGTAGGGGTTTTCCGTGCGGCTCCAAGAGCCGGTGAGACACGCAAGCTCCCAGCCCAGGCCCAGTGAGCCCGGAGCCTGGGGTGGGGCCTGCGGTCTGTGCTGGAACATGCCTGGAATTTGGGGTGCCTGTTAGAGTTTGGGAGCCCCACCGCCGTGGGTGTCAGGGGCCTGACGCCGGCCCGAGGGCTGTGGGATGACGGTGTAGTGTCGGCAGATTTCATGACGTCGGTAGAAGTGCCATCCGCTGGACAGGGATGAGGCCCTCGGCGGCCCCCACTGCGTTGTGGAAGTTGGACTTGGCCTCTCCAGTGTCCCTGTCCCTTCCACGCGATCCCCAGACAGCCCACCCACTGCCCTCTGGTCCCCAGGGCCCCTGCATTGGGGGGCAGTGTGTCCGCAGACTCAGCTCTGTCCAGCTCTCCACCAGGGCTTCAGAAGGAGCTTCGTGAGAAAAAAAAAGACCTGTTTGCTCCTTTTTGAACCACTGACTCACGCAAAAACCTGTTGAAGTCTCTTTGTATCTGGAAAGTAATGCTTTTTTTTTAAAAAAGAAAGGAGTAGAAAAATTTTACTCACTTTTTAAATTTAAAAGTAGAGACCACACAAATGAGGACAATTAATTTCAAGTCTACATTCTGGGCACTTAGAAGATGTTTGGGGAACAGAGATAAAGAAGTCAGGAAAGAAAAGACAGGAATAAATAAATAAATTTATTTAGCAAACTCTTTCATCAAATTGACAGGCCGGCCCTGTCCTCTGAAAGGCGTCTTTTCTTTAGGAAAGAGGAAGAAAGAAAGGGGGGGAGAGAGAGAGAGAGAGAGAGAGAGAGAGAGAGAGAGAGAGAGAGAAGAAAGAACAAGTTGTGATCTTCAAGTTAAAATTTTCAAGGTTTTTTTTCCAGATTTTATTTATTTTTGGAGAGAGACAAGGAGAGATCTCGAAAGAGGGGCAGAATCATCAATGTGTGGTTGCCTCTTGTGCACCCCCAACTGGGGACCTGGCCCTCAACCCAGGCATGTGCCCTGACTGGGAATCAAACTGCTGACCCTTTGGTTCTCAGGCCGGCGCTCAATCCACTGAGCCACACAGGCCAGGGCGAAAATTTCCTGCTTTTGGGACATACATATAACTGGAAATCTCACGTCCTGTGCCCCTGAGGACAGCAGGCCCCCACATTACATCTTGCAGCTGTCGTGTCCTTAGGATGTTGATGAGATGCTGTGGGCGGAACTTACTCTTGGTTATATTATCAGTTAGCCTTTGGCAAAATTGGTTTTGTTGTATGTGGTGTCACCCAGAAGTTGCAGAACCCACTGATGAGACTAGGCGAGGACTCCCTGCACTATCCCTGTGTTCACTAACCTGACCAGGTGCCGGCCAGCACACCGTGGAGGTGGCTGGAAAGGTGACTCCTTTCCCAGCTCAATGGTTTGGGTCTGGTACCAGCCCTGAGGATGCCGGGACGTGGCGGCACCGCAGCGCCCAAGGAATCCGTGGGTGGCCGATGTCTTTCCTGGGAAGTTTGCTCGTCCACCCGTGGGCCCGCCCATTCTCTCCCGGCCGGAGGGGAGGGCGCAGACCCCAGCTGACCACGCGCCACCTCCCTTTGCAGCCACGCCGTGATGGACCTCCTGGTGGAACTGTGCCTGCAGAACCACCTGAACCCGTCCCACCACGCCCTCGAGATCTGGTCTTCAGACTCCCAGCAGCCTTTGAGTTTTAAGCCAAACACTTTGGTGGGGACCCTGAATGTACACACCGTGTTTCTGAAGGAGAAGGTTCCTGAAGAGAAGGTGAAGCCCGGCCCGCCCAAGATGCCCGAGGTCAGTAGGGCGGGGACCCTCCGCAGCCCAGGGTGCATGCAGACACCGGCGGCCGCCGCGCTGCAGGTGCCGACCGGGAGCCCCTGCTGTCTCCCCGACACCTGCCGGCGGCTGGGGAGGCGGGTCTACCTCCAGGCCAAGCGCAGTCGGGCACTAAACTGGGTTTATTTTAGAAGGCGGAAGTTTCCGGAATTTAACAATGCCCGTTGTTGTGACGCTGTTCCTTTGGACACGTCAGAAGAAGACATGGTCTAGGGCAGAGACAGCCACTCCGGCTCCCAGCAGCGGCGGACTCAGTCTACAGTTCCGCACTTGCGGGGTGACAGCCACTTGGCACGGGCAGCCCCTGAGCCCGTGCAGCTCGTGTGACCGAAAAACTGAACTTGCAACTTATTTAAATGCCAGTAACCACAGTAACCACCCTACTGGACTAGGCCTAGCGGGTCCAGTTCGGGTCCAGGGGTCTCCCCGGCTCAGGAAGCAGGAGGGATGCAGATGTGAACGTTTTCTTCGAGGTCGGGGGTGGAGGGGCAGAGTTTTCCTTTTGAAAACTCGATGTGAGAAATACTCATTCCGATTGGAGAATATCTTATCATACATGTAGATTTATTTTAGGCTTTCAATCAGTGATCACAATTAATCCCAGCTCTTTACTGAACTTTTTAGTAAGCACTTGCTATGGTTCTTTAGGTCCAATTATGAGGAATGCCATTTCATTCGTTTAGAGTCTCAGAATATAAACAAAATTTTCCTGCTTTTAAAAATGGCAGTTCAGCCCATAGTCCATCTCCTGTGAATTTCTAGGTCCGGGCAGTTAACACGTTTTAACTGATGCCGTCTGCCCTCCGTGCGGAAGTTTTCCCAAATTCTTCCAGTAAAGTCCGCGTTCGCGGCAAAGACACCTTGGTTACACCCTGCGGCTTCCAGTCCCTTCCCCACCCCAGGTGCAAACTCCACGGGCAGGTGAGCCTAGGGCGGTGCCTGATCCCCGTTCCAGAAACACGGACAGGACCCTGTGCTCCGTGTTCCTTCCTCACAGTCATCGACCCCCCCGCACCGAGACTGGGCCGGGGTCTGGGGTCGGCCTGGGTGCCTCCGGCAAACCCCTGTCTCCGCATCTGTCCTGCAGGCCCTCAGCGCCCGGGGCGGCCAGGAAAGGCAGTCAGCGGCTGGCTGCCGGAAGCCTGGCCAGGTTCAATGTTTCCGAGGGGCCACGTTGCACACGCTTAGAATCAGCTCGCGGAAAATTGATTGTTTTTCCTTCGGATTATTACAGAGCTGATGTTTAAAAAAAACTAAAATGTTAGTCAGCTTAAGATATACCTGTGTGTGGTGTGTATGTATAGATAAAGAGGGATGTACACAGACTTACACACCCACGCTCTGCGTATAATAGGTATTTATACACTTAAGGGGATATTTTGATTCCTTAGACAAGACTTTGATGTCTTGTTTCCTGAGGGTTTTTCTTTACATTGATTTATACTCGCGATATTTCCTAATGCTTCTGCTTTACGAAATGTATATACGGGACTTGCGTTCAAGTGTAGTCGGAATTCTTAGAAGACCCCGTGTGGGTGGATTTGAACCGGGGCCCCTCTCCGATGCCCACCTCTCTGTGTCCTTAGCGGTTTGCTCATCAGTAAGAGAGACTCTGGGGTAAATTTACTGTTCTGGGCATTTATTGGCCGTTGTCCTGGATGCCATTTCCCCATGACCCGCTGAGTCGGTGGGAGAAAGGCTTGGTCCACACGAAACCTTGCCCCACCCAGTCCCGGTGTGAAGACGGACCGGGGGCGGAGCCGTTGGGAGGATGCGCTGGCTCACGGCTTTCTCTGGTCCGCTGTGTTCTTCCAGAAGTCCGTGCGTCTGGTCGTGAACTACCTGCGGACGCAGAAGGCCGTGGTGCGTGTGAGCCCCGAGGTGCCCCTGCAGAGCATCCTCCCCGTCATCTGCGCCAAGTGTGACGTGCACCCGGATCACGTGGTGCTCCTCAGGGACAATGTCGCGGGGGAGGTGCTGGAGCTCTCCAAGTCCCTCAACGAGCTGGGCATAAAGGAACTCTACGCCTGGGACAACAAGAGAGGTGGGTGCCGCCCGGGGCCGGGCCACTGGGCTGGTGGGAGCGGGGTCCCGATGCGCCTGGGTTGCATGTTCGATCCCCGGTCAGGGCGCATGCAAGAATCAACCAATGATTGGTTGGTGCATCAGTAAGTGGAACAACAAAATGATGGTTCTCTCTCTCTCCCAAATCAATCAATAACTTATCTTACAAAGACAGAGAGGTGAGTCCCCTGAGAACACACAGGGAGCAAGGTCTGACACCCCTCAGCACACCAGGTAGGCAGGTGCGTGAACTTTCAGCCAACTCAAATTTTGTCCAAACCAGGCTTGAAGTGGGCAGGAGACAGACCCAACTTGCTCTCAGGC
The DNA here is from genome assembly GCA_004027475.1 of Anoura caudifer. NCBI lineage: Eukaryota > Metazoa > Chordata > Mammalia > Chiroptera > Phyllostomidae > Anoura > Anoura caudifer. The sequence continues at coordinate 93,419 of PVKU01001426.1, forward strand.
CCTGGTTGCAATTCTGCCTCTGGCCCCCTGTCCTGGGCACGCCCATTCTCCCGTCCTCCGGGAGCTTCGGTGGGATCAGGGGGAGGGACGCAGACTGGAGCCTCCCCCTACAGGAGCTTCCCAGAACCTACCCATGAACCGTGTCCTCCTGCGTTCCCTCTGCAGCTGCCCCTCTGACTGCCCCCAAGACTCAGACATCGCTCCTAACCACAGCCAGTGACAAAAACACGTCCAGCCGATCCCTGAAACTGCCCGATTAGTCCCTCGAGACGACTCAGGGTGCCTGGTCCCCATCGGTGCCCGAGACACCATAGTCCTCGTGTGAACACGCCACGTGGCCGGAGGTCACAGCCAGAGCCGGCGGGGAGCGGGGCAGCGGGAGAGCCCAGGGCTGGCACAAAGATGGACATGCCATGTGAGCAGGTTTCTCCGGCCGATTCAAAGGGCCGACTCTCTGAACACGCCCTGCTCCGCACACACGCAATTTAATGTTGCTTGACCTTGGAGTTGCTAAAGTGAACTTTGCAGAAGCATCTAGTTTCGTGAGCTGCCCTTGGCATCATTGTAACAGTTGCCTTTTTATTTATCCCACACGTAATGAACGGGTTGGGCTTTTAAAATACAGACATATTCAAGTTTTTTGAGTTTTTCTACAGCTTTTTTTGAAATTCTTGTAATCAAATCATTGCTTTTTAATTATGAAAGTTACTGTGAAATCAGCGATCATAGTGGAATCACTCCCTCCCCCTCCAAACCTGCCCCTGGAGGTTCGGGCCCACATGGCATTGACATTCGAGAAAGGGTCTCAGGTCAGTTGAGTGCAGGATGCTTGGACCGAGTGTCCTGACACTCGAGACCACTGCCTCGTCACACTCGGACACGATTATCCTCAGCGTCCGCCACGGGGGCCTGGAAATGGTGCGTCTGTCTGGTTTTATCCGCCCGATTTCAATCGGGTTTCTGGGAGACTTGGGGAATAGTGCTTACTTGGAGAGGCAGAGAAAAGAAAAACTGCCCCAACTTGGAGCGTGTGGATGATAAACACGTATTTCAGTTTTGTGACAATCACAGGGACACCTTGAAAGGTAGATGCAGAACCTATTACCTGGGAACCGTGATGAAAAACCAGCCTCTCCACGCCGGGCTACAGCCCAGCAAGCCCATGGTGTCGGGACCAGGGAGCTGAGCACCTATCTGGGAGGCCTCCCCCAAGCTGGGGCCCCACTGTGATCCCCACGCGGGGAGGGTGCCTGGAGCAAACATCCTGGCTGCTCGGATGTGTCACCACTTCCGAGTCGGGGAAATAGCGGTGCCCATGCTCCTGGGTCCCCCTCTCTGCTGCCTTGGGCACCTCTGAGGGACCCTCCCTCCTGGGGTCCCCACAGCCTTCCCAGAGGCTGGGGTAGCACCTGGCATGGTGGGGGGGCGTTCAGCCCAGGGGGCCAGACCACGCCCGGCCCTGTGTGTGCTGGCTGCCAAACGTTTAATGACTGTCCCTGACAAAGGCCTCCACGCGCCCTGAGGACAGTGAAGTGTCTAAGCAGAAAAGAGAATGTTCCAGAGGCTGTCCCCCAGGAGCCCCCCCCCCTTTGCCCCTCCGGCTCTGTCCCCTCCCAGCCAGCAGCTGCGAGATGTGTCCCCAGGCACTGGCTTCCTCTGCAGGAACCCCTGGCCCCCAGCAGCCTGCGCAAGCAGAGGCCTCTGCTGCCACCTGCTTCTACAGTGGCAATTAGCAGCCAGCGGCTGCAGGCTCCGGGGCTCCAGGCCAGGAATGCCGGCCTGCTCTGCACTTGGCCTCCTTCTGTGGAGGACCAACGGCCAGCCCCCCACCCCCCGCCCCCAACCAAGGCTGCTGGAGGGGCCCGCTGGGCCAGGGGCCACAGAAGGGCTCCGCACTCCCTCACTCTCTCCCCACCTGCCTTTTCCAGTTCTTCTGAGCAAAACTCAGTCGGAGCCTTCCCTGAGCTGTCGAGGTGCAGGTACGTGGGCCTGAGCTGCCCCTGCCGGGCTGCGGCCTGCATGGCTCGGGGCCAGGGCCACAGACGCACAGGTGGCTGTGGGCCTTGGGGACGCCGGTGTGCGGCAGCTCTGGGAAGGCTTGCTGGCTCGCCTGAGGTTGTGGTTTGGTTTCTCAGCTTGGTGGTTGGCTAAGAAAAGAAAGTCCCTTGAGGGAGGATTTTCTGTGTAGTGCTGGCTGGTGACAAGGGAGGCTGCTGTGGAAAATGGCCCGTGTGAAGGACCCCAGGGCAGAGCCCAAGCTGTCTGTGCAGAAGAGGCAGCATTTTTTTCTTACCTGTGCTCACCTGTACTCACCTGTGCTTGCCTGTGCTCACCTGTGCTCACCTATGCTTGCCTGTGCTCACCTGTGTTCACCTGTACTCACCTGTGCTTGCCTGTGCTCACCTGTGCTCACCTGTGCTCACCTATCTTTGTGATCCATCCTGCCTGCTGCAGAGTTTAGGCCAATGTGGTTTGTGCATTTAACCTTTGCTGTCCTAGACAAGTGTGAAAATGATGAGTCTGGATTTTGCATTTATTCTGATACCTATTTCATGTGAACTGTATATATGTACACAGATATGTAGCTATTTACACACACATACACATAAACACACACGTACTGGGGTTTTAATGAATTTTTTGGTTCGCATACACACAGGAAGGTCATGAAAATCCCAGTGAGGTTTTATATTTTACAAAAACTTCTGTTCTTGTGAAAGTGCCCAATGCTACATTTCATTTCTAGAAAAAGAGACTAATGCAGGAACACTCGGCGTTGGCCTGGCACCAGTGTGGGGTGTGGCCTGTGGCAGCGGCGCCGTCCTGGCGGGTGGTGGCCGGCCACTGTCCCCGTTCCAGGGGAGACGCCAGGGGCTCAACCTCGTGGCAGTTTTCTGACCCTGAGTCATTTCACGGGCAGCGTCCCTGCCTGAGTGCCAGGAACCTGCCCTCTTGTGCTCACCTGCCGGGGACCTCAGTGTCACGCACTCGCCCATCCGTGCCACACGCTGTCAGTGTGGGCAGAGGCTGGGCACGCACGCACACGCCCAAGCCCGCTGTGGCTGACACACGGCTGGGCTCTGCGTGCAGCACGCTCTCGTTCCACCTTCCCAGCCCTGTGCCTACAGGGGCCTTCACGTGATTCGCCGTGAAATCACATGCACACGTGGATACACGTGGGTGCCTGCCTGCTGGTGTGGACGTGTGTGGCGTGAGGCTGTGGACGGGCTCGGCCCCAGCCCAGAACCCTGGCCCTCATGATTAACCAGAGCCTGTGCTGCGTGCGGAATGATCTCGTGACCGTGCGTGCTGAGCTGCATGGTGGGCGGCAGCATCAGTGTGCACGCCCCGTTACTGACACACGGACCTCGAGTCTGTCTCTCACTGGACCGTCGAGTCCTAGCCAGCGCCCAGGAACGGGGACTGAGGTTTGGGTGGCAGCCCCGATGCCCCCCACTGGAGGCCTGGTGTCCAGCAGCGGGCAGTGGTGCGGGGGTGTCCTGTGTCTGTCCTTCAGGGACACCTACATTTCTTCCTCTCGCCATATCCACATGGCTCAGGAGAGAAAACGGATGAATTGGTGGGAAAAGCCTGGGCTGGCCCCTGGTGTGTCCACAAACCAGCTCATGATGCTGGTCAGCCGTCAAGGGGCACTGGGGTGCGGGCAGGTTCAGAATCCTGCCCCCCATCTGCAGATAAGGACACCAAGGCCCAGGGTGCTGGGGCAGGCTGCCCAAGAGGCCCTCGCTGGGGCGCTGGCTCCCTCCACACCCCGGTCCTCAGCGCTCCCTGGGCCCCCTGACACGTCCCCGGGAGTGGGCTCGTTGAACGCCTGGTGCTGGGTCCAGCCCCAAAGTTTCTGACTCAGGATCAGGTCGGGCCCCAATTCCTGGGCTGCCAATGCTGCTGCCCCCCCTCATCCCGGTGTGAAGCCCTGCTGACTTCCAGCACAGTGAATGTATCGGGGGCACTGTGACCGCTGCCTGTGGGGCCAGGTGGGGGCCAGGGCCATCGGGGCCACTCTGGAACGTCCGTGACTGCCTAACCCCTGCGCTGTGCCCCTGAACCAATACAGAGGAGTGCGGAATGTCAAATGCAATTGAAAAATAAAAAATTAATAGTGAGCAACCCCCAATAATACAATAGTGAAACAGTGGGAAAAAAAAAAAGAATCCTGATGAGGAAGAAGGTTGAGCATTTAGAGCTCAAGAATTAAAAAAAGAAAGAAAGAAAAGAAGAGAAGAGGAAATGCGCCCCCTAGAGGCTGTCATTAGAGAGGAAAACAGGCTGGCCTGGCTGAGGGAGAAAATCTGCACCCCTGACCACACCCTGAGAAAAAACGACTCTGAACCCAGTAGAGAGCATGAGACCCTGCAGCGACTTCATAAATGGAACTGGGGGCTTTGCGGGGGCTCCAGGTGCTTTCAAAGAAATAGTCGGTGGTTTTACTCTCTAATAAGAACTAAACGTTTAAGAGTAGAGAATGTATTTTTTTTGAGACTTCAACCTGAAGTGCTTAATGTCTTATGCTGAAAAATAACTTGGTGCTTTCTGCCCCCAGAAACCTTTAGAAAAGCATCCCTTGGCAATGACGAGACAGATAAGGAGAAGAAAAAATTCCTGGGATTCTTCAAAGTCAGTAAACGGAGCCACAGCAACAAGGTACAATCACTGGGTCACCTGAAGATGCCTTGCGGAGGTGTTTGCGCCCAAGCCCTCCTGGAAGGTCAAGTTCCTTCGGGCAAAGGGGGGATTGTCGGTGTGCACCGCAGTGACGGAGCCTCCTTCCACACACACACCCCGAAGCAGTTCTCGGGGGGCAAAGAGGTGGCCCCTGAGCCTTGTGCCCAGGGCTGGGGCTCAGGGAAGCTGCTCCAGGGGAGGATTGAGCGGAGGGTGGGGGGTTGGGTCACAGGCAGGGTCACAGCCAGGATCCCCGCAAATGAACCCCAGTATCAGAAAGCACCCGCAAAGCTGGCCTGCTTTTGTTTACCCCGCGTAAGATTGCGTGCTGGGGGTGGGACACTGACTCCCTCGGCTCCTGGCCGGGGACACCGGGAAATGCCACGGTGGAGGAGCGCATCCGTGGTTCCAGGGACTTCCCCTGGGGTCCGTCTTGGACTGGCTCGGAGCGTCTTCCTTTCCCCTGGGTCTTTCCCTCACGTGAACGTTATTTCAGTTCTCTCTGGCCATTATCCATTCATTCATATCCTTATGGGCTTGCTTATGGCTGTTGGGGGCATTCAGGCCTTCGTTCCTCGGTTCTCCCCATTTTGATCGTTGGAGAGGTGGTGCTCAGCGCGATCCCAGTCAGTCCTCGCGGCCACCTGGGGAGGGGGTCGGTTGCCCCACGTCACAGGGGAAGGAACCCGGAATCCCCGCCCTGAGCTAACCGCAGACAGGTGCCGGAGCCGACCCGCACTCTGTCCAGGGCCCTCACTTACCCCTCCCCCAAACTGCAGGTTCCAGGACAGGTCCCATCTCCCTCGGGAGGGTTTGGAATAAACAATGATTTTAGTGATTTCTGGAACCCCACTACACCTGACTGTGAACACACATGTCAGAGCAGAGAACATGAAGAACACCCAGGCATACAGAGCTGAAGCGGGGCCTTAGGACCTCCCCTGAAAGGAAATATGCGTGTGTGTGTGTGTGTGTGTGTGTGTGTGTCTGTACGTGTCGCGTGTGTGTGTGAAGTCTCAGTAGAGACCACACTTGAAAGGAGTCACATTTTGGTTGAAGCAGATGACAGCACATACCCTTCCTTGCTTTAAAACTTTGGTGCTTTAATGGTTTTAAAACGCGGTAAATTTGTGTCATTTTGACATATTCTGCTGGCCCAGTCGTTCCCAAAGCACCTTAGGCACCTTAAGACAGTTGGATTCCCGGGTCATGTCCCCGAAGATGCTCATTTGGGAAGTCAGGTGGGGCCCCGGAGCCGGTTCTCCCGCTGAACCTGGCAATTCTGGGTTGCTGGTCCACGCCCCTGGTCAGTTACTCCTGGGGACACCCAAGCGACGCTCAGCGTAAGGCTGAACTGAGTTCAAAACTCGCCAGCCCTGCAGACCGAGCTGACTAGCTGGTTTTCGGAGCTAACTCCGTCACTCAGGGGCACCACTGTCCCGCGTCACCTGTTTTCTGAGCTGAGGCAAAGGAACGTCGGCACCTTGAGTTGGGGGTTCAGAGCTCGGGGTCCCCAAGCCTTTGAGGGCAGCTTTGAGGTTCACAAGCAAGGGACATAGCTGCGGACTGAGACTACTTAGTGCAGACTCGGCAGCAGCCCAGCCGTACGGCCACACGGCCGTGCAGCCGGTGCACCTGAATGTTTGCGGAAGAAGGTGGGCTTGTTTGTGCCCACTCTCACCTGGAAGTGACGTGTGCTGTGCCCCTCTTCCAGGTGGAGCCCCCTGGGCTGGCGGGAGCAGACAGCGACGAGGACGCCTCCAGGTCGGCGCAGGGCCGGGGCTCGAACGTGAGTACCGCACCGCGGACGCCCCCTGCGAATGGGCAGACTGTGCGATGCTTTGCCCGGCTTCCCACAGAGTTGGAAGTGCCGGTTACTTTGATGGTATTGGGGGTGGTGGGGTGTTTGTTCCTCAGTCTAGAGAAGCACAAAGCTGCATTTGGCTTCGTTTTTGGTTGCCCGTGCCGCCTTTGGCAGACAGGGAGTCTTTTAGTTCCTACTTCCCTGCCCCAGGCAGCGAGACCGGCAGATTCTGGGGTCACACCGACCGACCTTACTCACGCTCTCCCGACTGAGTTCTGTCCATGACGGGGCGAGGCTGCTGGCTTCGCCCGCTCCTGAGCTCTGCGGTTAGTTACCCCCCGAGATGACGTCATAAAACCACCTGGGCCCTCACGCTTCGAAGTTGGCACGTGGAAAGGTTCTTCATAATTTTAAATTCTTGGAAGAAAATAATTTATAGCACCTTATAGATATTGACCTTTAAAATGTGTCCGACAAAAGTTTGATCCTTACTGTCACTTTTTACATGTTGCAAAGAACAACTGGTCTATAACAGTCAGGAATTTTCACTATTGTTCTTTTCCTGGGTTTCACATTTCCACACCAGCCCCCGTGTAAAAAACTCTATTCCACTCAGTGTAGTTTTATGCCTGAAACTTTTTTTTATCAAAACTTGAATGATAAAAAAATTGAAATGAAATGTGATAGAAACTGTAGATGTCTATCTAAGTTACATTTTTAATTTCATGTGATCATTTAACGCGAATTCCGTGACTTTAGCTGACCCGGTCCCAAGTGGACACTGAAGAACCGGAAAGTGCGTTGAGTCAGTTATGCCACCAGAGGGCAGTACTTTCACAGGCACGGCCGCTCCACCTTCCCCGCCTGGAGAACCTACTAAAATTCGTTGTTCTTAAAATGTTCACAATTAACAACAAAAAAGTGTCCTGAGGGCCGAGCCGCATATTTGTGATGTAGAACTGATTTTTATTATAAATCAATACTGACGAGAAATTTTAAAAGTGTAGCTTGGACCTTTCTAAAGTGCTTTATGTTCAAACTTGTAAAATAAATGGAAGATGGAACATTATCAGAGCAGATGCCTGCAGCCCAGCAGAGTTCCCGGCCGGCCCTGGTCTGCACAGAGCCGGGCTTGTCTCTCGGGTAGCACCGTGCCATCTGCAGTTGGCTCCGGCGCACGAGGTTACTTATTTTTGAAGCTGAGTGCCCTCCGTGGACTGGGGACAGCGTGGGCCTGTTTTGTCTGTGGTCAGCGCTTCCTGAAGTTGTATGTCCGCTGCCCCGTGACTCCCTGCTCCTCTTCTCTGGTGTCATAAGCAATACGAGGGCCCCTGGGTCCCCAAAGCCCTTTTCCACTGGGGGGGGGGGGGAATTCCTTCCAAAGGTATTGGGAAATCAAAATCACACCATGCGAAGGACTACAGAGCCTACAGCGTAATTCAGAGACACGGTCCGGAGGTGCTTTGCACACCTGTTTGCCCGTCAAACAGTTTTTAAAGTTTCCATGTCATACATTCTGTAATGCACTTCTGGAAACTATCAGAGGAGGTTTTATTTTTAAAGCTTCAGCGAGGTGGTTTTTTCTCAAAGTACTGAATTCTTAGAGTGAGAATGTCACTGAGGTACCTAGGTATGCAGGTAGGAAGGTAGGTAGTTAGGTAGGAAGGTGGGTGGGAAGTTACGTAGGTAGGTAGGAAGGTAAGTAGGTGAGAAGGTACGTAGGTAGGTAGGTAGGCAGATAGGTAGGTTCATAGGTACATAGGTATGCAGATAGGAAGGTAGGTAATTAGGTAGGAAGGTGGGTGGGAAGTTACGTAGGTAGGTAGGAAGGTAAGTAGGTGAGAAGGTACGTAGGTAGGTAGGTAGGCAGATAGGTAGGTTCATAGGTACATAGGTATGCAGGTAGGAAGGTAGGTAGGTAGGAAGGTGGGTGGGAAGTTACGTAGGTAGGTAGGAAGGTAAGTAGGTGAGAAGGTAGGTAGATAGGAAGGTAGGAAAATAGGTACATAGGTAAGTAGGTATGTAGGTAGGCAGATAGGTAGATTTGTAGGTACATAGGTAGGTAGGTAGGAAAGTAGGTTGACGTGAGAGGAGGTGCAATGACAAGTCACACAGGGACCCACTGTCACGAAGGCTGTGCTGTGGGAGGTGCAGGGGTGGGGGCGCCCCAAGGCGCGAGGCAGGCAGCAGCCTGGGCAGGAAAACCAGGAGGGTCTGGGCGGGGCAGGCTCAGCCAGACCCCAGCCTGCGGTCCGTCCTGGAGGTGGCTGGATGTGCCTGGTACAGGGGGCGCCTCCAGCAGAGTGGGCGTCCCAGCCGCGCAGGGTTTTCTGATCATGTGTGTGCATGTGTGGGGGTGAGCACCTGCGTACCTGCATGTCAAGGGACGTTTTAATGACTGGAAACAGGTGCATCCAGAAAGAGACCAAAAACATCTTCTGGCTCTCCATCTTTCTTACTGTCCCCTCCGTCCGGGGTGACAAGGGCCAGAGCCATGCCCCCTCCAGCCGGCTGAGGATGTTTGCTGTCCCAGATGACAGGGCGTGGGTCTGTAATTACACCACAAGAGTCACTCTTCCAAATGATGGCCTTCAATAAAGCCCCGCACGGGGATGCTTCCGGTGGCCGGGTGACCCCTGGGGAGCCTGGTGTCTCCTTGCGGAGGAGACGCTGAGAGCAGTTTTGGGACGAGCCACCGGAGAGCTCGGCGCCCAGCTGCAGGCTGAGGGACTTTGATACATCTGGGCAAGACCCGCAGTGAGGACATTCCCAGGAGATAAAAGAGGAAGGAAAGCCAAGATCAGTAAAAAGGTAAAGGAATAGTCTTGCCTCCTTGGCTTAAGGACGTATTTATGTGATATAATGTATGTATGTCAGTTTTTTGGTTGAACTATAAGAACGCACGTTTAGTGGCGTTTCCTTCATGGGGTGTCTCTGGGGTTTGTTTTCTCTAAGCAAAATGGATTTCTGTCTTCCGTTGTCCAAATGGCTTCCTAGGCTCATAGCAGGAAATTGAGCAAACCATCAAAGCAGGTGACAGGGAAGCTTATTCCTTTGGGAATACCAGGATGTGCAGAAAAAGACCTTGGGTCTCACTTGCATCGGACATGCCTTTCTCAGTGTGATGTGAGTCCCGTGTGGGCTCACGGAGACGGGCAGATGTGACTGTGGCGTTTCTGAGGCCGATGACCCAGGCCCTCGTCCGTGAGTCATTCTGGCGGGACCCAGCACGGAGTCGGAGCGGCTTGCTCCCTGTGACGGCAGGTGTCTCGCTGAGCAGACGTAATGTCCCCTGAGGTCAGACACCCACCGATGGAGCCACTCTGACATGCAGCTCCCTGAGTCCCGGCTTCCGAGCATCCTCGGTGGGAGTTGACCCGGTCGAAACCTGTAGACACTGACCCAAAAAATCCACGTGAAGGCGCAGCCTTTTTATGACCAACTGAAGCCAGCAATTCCCTACTCTCCCAAATGTGCGGTTGGCGACCCTGGCGTGAGCGTTTCTCGCCCTCTCTTTCCAGTCCTCTGAGCCGACTCAGCCTCGCCAACCCGCCCGCCACGGCCAGGGTGGGAGCCACTTTCTTCTGTCCTCATCAGTACGGGTGTCGCGATTGTTGCGATTGTTACATTTTCACGACTGGACCCCCAACACCGCGCAGGCAGAACCTGAGGGGGGCGCCCGTGAGCCCGTGGCGGGAATCAGGCCCCTGCCAGGTGACTTCTGGTTCCGCGTGTTAGTGATGCTCTGTGTCCTGCACTGAAGACAGACATTTCCTTGAAGCAAAGTCAGGCTACATGTGGGAAAAACGAAGTTGCTGATGTTGAGGCGGGAAGCCCAGGGGCCGACGTTCCCTCTGTGTGCAGAGATGCCGAATAAAACCTCGTGGGAGCGAGAGAAGGGAGCATTTCAGAACAGGAGGGGAGGTTCCACCGTTCGGATGGCAGTCGGGGGTGTCAGCGCCCCTTCCTCCCCTAGACTGTGGGTCAAGGGCAGGGTGGCCTGCGGGTGTGCCAGGGGCCAGACACCGATGACACCCCGTGGCCCAGCCCTGGGGGCTGTGACAGGGGCACCCACTCTCAGAGAGGAGGGGTGGCGATAGAATCACTGGAGGGAACACGTCACTAATAAAATACTAACGAATATGAATAGATTAATTTTTTATTTCAAATTAAATTTAAGACTTTACATGTACATCTTGGCATACACATACGATGAATTCTTACTCTCCTGATTTAAAATTTATTTGCTACCCGACTTGTAGCTCTCTCTGTAATTATCAGCCGTAGCACTTAAAGGGCAGCCATAAAGCAAGGTCAGCCGTGCTGTATTATTAAGAAGCCAGCCCTCGAATGCTGAGGTGCACTTCTGTGTCGTGCGGGCGATGGGCTGAGAGAAGGCAGCTTTCTCCCAGCCACGGGCTTCTCCCCCGAGACAGCCCTTGCTGGATGGCAAGTCTGCAGCCTCCTGAGGCCGCTGGGACTCCCCATGCCCAAGAGGACAAGCAGAAAAGTCCCCTGTGAAGGCGTGAAGTCCCCACAGGCTGGGGAGGTAGGTGGGCTTTAGCCCCAGGTAAACAGGAAGCCTGCCCATGGGGCAGAGTGGGCTCGGTTCCAGGGTAGTCTGTTCTGGGGACCCCTGGGGTGGCCCCCCAAGACACCTGTGCTAGGACACCAGAGAGGTCCCACATCAGGCATGAAATGCAAATGCCCCCGAGCCCAGGGCCACCCCCCACCAGCCCACCAGCCACAGGCAGATGGCAGGACAAGGGGAGAGGGGGCACCTGTCGGGGCACACCTGTCCTGCAGGTCCTGTGTGCGTGGAGCCACTTTGCATTTGGAGATTGTGCCCATTCAGCCGGCTCCTCCTGGCACCTGGACACCCAGGCTGGGCTGTGTGGGGCAAAGGTGCCCTCCTGGCGATGGGTCTGACCCAACGAAAGGCCATCTGGGGACCTTGGGAATGTTAATTAGTGGTTCATCGCCCATTTTCTCCTCTTGCTTTTGGTTTGGCGAACGTGCTAATGAGAGATTCTGGCCCAAAGCAGTTCCATAAAAAGGCAGGCAGCCCGTGAAGGTACCTGGAGTGAGGGACTCCTGAGGCCCAGGGGAGGGAAGGGAAGGAGTCTAGGTGCCAACCTTTTACTTGAACACTCAGGTGTGAGAGGCAAGGGCGGGGGGCGGGTCCACTGCTCTCCAACAAGCCACAGCCTTTCCTGGTCATGCAGAGCACCTGATTTAGTTTGACTTGAACGTGACACGGTCCTGTCATTTTCAGTTCTGTCTCAGCAATTCCCGGGGCACCGCCCCTAACAGCCCATCCGGGAATGTGCTCCCCCTAGCCTTTCAGCATTGGTATTACAGGTCGTATTATTTATATTACGTTTTATTTCAGCCTTTCCTGTAATGCTTCTAACATCCTTATGATGTGGGGGTGGATGGGACACCCCCTCCCCGGGCGTGCATGAAAAAGCAGGACTTTTGGAGAGGAGTGTGCTTTGTCCTGAGATCATACGGTGCGTGACTTAGAGGTGGCTGTCCCCCCCATCGGGTCACCGCAGCACAGGCACACCTGCGCTCATGGACGGACACAGGCCGGTCACTGGCGAGCAGGTGGGGGGGGCCGCCCCCGCAGGTGGCCAGGGTGAGTGTGAGCCGAGCCCACCAGTCCCTTTCTGCACCTGGAGAAGTGGCAGTCGTCCCACTGACAAGGGAGCCGCCGCAGGTCCCCGCTCCCTCGTGCTGGGCTGGCGGCCTTTCAGTTTGTGTCTGGGCCTTCGCTCCCTTGATCCTTTGACAAACCATTAAAAAAAAAGTACTGAGTTCCTTCAACAGGGGGCAGCAGAGCGCAAGGAGAGGAAGGACTCAGAGGTGGTCCCAGGAGCCACCCAGCCCCACCCTGGGCCCTCGTTCCCTCGCTGCTGAGAAAACTCAGTTAAAATGTCCATATCATATGGTATTTGTCTTTCACCTCCTGGCTGACTTCACTTAGCACAATGCTCTCCAGCTCCATCCATGCTGTCGCAAAGGGTAGGAGCTCCTTCTTTCTTTCTGCTGCATAGAATTCCATTGTGTGAATGTACCATAGTTTCTTGATCCATTCATTTACTGATGGGCACCTAGGTTGCTTCCAACACTTGGCTATTGTACATTGTGCTGCTATGAACATTGGGGTGCGTAGGTTCTTTTGGATCGGTGTTTCAGGGCTCTTAGGTTATAATCCTAGCAGTGGAATTGCTGGGTCAAAAGGTAGCCTTTAGCAGGATCCTAATTAACAGGACAAACAAACAAGCATAATATAACCAATGACACTGAAATTGAGAACAAGAGAGGAGAGGGGTAGGAATTTCCAGGGAAAAGGGGAAGGGTTTAGAGCAACAAGTATGAAAGACAGACACATGGACAAAAGCTGGGGGGGGGGGGGGAAATGGGAGGGAGCCGGGGAGGGCTGGGGTGGGAGTAGAAGACAGAAAACTGCACAAGAACAACAATTAAAATTTAATAAATAAATAAATACATAAATAAATAAAATGTCCATATCCACTGCAGCCAGAGTGCGCATGCGATTTCCGATCAGTTTGATGGAGAAACGTTACTTTTTTGAAAGCACATGTGAACACATTTCGGTTTCCATCTTTAATATGTACTTTTGCTTCCATTTGTAATGGTGTTATATTTAAATGTCGCACCCTTGGGGGTGATCCCCATTAAAAAGTCTTCCATGCCCTTCATTTCCATGGGATACAGTTATTTGGAAATGATTATTTCGGTGATTGCATGTCAATGGAAGCCTGAGAGGGACACGTTATAAATGAAAAGGGAAACTCCAAGCGCGCCGTCCGGGTGCATCGGGCTGAGTTCTGGACAGCCTGTGCCAAGTGCGTTCTCGATGGTGTTGTGGGCCGTACCTGGGGCAGCCAGGATATTTCCCCTGCTCTTTAAGCAGCAGGCTCACGTCCGAGTCCCTCACCAGCCACGTCCGGAGGGTGCGCAGACCCGGTAGACTGGGTCACGTGACTGGTTCCCACAGGCCAGCATCTTCCTCGCCAGAGTGGGCAGTTAAGAATCGGGGGCAAGATCCCTCCCCACGCTTGCTTTCGGGGGTCAGTTTACCCTGAACAGAAAGGTTGCGAGCACAGTATGTCCCATTTGTCTCCGGAAGCACATTCCGGTGGGAGTCTTGCTTCCCCACCCCCACCGGTTCCGGGCAAGGCTCCCTGCCCAGGCCGTGTGGCACGGTGCATGCCTGTATGGCTGTGCAGGTGTGTGTGTGAGCACACGGGTGGCCGTGGGCTCCTGTGGAAGAGCAACGCTCACCTTGGCCCCCAAGATGAGACGTCCCCACAGTAAGGTCCTGCCCATGTGTGCCTGGCAGGGGCTGCCCGGGAGAGCCGAGGCCAGTTCCTCCCCTCAAGGAGGGGAAAGGCCAAGAGGTCAGAATGCCACGGAGGCAGGGGCACTGCTGAATCCAGCCCCGGAAACAGCCTGAGAAGCCTTTCAGAGGGCCGCTCTGCAGGGACCTTCAGAGACCCAGCAGGGCACTCAAAGGGCTGAGCATCGTCAGGCACGTGGAGCTGTGAGCAAGGGGACGTGGACGTTCCGGGTCCAGACAGGTGCAGGGAACAGAAGCGGCTAGCATCAGGGTTGGGAAGCGCATTGTCCAGATCGGCGTGCCTACGGGTCCCGGTGGACTTCGGAGGCAGCGATGCCGGAGGGCTTGCTATGCACCCCTCCCTGGTGTTTCACAGGCTTGAACGGACCTCGGCATCTTCTGTCTGCCTTCCCTTGTGTGTGGGCCAGGGCGGGAGGTGAGCGAGCCAGCCGTCCAGGGAAACCGCTGCACCCCTCCGGCCCCTGGTTTGTCCAGTAGCCCCGAGATCTGCCTCCTTGGGTCCTCACGGCTGCCCTGGAGGTGGGCAGAAAGCAGAGCATTTGACAAAGTTCCCTTTGCAGCAACCGGTTCGCTCAGTCACGGGCCTGCTGTCTGCAGAACTCGCGGCTGGGAGAAACATCTATGCTTTCTCTTTACTCCTTTCCATGGGAGCCCAGGGAGGCGTGGGTGAATTTCCTGGGTGTCAGGCTACTTCCTGTAGACCCTCACCTGTTTCCTCCGGGAGCTTGCAGCTGGTGAACAAGGTGCTGGACACCTGGGCCGCCCAGCGTCTCCCAAGGAAGCTCGGCCTGGCATGCACAGCCACCTTCGGGGCCCTGCTGGGCAGGGCAGTGGGGTGGGGCAGAGAGAAGGTGCACCAGGCCGACCTGGGCTCGGGCCTGTTTCCCATCTGAAACTGGAATGCAGGTTTTTTAAACGCCCCTTCTGCACAAACCCCTCCTCTCGCTAAGCAGATCCTCAGATGAGGATTTAACAGATAAGATAAAAAGTCTGCTGTTTTGTTCATTTTTAGGAAAACATACGGTGTTTGTCTTTCACTGACTGACTTATTTCACTAAGCACAATACCCTCTAGGGCCATTCATGTTGTGGCAAATGCTAAGAGTCCATTCTTTTTCACGGCCAAGTAATATTCCAGTGTGTAAAGGTACCACAGCTTTTTTATCTGCTCTGCTGATGGGCACTTGGCCTGCTTTCCAGTCCTACAGCAGGCATCTGTCGAGTAACATCTTCTGCGATAGTTTCCCAGAGAAGTGACAATATGAGTTTAGCCCAGGCTGGCCAAGCCTGCCTGCCGGTGGACGGACGAGGGTGGCCGGCCGGCGGGCGTGGTGTTCGGGGCTGTGCATCCATAGAGAGAGGGCGTGGCCAGTGATGACATGCGTCTGTCTCTCCCCCGGCAGGGCTGTCTGACAACACCCAGCTCCCCGTCTATGAATTCCCGCTCCGTCACGCTGGGCCCGTCCCTCTCGCTGAGCAACATCTCAGGCATGTCGGTCAAGTCGGACGTGAAGAAGCGCCGGGCCCCTCCTCCTCCATCCCTGCCCGGGTCGGGGCCACCAGGACAAGACAAGGCATCGGAAAAGGTAAGGGAAGGGCAGCTCTTGGGACAAGCGCTTTTTTTAACAAGTACATCAAGACTTTTGTAATTGTCCTGTAACTTCAAGGGGTGTCTGATGTTTGTTTGATGCATTTTTTTATGTATTGGTCTCAGGTGTATTAATGGTTAGACAATCGAATGCTTTAGATAGCGTTCCCCTCAATATTTCCAGGAGCCCCCTGGCCGCGCACGCAGGTATGATGGTGTTACTGACTGTACTCCCTGTGCTGCACTGGACATCCCTGTAACTACAGCTGGTGCTTCCTAGTCCCCTCGCCGTTCCATCCAGCCCCCAACCTCCCTCCCGTCTGGCAGCTGGCAGCGTGTGCTCTGTGTCTATGAGTCTGTTTCTATTTTGTTTGCTCATTTATTTGTTCTTTAGATTCCACGTGCAAGTGAAGTCATATGGTGTTTGCTCTTCTCTGATCAACTTATTTCACTATATGATAATGCCCTCCAGGTCCATCCATACTATCATAAAGGGTAATATTTTACTCTTTTTCATGGTCAATTAATATTCCATGGTATATGTGTCATACAGCTTTTTTATCCACTAGTCTACTGATGGACTCTTGGGCTGCTTCCAAATCTTGGCGATTGTAAATAACGCCGTAATGAATATAGGGGTGCCTGGGTTCTTTGAAATCAATATTTCAGATTTCTTTGGAGGTATTCCCGGAAGTGGAATTACTGGGTCGTAAAGCAGTTCCATTTTTAATTTTTTGGAGGCACTCCACACCGCTTCCCACAGTGGCTGCCCCCGTCTGCAGTCCCACCAACAGTACACCAGGGCCCCCTTTCTCCACATCCTCGCCAGCACTTGTTGTTTGTGGATTTATTGGTGACGGCCATTCTGACCGGTGTGAGGCGATATCTCGTTGTGGTCTTCATTCGCATCTCTCTGATGATCAGTGAGGTTGAGCATCTTTTCATATGTCTATCGGTCATCTCTACGTCCTCTTTGGAGCAGTGTCTATTCAGGTCCTTTGCCCATTTTTTTAATTGGATTGTTCTTTCTTTGGTGTTGAGTGGTATGAATTCTTTATAAATTTTGGATACAAATCCCTTATCAGATGTATCATTGGCGCATATGTTTCCCCCTTAGTAGCTTGTCCCTTCGTTTTGTGGATGGTTTTCCTTTGCTGTGCAAAACTTTTTTAGTTTGATGCCATTTCGTTTATCTTTCTGTGGTTTCCCTTGCCTGAGGAGGCACAGCAGACAGAATATCACTCTTTAAATGAACCAGCAAATTCTTGGACCTTCGCCGGGTGCACTGCAATCTTGCAATCTTGCCAGGCTGTGGCTTTGGCGAGGAGAGTGTTTGGGATGAATGTTTAAGCTTTATCTAGAAGTGGAGGTGAGATGCCACCCCACCCCGCTTTGCCTGCAGGAGGTAGGAAACTAGGTTTGTACCGGTCGTCCTTCCAGCCCTATGCTTGTTGGTTAACAGCATTTTATTTTTAGCGTTGAAATTTTGGGCATTGTTGGGATTGCTTGATGGGGACAAGGCACAGTCAGGACATGGTGAGACACCCGGACTCAGAGAGGCAGGGGGGCCGCACCCCATACTTTGGATGCCCCACCGCCCGATTCACAGCCAGGCAGAAATGTGTGCACATTAAGTTGCTATGTGGGATGTCACATTTGTCTGGGGAGACGCCTTTTTCAGGGAGACCTTCGGAGCCAGGGGCTGTCATTACCTGTGGACGGGAAGCACCTGTGTCTTCGTTCTTTCCTTCACCGGCCAGCCGGGGCCTGAAGGGAGCCTGACTTGCAGTATCAAACCCTCACTTTTCTGGGGCGTAGGGGGAGCACTCTTTGACAGTAACTCCTTCTTTCAGGGCTCGGATCGAGACACGGTAAGAGACGTACACTTTTTTATTTTCCAACTCATCCTCCGTCAGGTAGGCGTGGCCAGGGCGGGGCCGGGCTTCTGGCTGGTTTAGAGGCTGGGTTCTCCCAGGCACCCGGGTTGGCGTGTGCCGGGCAGCTGGCCCGCTCCACCAGCCTTCTGAGGCATCAGGTCGCCTGCAGCATGGAGATAAGGCCGCAGTGTCCTCTAGAAGCTGAGACGGCTCCCGGGGGGCCCTGCGCCCCGCTTCCTGGGGGGGAGCCGCGCATGGGCCGGAGGCGTATTTACACAGGACGGAGACGGGGAAACCTCGTTGGCGGGCGGGGGGGGGGGGGACATCTCTCGCATCCAGAGACAGCGCCTCTTTTCCGGGTTTCCATACGCTCAGTCGGAGCGCACAAAGCATTCTCCGGTGGGGAAGAGTGCGGTACGCAGGAGATCGGGAATTCCGAGCGAAAAACAAGCTGGGCTCCCTGCCCTGCGAGAGGACGCGGTTCCCTCTCGGGCGCCGAGCGCTTTTCTGCTGAGGTCTGTTTTGTTTGGCAGGGACTGCTGCGTGCAGAAATTGGCTGGCAAGGCCGTCTCCTTCTTCAAGCATACGTGTGGCATGTGGATTCGCTTTAAGCGGTTGCTGTGAACACGGTTTTTTTTTTTTTTTTTTCTTTTTAAATGAAAGCTATTTTGTTATTTACTAATTCCTGGGAAAGGAACCCAAAATGCACTGCCGTCACTGTCGGGAAGAACGTCAATTCCTTCTTCGTGAACTTCCTTCCATGTAAAGATAAGACGTTTGTTTGGGGAGCCTTGTTTCTACGCTCTGGTTACCAAGACCAATATCCTGAACGAGAAGAAAAGGGTTATTTTCAAGGACATGCCTACTTTATAAGAAAATGAGAATGCCTGTACTAAAGGCTTTTTTCTTATTACCTAGTACTAAAAATCCAGTATTTGCTTATTCAGGCCATATAGGAGGAATCATTTCAGCCATCTTCCAGTCCATTTCAAACTTATAAGAAATGTCATCTTTGTACCAGTATTGGACACCTGCTTATATACTCCTATTTGGTCATTAGTGCTTGTTATTTTTTTCATCCTCACCCAAAGATATGTTTATTGTTTTTAGAGAGAGAGGAAGGGAAAGAAAGAGAGAGGAATGTCGATGTGAGAGAGAAACATCGATCAGCTGCCTCCCACCCACGTCCCGCCTGGGGATTGAACCCCCAACCTTTTGGTGAATAGGCCAATACTCCAACCAACTGAGCCACCCAGCCAGGGTGCGTTTTTGTTATTTCTAAACACCTTTCAAAGATCTCTTCCAGCGAGAGAAGCGAGTGCTGCCCTCAGGCAGGCAAGCCTGTCAGCCAGGAGATGGATCAAACAGGCGTCTGGACCGGCGGCCTCTCAGGAGGCAGCAGGTGCCTCCTGTGCTGGACCCCCCTCTGCCTAGGACCTGGGTCATAGTTTTAACTGTGAGGGACATTCCGCCGGGAGTGACGCAGTGGACACGTTAGGGCAGCCTGTGCTAAGTCAGTATTTTCCAAGCCCGAGGGGTGGCAGAATCACCCCTCATTACTCCTTGGCTCCACGCTGAGAGATTCGGGGGGCCGCAGGTTGGGGGTGGAGCCCGAGGAGCTGCATTTCAGCGGGTTCCCAGGGAACCCCACTCCACGGACGGCGGCCTCCCTGTCCTGAATTTGGACCAGCCCCAGGTGAGAAAGGGCCTGCTCGGCCTCAGCGTTTTTCAGGGATCTAGAGAGCTTCTTCGGCAGAGAAGTTACCTAACGTGCAGGCATCTGGGCTGTGCAATAATAATTATGTACAATTAGCTGAGGCCTGAAGTCCCATTACGATGAGTAAATGGCTCCTCCTCCTCCCTGGGACCCAGGGGTGGGTCACGGGAGGAACAAAGAATCCTTGTCATCCTCCTTGGAGTCCCGCACCACCCCCTCCCTGTGCTGAGATGACCTGCTGCCTGTCCTTGGCCCCGAGCAATGGCTGAAATGCTTGCTGCACCTGTGTTTGGGTCAGAGCCCCCTTGTCCGCAAGTCTCGGCCACCTGACCCCAGGGAGGTCAGTGGAGCCTCTTAGTGGAAAGCGGGGACTCCTGAATTTGTGTGCAAATGGCCTGTCATTAATTGCCTTGCTCAGGGAGCCAGCCTGAAAGGGGGGCAAGTCTGGGCAGCACCTGGGACATTTGCTCGTCACTAAGGGGGAAGAGCCACCAGCGAGCCCCAGATGCACAGGCTCCCCTGGGTGCCAGGGCTGGGAGTGGCCATGGCGGGGTCTCTGTGCAGACCAGAGAGGCTGCCAGGGTGGGACAGGGACCCTGGGGCATGGCCGCCCGAGGAGCTGGGGACAGTGATGTCACTGCTTCTGCGGTCCTTGGTGAGGAGGAGCGGGACGGGATGCCAGGCACAGGCACCGTGAGCAATGCTGGGTCCTGAGGGCCCAGGCAAGGGAAGATGCAACAGGTGTGCCCGAAGGCTGGGTGTGTCCCTGAGCCCATGTCTGTCTGCGATGCAGGTGCGGGGGCCTCGCACGGGGGAGGGGGGCAGGGTGCACACAGAAGCACCAGCAAAGCACAGCTCCCCTCCTGTCCCCTCTGCCCTCCCTTCCTGGGCTGGGCTGTTCTGTGACCCAGGTGTCTGCCGCTCGCTCGCTGGACATCCTGTTGACCCTTCCGGTCAGTTTGGTGTCCCGGTGCCTCTTGGCCACGCTTCCTCGAAGCTGCACGCACACGGGCATCACGCCTTTTCACCATTTGTAACAATAAATGGTCTGAAGGAACCCCACAACCTTCTGGGCAGGTTTGCTGAGGCCGCCGTCCCTTCTCCGGCTGAGTTGGGGAAACTGAGTCTGGCACCAAGCGGAGGGGCCACGCAGCCGGTGGCAGCCCCGCCGGCTCCCTGTCCTCCAGTCCCACGGGGCACCGCCAGCTGCCGCCCTCAACCAGGGAGGCCGTGCCGGTCCCTCCTTCACCTGCAGGAGAACAGATGAGACCCAGCTGGGTTTAGCGAGGGGACACGTTCTCTCCCTGACTTTGTCAGAGACGAACACAGACTTTGGCGAGGAGGAGGATCTCCGCGTCCAGGTGGGGCTCCTGCGTCCTCCCAACCGGCCGCCAGGACCCGCAGGTGTGGCTGCGGTCTTCTTGCTCCCGCTGTCACCGTGAGCAGCATGCATCTCCGTCGTGGACGCCGCGGGGGCCGCCCTTCCTTCCACTGTGCGGCAGGCCAGCTCCTCCCGGGAAGGTCAGGAGCAGGGCAGGGGGCATTTCGGTTCAGCTGCAGGTCAGAACCTCAAGGCGCATCCCTCCTTCAGAGGATCCGAGCAGGTGCCGGTCGCCCTCACGCCCCCCAGGCCCCCGCGCCCCCGGCAGCCCAGCGGGTCCTCCCTCCTTGTCTGGACAGGGAGAGTGTCCCCTCCCAGGGTCGAGCCCTGACAGACCTTCTGGGTTCTTCTGTGTGGTTGTTTCTGGGCTTATGGGGAATGTCCCTTTCTGTGGAAAATTCAGAAGTCTTACTGGAACAAAAGACATTTCAAGGACCTCTCCCCACGGTGGGCCCCCACGCCCCTTTTTTTGTCCCAAGCAGGATGCAACAAGTAACTTCCTGTCAAAAAAACACAACGCACTTTTCCCCCTGAACCCTCCCCTCTAGCTAAGTGCTGAGTGCCCCGCTGTGGGCCTGCCAGCTCGGTTTCCCTGCAGGGAAATGTGGGGCTGCAGACGGGGGTCTCGCCCTCTCAGGGGCCCTGCGGCGCCCACCCCAGGGTCCTGTCTTTCTCCTTGTTGGGGTAGAGACTGGCTTCAATGCCCAGCGGCCCAGACTGCCTGCAGGGCACTGGTGCTTGTTGGGTCTCACGTCATCATAGTGACGACTCACGTTGTCATAGTGATGACTCACGTCATGAGCTCCTCTCAGACAGAGCAGGGGACAGGGGCTACTGTGGACAGCGGTCCCTGACCTCCAGCGCCATCTGACAGTGACTGGCTCCCCGTCACATCCCAGCCCCCAGGACAGCGCCTGGCATGCAGAGAGGTGGGGCTCAGTGACAGAGCGGGGAGGGGGGGAGTCACAGCGACTCTGGGACCTGGTCGTCCCCAGTTTCCATAAACTAGTACCAGTCTATCTGGGGGGGGGGGTCTGGCTCTGGGGGTGGGCAGGGGGGCCTCCGTGGTATGCTGCTCCTTGGAGACCTGGGCGGATGGGGGGCTGTCGGGATGCAGAGGAAGCTGGGCCGATCGTCGGTGAGCGGTCATTCAGAGTGGGGGCGTGTGGAGGCCAAGTCAGGGACTCCAGGGGCCCCAAGATCAGTCACTCCTGTGCCCCACATGCTGTCGATCCCACACAGTAGTAACCCTGTCCCCAGGTCCCATCCAGTCCCCTCCCTGCGACCTAGTCCAGGACTGACCCTGGGGCCCCTGGATTTCCAGGGCAAAATGGGGCTGTCTTGCCAGTGACTGCCCCCAAGGAAAGGGCACAGGTCTCTCAGGGCACCTCAGCCGTCGGCCGAGGCTGTGAAGAGGTGAGGGCAGCCCTTGTTCCCAGCAGCAGACGCTCGGCCGTTGCCCCGCCCAGCTGATGCCGGTCCCACTGCACGCCGTGCCGATGAGGCTGCACCTGGCATGGCTGTGCCTGACACCTATTTTAAGACACAAAAACTAAAGATGCCCAGAAGAGAGCATTCTGGGCATTGAAGAGTCTGGAAATGGCCATCCCTTATTTGAAAACTAGCAGAAAGCAGACTATTTCGGCTGAGAAAAGTAAGGCCTCCCTGGGGTTAGAGAGATGTTGGGCCAAACATCTGAGCAACTGCCCCGCACGAATGTTTCGGTTCCTGCCCGGAGGGGAGGCTGTGCTTACCGCTCCGAAGGGCAGGGTGTTCCGGTGACACTGGTTCCTGGGGGACACAGGAAAGCACTTTGTGTTGGGCGGAGTTGGGGCGAGGGAGCGGTGACGAGGCGGGGAGAGCACCCGTGACAGATGTAGGGTTTCTCCCATTCTCGTGTCGGAGGATGACATTCAAGTATCTTACCCGTGGGGACTGCGGTCCCGGCTTCCCCATTTCGAGAGGACAGGCACCCGGGGCCGAGGCCCTCACTCAAGGTCAAGACCACGAGTCAGCTGAGCAAGCAGCACAGTGAACGCACTGCCCGAGAAAGGCCTTCATAGGACCCGTTGTCTGAATCCTCGCGTCTCCTCCTCATGGCCCCCGGCCCGGCTGAGCGTGCGCTGGTCGGCCAGGGCTGCCACACGGAGATGCCACCAGCTGCGATCGCCATCAAGGCGCTGGCACGTGTGATGTTGTGGTTTGTGATCAGAAGTATCCATCCTGCCCTGGCTGGGGGGCTCAGCTGGTGGGAACACCCTCCCGTGCACCAGAAGTTTGCAGGCTCGATCCCCGGTTGATCCCCGGTCAGGGCCAGCTGGTCGCACCGGATCCCTGGTCCGGGCGAGTGTGGGAGGCAACCGATCCTGGCTCCTCTGGTGCAACGGTGTCTCTCTCCCTCCCTTCCTCTCTCTCTAAAAAGCAGTGAAAAGATGTCCTCGAGTGAGGATAAAAAGAAAAGAAAAAGTAACTTATCTTGTCATCGATTGGACCTGTTCCAGCACAGAACTCCCAAAACCCTTGGAATTTCCGAAGTGAGGAGAGAGTGATAAGTGTTCTTTTTTTATGTTAATGGATGACTTCTGGAAAGTCCCTCCATATGAATGAATTTTCAGCCCCACCCACCGCACCTCCAGGGAAGGAGGAGGGACTGGAGGTCGAGTTCAGTTCCATTGGTGAATGATTTCATCAGCCAGGATTGTGTAAGGAAGCCTCCATCAACCCCCACAGAACAGGACTCAGTTTCCTGGCTGGTGAACACGTGGCAATTTGGGGAGCATGGCGCTGTGGGGGAGGCTTAGAAGCTCTGGCCCCTCCCGCCTTAGCTGGCCCTGAGCCTCTCTTCCATCCGGCTCCTCCTGAGCTGTAACCCTTTGTGAGAAACCAGTGACCTAGTGAGTAGACCATTTCTCTGCATTGGGTGAGCAAAGCAAAGCAAATCGCACCCACCGAGGGGGTCGTGGGGACCTCCAGTCGGTTGTAACGTGTCTGAAATCGGGCTGGGGGCGTGTCTCGTGGGCCTGAGCCCTTGACCGGCCGAATTGGATGCTGTCTGTCCATGAGTGGATGGTGTGAGTGTTGGGTTGACTTGCTGGGTGCCCGGATGATGTCCGAGTGTTACTTGGTGGCCTGGAAACACCCCCCAACTCACATTGGAACTGGGTGTAGGGCTGGTTTCTCCTGAGGCCCCTCCTCTCGGCTGGCAGACGGCCACCATCTCACTGTGTCCCCAGGTGTGACGTGTCTCACACGGGTGTGCGTGTCCCCGTACCCCTGCTGTCTCTTCCTCTTTTACAAGAACTCCGGTCCTGTTGGATTGGGTCTGCGCTGATGGCCTCGTTGTAACTTAATTACCCCTCAAAGACCCCGCCTCCAAATACAGTCACGGGCTGAGGTCCTGGGAGTCAGGACTTCAGCATGTGCATTTAGGGGACAGATACCAGTTCATGATGGAGGGAAACCAAGTTCCTATTTATGTGCAAACGAGTTTCTTGGCCCTAAGGAATTCAAGGATGCGTAAATTTCAGTCCTTTAAAATCTTCCAATATTTTGTTGTAACAGGCCATTCCTGTCCCCCAAACACAGGAGGATGGCCCTGGAAGAGGCAGGAGGCCCAGGACAGGTGGGGTCCATCCCTTGGAAGTTCCCCCCGGCAACATGGCTTTTGTGGTTCCGCCGGAAGCCTGTTGAAGGGACACCATCGGTGTTGATTGGCTCAGGGGCCAGAGGCTGGCCTGGGTGAGGGTGCCCCTTGTAAATTATTTCCAGGTCGGGGGCAGGCAGGTCACGAGGAGAGGTGGTCCACTCTGGTCAGTGGGGTTTTAACGGTTAGATCGGTTTGGGGCCAAGGCCACTGGGCCAGGCCAGGCGCCTAGAAGCCCACTCCGCAGCGGAAGCCCCTTCCAATGCTGTGGGGCAGAGAGGCCTCAGCCCGCCAGGCCCCAGGTCAGAACACATGCAGTGATAATGGCCCGACTGTGGTCCAGTCCTGGCTGTGCCTCAGGTTCCAGGCGGAGACCTAGACATCATCTCACTCCGGTTAACCTGCCTGTGTCCTTGCGCAGTAGGTGCCGCTCTTCCCTTCCCCACCCCGAGGCCAGCACTGAGGCAGACCCAGGAAGGGTGGCCGCAGCAGCTGGACACCTGGCCTTCGGGGGCTGGGGGCCCGGGTGCTGACTGGCATCAGAGGGAACCGCGTGGCCGGCAGGTGGCGATGTGCAGGGGGAAGCATAGGCGAGCTTGAATCTCCTGCACCCTGCCCTGCTGCTGCGAGAGCCGGAGCAGGCGAGGTGGGAGCTCCTGCAGGTGTGTGCACGCCTCCTGTGCCGCCCTGCGCGGCCGGGGAGCGGCTCTCAAACGCAGCGTGTGTTCGAAGTGGAAGCCCTGCCGCGTTTGTGTGTCACTAGTGGGACGGCGCCGGCTGGCTATTGCAGAATCGAAACTCAGGGAGTGAAAAATCGTAGAAATCCTGGAGGAAGGACAGACTCCTGTTCTGTGACGTGCGGGAGAGCAGTTCTTGGCGCCGCACGTGGATGGTGGCCCCCTCGGCCGCCCACCCGGCTCGTCAGGGGAGGACTTCTGCAGCGGGGACGTCCAGCGGAGTCGGGGTGGAACCTGAGCTCCGCCACACCCGACCTTTGTCAAGGAGGTGGCGTGAACTGGGGGCCGGTGGAGATGCTGTGTAACGTGGTTTCCCAGGTGCGGCTACTAAACAGACGGAGCCAGTTCCAAAGACTTGAAGACTTGGCAAGTCTGAAACCCGCCCCATACCATCTGAAAGAAAGGAGGGGTCCTGGCCGGGTGGCTCAGTGGGTTGGAGCATCGTCCTGTCAGCCAACAGGTTGCTGGTTTGATAGCAGTTGGGGGTGTGCATGGGAGACAAGAGGTCCATCTCTCTCTGTCTCTCTCTCTCTTTCCCCCACCCTTTCCTCGCTTTCTGAAATCAATAAACACAACCGAGGGTGAGGATTAGAAAAAAGACACGAAGTGCCCATCCCACACTGCAGGGGTGGCCACACACGCCGTGCAAACACCCACCAGCGCAGCTCCGATGCGGACACCTGCTGACCTTTGGAGATGCCTCCTGTGTTTTTTTGGTGCCATCCCAATTTCCGAAAACTGGCTTATCTGCCCAATCAGTATGTTCTAGGGCTTCCAAAGCCTTAACAGTAATGAAAGATAACTCAAGTGAAGAACTGTGCGCGGATGTTTTGGAACTGGCCAGACTGCCTTTGCATCTGCATTTTAAAAAATAAAGGTGTCATTTCATCTTCAGATGTTCCGGATAGAAAGTAGATGTGCCTGCTTAGCGAAGACGCAAAACGAGGGGAAAAGCTGAACCACGGGAGCTGCCTGCATTCCTTTCGCCACCCGCAGCCGAGGACGGGTTTTGCTCCTGTCCGAGGACAGGAAAAAGCCAATACGAAGTTTACTGCGCGGCACAGAACAATCCTTTTCAAAAGGCTGGAGGAAGCGGAGGCGCCAAGGCGTTCCGCTGTGGGACTGGGGACGGCCCCCGACTCCCTGGGTCTGGGGCAGGGGAGGCGGCCTTGTGTTCAGGAAGTGGACTTCCTTCGCCAAAACAAACAGCCCTGGGAACTGGGGGACCCCGCGGCGGAGCCGTGAGAGCCGCCCTCGGGCGGCAGAGCCACTTCCTCAGGCGCAGATAACTGGGTGGCCGGGCCTCTGCGTTCCTGGTGAAAGGAAATGGCAGCCCCGTTCCTTGCCTCTCGTCCACCTTTGTTGTGGGTTCTCTCCCCCTGGACGCTGTGCAGCCGGAGAGGCCGGTGTTTGTTTGAAGATTAGAGCCCTGTGTATTTTTAGCTGTCCTTAGCGTGTGTGACATTTTGCAGAGGGCCCCTGATAAAATCAAAACGAAAGTCAGGCTTGCCACGTTCCTACTCATTGGCTTTCCCGGGGCACCGAGGAAATGAAAGGCTGGGCTTCGCATCCCAGTCGCGCTGTTTAAATAGCCGCTGTGCAAACACTTACGGTTCGCAGCCTCAGGCCCCGACGCTGCTTGGCACGTCGGTTTTGCCTGTCAGTCACGCCAACAGGGCACTTCTCGTTGTAAAGGGAAACTGGCGTAAGTGTGATTTCATTTTTACCTTCTTATTTTGCTTCTTTACATCGAAGCATTTTCACGGTTCTTTCCAAGCCCCTTGATAATCAGTGCTCAGAAAAGCGGGTTTTGGGATGGCAACCAGTACTTGAAATTCACAGCGGGAGAGGCCCCGGCTCCATGCAAGGCCTCGTTCAGCCCCTGGGGCCCGAAGCAGGTGCAGAGTTCTACCCAAGCACCGCCTTGGCCTGAGCGTCCTGGCCCAGCTCAGCCTTGTCTGATCTGGGTTCCCTGCGATGAAGCGACGTTCGTCTTCAGAAACATTTGATTTATTCTTCAGCCAAATTCATGCCGTTTTAGTGTCTGGGAAGCTTTTACTTCTGTGACCCAAGGAACGTGTGCAACGGAATGAAAAAGGCAACCCAGGAAATGGGGGAAGAGGCTTGTCAGCAGGCGAGGGCCACCTGGCTGATTGTGCTCAGCGGGGTCCAGTTCCCTTGGCTTCCTCTATTAATAACTAGCTAACTATCGATGCTAGCAGCCTATCCAACAAGGGGTTAACACCCGGAACCTCTAAAGAACTCCTGTACCTCAACAACAGGCAATAAACAACCTGATTGAAAGTGGGCAGAAGACTTGCACAGACATTTCCCTAAAGGAAAGACTCGAAGAGCCAATTAGCACGTGCAAACCCGCTCAACATCCCTGGTCATTGAGCAAATGCTCATCAAGCCACAATGAGATACCACCTCACACCCACTAGGACAGCTGCTATAAAAAACAATAATAACAGTGTGGGCAAGAATTTGGAGGCCTGGGAACCCCCGGGCGCCGTTGGTGGGAAGATGAACGGATGCCGCCCCCATGGAAAACAGTACGGAGGATCCTCGAACAATTACAACTAGGACTACGCTAGGATTCCGCGTTCCCGCTCCTGGGTTTGTATTTAAAGGAAAGGAACTCAGGATCCGGACGAGACGCCTTCCCCCCAGGCTCCCTGCAGGATCGTTCAGGAGAGTGAAGATCCGAAACAACCTAAGAGCCCGGGACCGGAACAACAATCAGGGAAAGTGGGGCGTGTGTGTGTGTGTCTGTGAATCAGCCCCAAACGAGAAGGCACGTCTACCACTCGCGACAGCATGGATGGACCCGGAGGGCGTGGTACTAAGTGAAGTGGGCCAGACGGGCCAGGACGAATACTGTACCACCTCACTTGCCGGCAGACTCTAAAAAGATGAACGACAGCACCGTGGAAGGCAGGAAGGGCTGTCGCCCAGGACTGGGGTGGAAGTGGATCAGAAGTTACACACTTTCTGCCGTCAGAAAAGTCGTTTCTAGGGGCATAATGTCCAGCAGGGTGGTTGTAGTTGACGGCACGGCATTGTGTGCTTGCAAGTTTCTAAGGGACTGGAAGTTAAATATTCTCACAAAAAACATATGTGAACCGGTGGGTGTGTTGCGGTGGTGATCATTTTACAACGTGTACGGAAGTCAGCTCGCCGTGGTGCATGTCCGAAACTCACACGATGTTACGTGCCGATCACATCTCAGTGAAGAAGCACCAACGAGAATTCGAAACCATTTTTAATTTAATGAAAATACAACATAGAAAACCTGTGAGATAGTTACAGCAATGCTTGTGGGAAAATTGGTAACTTTAATGATTATTAGAAAAGAAGAAAGGTTAAAAATGAAAAAAAGCGCAGATTATGTTTTAAGATGCTAGAAAAAAATAATTAAAAAAAAAGAGAGAGACAAACCAAAGGCAGAAAGACAATAGAGGAGACCAATGAAAACAAAGCTGTTTTATGGAAATGATCAACCAGATGATGGACTCGTATCCAGACCGATCTCAGAAAAAGGAGGCAGAATGTGAATCACCAGTATCGGGCATGAAAGACGGCACGTTCACATGATTCCGTAAGCATTAAAAGATAATAGGGAAACTGTGATCTTTGCGCCAACACTTTTGAGAACTGAGGTGAAATGGACAAATGCATTAAAAAGCACAACTTCCGACAGGAGCACCAGCTGAAATGGGAACTCGGACCACTCCCCGGAGCCCTGCGGCCGTGGCTATGGTCACGGACAGTCGCCATCGGTCTGCGCGCCCGATTCGCGGTGCCTGCCCCGCGCTGTGGGGGGGGGGGGGTCATCAGTGGCGCCCCAGGGAGCCGGTGTTGGGGTGCAGAAAAATAAAACGCACCAGTTGGCAGATACAAGAAATCTTTCCACCTGGCTGGTGCAGCTCAGGAGATTGAGCGTGGGCCTGTGAAGGGTCGCGGTTCGATTCCCAGTCAGGGCACATGCCTGGGTTGCAGGCCAGTTCCTGGGAGGGGATGCACGAGAGGCAACCACACATTGATATTTCTCTCCCTCTCTCCCTCCCTTCCCCTCTAAAAGATAAATAAATAAAATCTTGAAAAAAAAGATTAAAAAAAATGAAGAAAAGTGTAGCTTCCATTAAAAAAAAAAGAAAGAAAGAAAGAAATCTTTCCAGATATAAGGAAGCCCCTCCTAACCGATGGGGGATACATTTCAAGACCCCCCAGGGGATGCCTGGAGCCACAGATGGTGCCAAACCTTGTAAATACTATAGTTTTTCCCATACCTACCTATGATGAAGATTAATTCATGAATTAGGCCCAGTGAGAAATTGACAACACTAACAAATCATGAAAGAGGACAGTTATAACAATACATTGTCGCTGAAGTTATGTGAATGTGGTCTCTCTCTCTCTCCCTCTGAAAATATCGTGTGACCCTGCACCGACAGTTCCCTCCAGGACTCACCTTCCAGCTTCTCTCCGGTGCGTCCGTATTTGTCAGCACAGCCACCCTCGTGGTTTGGGGCCATTGTGCTTCCACCGTGGAAACAGTTTGGAGGTTCCTCAGATAATTAAACCTGGAACTGCCTTATGACCCAGTGGTCCCACTGCTGGAGGTTCGCCCGAAGAAATGCCAAACGCGAATCTGAAAAGGCATAGGCATCCCGTGTTCGCTGTAGGACTGTTTACAGCAGCCGATATCTGGAAGCCCCTGGGGTGCCCGCCCATCCTCTTTAAATCAGAGCTTCCCTCTGACATGGGACACACTTCTCAACCTCTGGTCACGTTACCTGTAACAGGCCAATGGGACCCCGAGACCAAGGAAGCCACAGTGGCAGGGCCGCTTTCCAAACTGGCCGAGGACCCCAGGGCCGTTTCCAACCTTGGGGGAAGCCACGGGCTCCTGGGGAGAGGCAGGTGGAAGTCAGCCCCGCCGACCAGCCAACGGGGCAGCTCCCTGCCCTGGCTCTAAGAAGGAGGAAGATGGTGAGGGCGGCCCCAGATGATGAGCAGCACCAGGTCTCAAGTGCTCCGCAGAGGAGGCTGAAGGCAGGTGTCGGGGGCGGAGATATTCTGCAGCGGCGGCACCTTCAGGCACGGCGTGGTGTCCAGTCTGCCTGGCAGGTGGATGCTTTGCCACGTGCGACCGTGAGAACTCCATGGGCCTCCGCTGCTTACGGAATCGCAGTACCGGATGCTTCCGTTCTCAACTGCAGCCGCTCGTTCCTGCAGACCTGCTGCCGGGGGTGGGGGGGGGACGAGGAAGGGACTCGAGGCCACGCCGTGGTCATGCCCCAGCTGTGTCCACTTACCAGCTGTGTGGCCTTGGGCAGGGCATCTCCTCCAGGCTCCAGCGTCTTCCTGTGTAAAGCCGAGAGAGTGGAAGCGTCTTCCTCCGGGGGCTGTTGAGGTAGTCGTGCGCCACACAGTTGGCACCCCCGGTAAATGTTAAGTAAATCTTTGCTGCTGCCAGTGTTAATAGTTTCGAAAAGCCTGCAAATGCGTCTACTGGAACACTGCTCCCCAACCGCCTTAGACCAACAAAGGCTGCAGAAAACAGCGTTGGCCCTCGAGGTCTTGTGTTGGTTGGCAGTCTCTGACCCCGCCAAGCACTCTCCCGACATGTGCCTTAACGAATGCATCGGCAGCAGCGCTGGGCCTGGAAAGCGTGCGGTGCCCCGGGAAGGTCCGTGGAGTGGCTGTGATCACCTCGGGGAGGCGTGCCGGGGACCGAGCCGGGCCGTCTCTGCGAAGGCTCCAGGCCTTTGATGCTTCTCCAGATCCCGGGACACGGGGAGCGCCAACGCTGTCTTTCGACAGACGGGATTGCTTTTCCAGAGTGGCTTTCCTGCTCCCCTCCCCTAATTATCCCCCACGGGATGTCGGCAGCGGGCAGAGTTCCGGAGCGTGCCCTCGTTACCCAGACACCCCTGGGAGCTGCCAGGGTTCTGATTAACCGGTGAGAATTCACAGAAGAAACCGTGTCCCCCCACCTGAGCGCCAGAGGACAGCTCTGGCCGTGTGACCAGCCTGGAAGATCATGAACACATTGTGCAGTCCTGTCTCCTTCGTTAGACTGTGAACACGTGAGGCCAGGAAACTGGTGTGCCTTTGAACCCACTGCAGTTCCTGGCCCAGAACAAGGAGACAGGCCCCTTGTTGAGGAACTGAAGGATCAAGGGAGCAAATGACATTCAACCGTGTCTCGCCGACTTGTAAGAAGAGATTGAGAAGCATGGGCCAGAAAGTGATGCAGGTGGGCAAACCCGCAGCGTTTGAACAGTGGTGGTTGATCGGTGGATTGATCTCAACCCTGAGGGAAGACATCCAGCTGCCAGAAGAACCAAGGCTGGGTGCTCTTCCCCTTGTCACCACCTGGCTGGAAGGCGGAGAGGGTCGTGGCAGCCCAGGCGGTGGAGCCGGCGTCGCACCCGCGAGCCCAGGCCCGAGCGAGAACGTGGGCCCAAGGAGTGCAGGCAGACTCACGGAAAACAGACCGGCCAGGTGTGCACTCCTCCGCCAGAGCCCCGGGGCTTCATCACAAACTCACTGCGAACCGACCACAGAGCCGGGATTCTTAAATCGGGGAAGCAGTTTTAGACTCTGATGTTTCTCAGGGTTGCTGTTCTTTACCTCTGAAGTTGCAGTAAAGGGATTTATTGAAAACTCAGGAAGAGAGAGAAGAGAAGAGAAGAGAAGAGAAGAGAAGAGAAGAGAAGAGAAGAGAAGAGAAGAGAAGAGAAGAGAAGAGAAGAGGGAAGGGAGGGAGGAAAGGAGGGGAGAAAGGAGAAAAGAGAAAGCAAAGGGGAAAAGACAGATGGGACAGGTGCAATCACAGGAGTGTTCTGAGCATTTAGCCAAAACCAAAGCACCTCACTGTTCCACCGAAGTCCGAGGGAGGGGCTGATGAACGAAGGCTGGTGGAGCGCAGGACGGACCAGGCAGCCGCTGGGCTGTGGGCTGGCCTCCCTCCCTCCGGCTGAACCCCCGCTGAGATGGGTAAACAAGGGTTAGTGCACCACACGGAGGAGAGAGAAGGAGTCACAACCCTGCTCAGCAGAGACTTTGGAACAAGAATGGGCAGAGGCTGAGAGCAGACTGCGGGGCGGAGGGCCCCCCCCCCGGAAGAGACCTGGCCTCTGGACCGCACGGGGGGCGGGGGGGAGGCAGAAGCCCCCTGCTCCCAGCATGAGGAGCTGCTGACAAAGGATGGAGCCTGGAGTGTGCGGCAGGGAGACCCGCAGACGCAGCTGCCGCACGTAGCCGGGGGTTGGCCCTGGGACTGTGGGCATGAACGAACCTAGAAACTCCAACACCAGGGCCCAGATGCGCTGAGTGCATCAAAAACGGGGGGACTCGAATTCCACGTGCTGACCGGGACCCAGCCTCACCCCCAACCCCTGCTCTGAGAGCCAGCTGCCACCTCAGGCAGGAGCGTGGGAGGCTGCCTCTCATGGAAAAGACCGTCCTTGGCCACTTGGGGACCCCCAGTGAGCTGGCCAGGCTCCTGTCCAGGCACCAGCAGGCTCCAGCCGGGCCAGCTGACCCGTCCACAGAAACATGCTGATGAGTGGTCAGCTAGGGAGGAAAGGTCACAGGGTGACTGACAGAGGCCAAGACAGGGGGGGGGAAGGGACTTGGAGTAAAAGACAAGGCATAAAATAGGAGGAAATGAAATAAAAAAACATTTCAAAAGATGTACACGACAGCCTCGGAGAGAAAGGGGGGGGGGGTACTGTGTCCGGGAGACCTGGTACTATTGATATTTAAAACAACAGAACAAAAAGGCTTTTGCAAAATAAAAGTGCAGTCACGGGATTTTGTAAATTCACAAAAGTTTGTAAATGAAGTAGAGGAAATTTCCAAGAAAGAAAGCAGAGCATTTTGGAATGAGGCAAGACTATCCCAGAAAAATTGGAAGACTGAATTAGAACCTTCGGTGGGTCAAGGAATCAGAACCCCTAGAGAGAGGTAACAGAAGTAAGGACAACTCCTTCCTGTTATGCCGAAAGGCCGACCACCAGAACATTGTGCAGAATGAAGGGGCGGGCAGATGTCAGGTACCGCAGGTGTGCAGACAGCGGGGGAGGACTCCACCAAGGACACGCGTGGTGGGATTTCAGGGCTCCGGAACAGACAGCTCCCCCAGCCTGCGGAGGGAAGCAGGCCCGCGGGGAGGCCGCGGGGCGCCTGGCACGGTTTCCAGCTCGGAGCTGAGCCGGCGGGTAACGGGTCAGCGTTTGAGAGGCGGTAATTAACACCCTGGATCCCACATGCAATCGCGCCGACTGCTCAGGGCGGTAGAACAGAAACGCTCTTAGGTTGTCAAGGTCTCTTCGCTTTACCTCACACGCATCTTGTCTCAGAAAGCTGGTGGTGGTTGGGCTCCAGGCAAATGAAGACGTGACTTCTTAAGAAGGCGGAGGATCCAAGAAGCAAACGGTAAAAAAGAAAAAAAAGAAAAAAAACTGGGTGGGGGGAGGGGGAGGGGGAGGAAATTCTAGGAAACTCAGCGGGAAAGCAAATCAGCCATCAAGTTCAGAGAAAACAAAAAATAGGCTAGAAAGAAATTCGGGCAACACATTGCCTGTCTCAGCTGGGGAAACTGCTCCTGCAGGAAATCTGGTTTGCATAATTGTGATATCTACGAAACTCTGTATGTGTAACTAAACAGGGAATTGAAATCTCGTGCTGTGATTTTTTTTTTAAAAGATTGGGAAATTGGGAGGAAAAGTGAGTGTGTGTTTGTGTGTGTGTATCAGAGAACTAAACCTTCGTGTGTACTAGGCAGCCAATATCTAACATGGAAAAAGTCAAGAAATAAGTTTATTATTTATGAAAATAGAGTAAATTTTAAAAGAAGAAGGAGTTTGAAGCGGTTGGGCTGCGGTGGGGTGGGTGGACCAGAAGCTGCTGATTAGACTCCTTGCTTTGTGGAACTTGAAACTTTGTGGAACTTTGTGGAACTATTTGGCTTTTTCTTATGTCTGTGTTTTACATAAAATATAGAGGGTTTTTTGTGTCATTTATACAATGATATGTAATCACTGTTTTTTTTTTTATTTTGCATAGGTAATACTATAGTATAGAAGGAAGAAAAAATATGATTTAAAAAAAAAACTAAAGACCAGAAAAACGTATGCCAAGTGTTAGTAGTTAAACTGAGTGTGAATGAAGGGATTTTTCCCTCCCTTTTGCGTACATATGCAATTTCCAAACCTTTAAAACGACGTGTACGGTTTTTGTTCTTCCTCTGCATGGACACCGTCGTGGCATCTCGTGATACAGCTTCCAGAAAAAGCAGTTTTTCTTTGCGTGTCATTGGGAGCGAAGGACCCCCTTTCTCACCTTCATGCTGAGGTGTTACCACATTGCTGACTTGGTCTGGGTCCTGGGGGGTGTCTCTGAACTTCCCTGGTGACCTTGGGGCCAGCCCGGAGTGACACAGCAAACCCACCCTGTCCACCCAGACCCCCGGACCCAGGACGGGCAGCCCTCCTGAGAGCACTGTGTCCCCCGGGCTGGCGTCTCCACGCTCGGGGTCCCACGGGCACCCCTTCCCAGAAGGGGCTCTGACACGGATGTTCCTTTGAATTCCACAGATGTCGCTGGGGTCACAGATGGACCTGCAGAAGAAGAAGAGGCAGGCCCCGGCGCCCCCACCGCCCAGCCCCCTGGTGCCCCCGCGCACCCAGGACCGCGAGGAGAACCGGAAGAGCACGACGGGTGAGTGAGGGGCCTGCGGCCTGCCTGCCCCGGTCGGCTCTGCCTGCCACCCTAGCGCTGCCACTAACCTCGCGGCCGCCGCTGGCCTGGCATTAACCCGGAAAGTATTAACGCTAACGAGGGGATGTGTGGACACAAACGGTCCAGTCTTGGGCGTTCACGCGGTCTCGCGGGAGGCGGGTGGTGGGGTGGGGCGGCGGGGATGGGGTGGAGGATGGCGGGAGAAGCCGGGGACGGCAGGCGTGGACAGCGTGACTGTGGGTGCGTGGCCTGCGTCTCTGAGGGGCGGAGACATGCGCCTGGTGATGCGTGTGCATGGGGCTTCGAACTCAGATTTCGGTTGACGGCCGCTGGGTCACCTTGGACCACTTTGTTTGAAACTGATCTCCCCTGACATGCCTTTCACTTGTGCCGAAAAGGCCCCGATATTTCAGGGGGAAAACAAACAAACCGGAATCCAGAGGAAAGAGGATGGAATAGTAATGTCTCTGAGCAGAGACCTACCCCCTGCCCCCTTGTGACAGGGAAGTGGAGAGAAGGGGCAGATGTCTCCACCTGCCGGGACGGTTAATTCTCTCTAACACCATTCGTGGTGGCTCTCCCGCTGACGCGGCGCAGAAGCGGTTCTTCAGGGACAGGTTCTGCAGGTGCATCAGAGCCCGTCACGGGAGCGGTCAGGTGGCCACTCTGACGCCCTCTCGCCCACCTGTCCCCCCCACGTTTTGCCTTTGACTCAGTGGCCGCAGCCCGGACCCCCGCCCCTGGCAGAGGCTCCCGGGATGCGTGGTGTCTGTCCATGTGTGCAGCTGCAGGGAGAGCCACTCGGCTGTTTGTCAGCGTTTCTCCTTCGTCAGCCCCTCGCTGCCAATGTCGGGCATTTCAGGGCCTGGGAATCGATGATCCTCAGGAGCAATAACCTGTATTTCCTGTCCGTTCACCCGGTTTCCAGAGGGGAACAGGCTCAGGTTTACAGAAAACATGCTTGGTGGCTCATTAAAATAAGCCTCACTTCTTCCTTTTTCATGATGAGACCGCACCCTCCCTCCCAAGCCCCCCTCTCCCCACCTTTTCATGAAGGGGCAACAACCCGCAGACTTAGTGTTCCTTGTAGGAATTCTAAGAAGTGTCCACTTTAAGTGGCATTGGGGACGTGGCTGAGTCAGGCCGTTCCTCAGGCCACTCCGCCCGTGTCCGCACAAGCGGGGCCTCCTGACTCAAACCCGAAGGGCCAAGGCCTTGTGTCCCACGTGCTCGGAGAGCCGGGCCTGGGGTGGGGCACGGAGAGGGGTGGGTGTTTGAACACAGAAAAGTGGACGGAAAATTCTCTTGCTCAGGAACATGCCACAAAGCAGGGGTGTGGCTGGCAGTGACTCACTACGGAGCTCTCCTTCTGGTCCAAAAACCTTTATGTGTGAGGTCGGAGGAGGCAGGAGCACCTTCCTCTGAGGTCACAGGGTGACAGAGAAGGTCTTAGTGGGCATTTCGAGGCAGACTTCTCTCCCCAGCCCAAATCCCCGTGAACGAGAAGCAGACTAACATCATCACGAGGAGAGCTTAGCAGCCAGAGTCTACGCTTTAGTTAAAGGTGTAAAGATTGGGCATCTTTTTCTACTCAGCAATGTTAGCTGGCTAGATTTGGGTCCTGACCCAAATTTCACAGCAAACAGAAATAAGCTTCCGGTGGCCACCCTGTTTGTCCTGGGGGCTGTGCCCAGGCCGGGCAGTGCCCATTGGTGCCGCTCTCAGCTTACAGGCACGTGGGGGCAGGCAGTGATGTGTAGACATGGAGAGATCACTGTTTCCTGTGTCTAAGGGACCATACCCAGGAGCAGGAATAAACGGGCATGTCTCCTGATAGAAAAATGATGCTTCTTAATAGTTTCATCAATAATCTGATCGAGAGCATGAAGCAGTGAATCTATTAGTTTCTAGAAGATTCTAAACTTTAAAGCTTGAAGAAAGCACTTTTAAAAGAAATAATAGGAAGCATGACTCATGACACCAATCGCATCACTGATGAAGTATTTGACTTTCCAAAATTGCATTAAGAAAGCCTTATTTTTTATGTAGATTTGTGAAGGGACCCTGGTGTGTAAACTTTCCACCTCAGGGCCCTCTTCTAGACAGAGTTTGAATACAATGGCCTTAATAAGTGGAGCAGGTGGACAGTGCAGAGGCTTAAAGAGGTCAGCTAAGCTGGTGGTCACTCCATCGCAGCAGAAGGGGCACGGAAAGCCAGCGAGAGTAAGGTAAAAAACAAATCCGTGCACCTGGGATGGACCAACGTGCAGAAAATGAGTTCCCTTCAACTTGACGGAGAATGTTAGGGCACTTTTAAGAATAGTTTCAAGCCCAGCATTTAAAAATAGTTGGGCCTGCCAGAAATAAACGCAACTGAGAGGTGTTTCCAAGCAGGCCAGAGGATCATACACCATGTTTGTAAAATGTTAAACTTTGAGTAAAGTTGATTTGCTGCCGGGCATGTTTGGGTTTGGGGCTGGATGAGGAGGGATTCAGTACATGGTGTGGTTGAACTTGGTGTCAGATGTGGTTGAATTTGAAGCCATGTGTGGCTAGATTTGGTAGTGTGTGAGGTTGGATTTGGTGCAGGGTGTGGTTGGATTTGGTGCTGTGTGTGATTGGACTTGGTAGTGAGTATGGTTGGATTTGGTACAAGGTAAGGTTTGGAATTGGTGCAGGTGTGATTGGATTTGTTAGTGTATGGTTGGATTTGGTGCAAGTTGTGGTTGAATTTGGTAGTGGGTGAGGTTGGATTTTGAGCAGGATGTGGTTTAATTTGGTGCAGGGTGTGATGGCTTAGTGCAGGGTGAGGTTGGATTTGGTGCAGGGTATGGTTGGATTTGGTAGTGGTTGGGTGTGGTTGGATGTGGTGCAGAGTGTGGATGGATTTGGTAGTGGTTGTGGTTGGATTTGATGCAGAGTGTGGTTGGAATTGGTAGTGGCTGTGGTTGGATTTGATGCAAGGTGTGGATGGAATTGGTGCAGGGTGTGGTTGGATTTGGTAGTGGTTGGGTTTGGTGGGTGGGTGTGGTTGGATTTGGTGCAGAGTGTGGTTGGAATTGGTAGTGGCTGTGGTTGGATTTGGTGCAGGGTGGGGATGGATTTGATGCAGAGTGTGGTTGGATTTGGTGCAGGGGGGTGATGGCAGTGCACCTTCTGTTGGAGGGTGGGAGCCTCTGGTCTTAACCTGCTGCAGTAACCTCATTGATTCCATCAGGTGTTGGACGGCAGGTGCCACAAAAGCCTCCCAGAGGCACTGCTCGGGGGCCCCCCCAGTTAGTGCTCCCCCCACCCCCGCCCTACCCTCCTCCCGACACAGACGTGGCAGAGCCTCTCGGCTTTCCCGTGGAAGGCGCTGCTCCCGAGGCCTGCGACCTGAGACCCACACGTATGTGCCTCTCGTCTTCTTGTCCATGTATGTTGACCACTCCCCTCTCTGGTCCCTGGTGTCGGGGCTGGGTTTCCAGACTTTCCATTCTCACCCCGGGGTGTCTGTGCCTTTCTTCTCCAGCTTCACCTTCCAAATGCTCAAAGCAATGTGTCCTGGTCACCAGTGAGTGCTGTGCGGAGACCCGTAAAAAGCGATTTAAGCCCTTAATCATTCCAGCTGTGGTGAGACTTCAGCCAAAGTTGTACCCGGTGGGTGAAGACAGCCGGCTGGAAGCTGATGTTCCAGAGAACATTAGGTAGAACTAACCTTAGAATGTCTGCAGGTAGCAACAGTGCAGCCCAGCAGGCGGCGAGTAGACATGGCCGTGAGCTCACTCGGGGAAGTGGTGAGTGTAGAGCAGGGCTGTGCCCAGGAGCTCGGAGGGCCAGGGACCCAGCACTGGCCCCGTCACTCTGCAGAGAGGGAGACTGAGGCACCAGAAGGAGGAACTGCTGGGTGTGAGTGCAGCCTGAGCCAGCGTGAAAGGCTTCTCTTGTTTCCGACTTGTCCCACGTGGTATGAGATCGGGCTCACCCCGTGTCCTGCGCCTTCTTTTCGATGCCAATAAGCCCCGTGTGTAGCATCCCCACCTCCAGATGGGGCACGTTTTATATATTCAACTATATCCGTGTCTTCACCTGGCATCACCTGACCGCCACGCCTGTGTGCGTCTCCATCAGGGCGGCCCAGTCCCAAAGCAGGCGTGTCCTGGGCCATGTTTTCCAAATGTGTGGCGTCACCCTGTGCTCCACCCCGGGGAGGAACCGGTGCCCACACGAGTGCCAGAAAGTTCGTTCTTTGGCACTGGGCTGTTGCGGCGTTTTCTACCCTCTTTGGAAATGCAGACCTGCTCGCTGCCCGCTTCTGGGTAAAGAAGGTCATTGCTGAGTTACTTTCTCCAGGCAAGATAATCCTGATCCGTTTCATCTTTCTTCACAAACACTTCTTCCAGCCTTAAAATACGTTTGATCATCTGGACGTTGGATGTGCTTCTGAATGCAAATGAGTTTTTCTAGGGCATCAGAAACTCAGGATGAGACGCGCGAGGCTGAGGCGGCAGCCGAGGCTCAGACCACCCTGAGCATCTTGCGTCTGAGGCGGTGGGTTTCAGCTCATGGCCACCAGCTTCGGTGGCCTTGCCTGGGGCTGCTGCTGTCACCCACAGAGTGGGTTCCCGGCATGTCACTTTCTTCTGAAGCCTGAAGATGTGATCAAGGGTTGAGGTCCTCTCTGTCTCTTCTCTGTCTCATCTTGGCGACTGACCTCCTCAGGCTGTGGTTGAGGGGGCTGTGGCGGAGTTTTCAGGGGGAGAAAAGAGACCATATCTCCTGATAGTTCCATAGGAAAAGGAAACCTTTCCCAGAAGCCCCCACCTGACTGTAGCTGGGCACTGCACAGCCCCAGTCCCTGGGAAGGACAGAGTCACCCTGACTGTAGCTGGGCACTGCACGGCCCCAGTCCCTGGGAAGGACAGAGTCACTGTGGATAATTCAGGCCCAGCCTGACCGCCCAGGGTCGGGTCAGGTTGCCCCAGGTGTGTGGACAGATGTCACTGTGCTGGTTGACACTGGAGCTCAGTTCCTCGGAAATGTGGGAACTCACAGCTGGTAGGCAGCTGGCAGGGACCCCCACACCGGGCCTGCCGCCCCCAACTTGGTTGCAGCCTGGAGCATGTCAGACAAGTGATAAGTAGTGTGGAGAGGTGTCAGCGGTGACGAGCGAGTAGGTGACTCAGAGACAGTGTGGCCATGCCTCTGAGAGCCAGAAACGGCCAAGCAGCAGTGTCCCTCGAAGGGCAATTATAATGCAGGCCTGGCTTCTGCCCGTGTCTAGCACTTCCTGCTTTGCAGCCCAGAGGAGCTGCCGGAAATGCCCCCGACAATAGGCAGTGCCCACTTAGTGCCCAGCGACTGCA
This sequence comes from Anoura caudifer, assembly GCA_004027475.1. Taxonomy (NCBI): domain Eukaryota; kingdom Metazoa; phylum Chordata; class Mammalia; order Chiroptera; family Phyllostomidae; genus Anoura; species Anoura caudifer. Next base: position 133,339 of record PVKU01001426.1, read on the forward strand.
GGGTCTGGTTTCCTGATCACCGGTGCAGCTCAGAGGGGAGCGGAATAGGGCTATACTCTCTGGAACCTTGTAGCCCATTGGCGAGTACTGCCTGCTGCAGGAGGTACAATTGTGTCTCTTGCAAAGCGAACTTATAATGGGCAAAATGTAGCTGTTCAGTGCCAGCTCAGGGCAGGTGGAAAGCTGTGCCCACCGTCACCTGGTGCAGAATGGAGGTTCCTCTTGGCTGCTCTGTGGGGCCAGCTTCTTCCTGGCGGCCGCGGCCAGGCCGGCCGGTGGAGTCGGAGCCGGCGAATACTCGCTGCATGCGGCACGTGCGGGAGGGGAGCCGTGGCCACACCGTGGACCGGCTCCAGGTTGTGTGGCTCAGCGGTCAGGGGGCATGGGCCTTTGGCGGTGCGTCCGAACATGATTGTGGTCAAGCAGGATGGTGGTTTTCTGCTCTGTGCTCCGTAACCCTTTCTTCTTATTAATAAGCTTCCCCGTTAACCTCAGCTGTGCCGCCGTGCACACGGGTGCTTCGGGCACGTGTATAAACCAGCGTAACTGCATATGGGCTCTTCTCTCACAACTTTCTAACGAGCCTGCTTTCTGCTCGCATGCAACGCGGTTGAACCTTCGCTGTGAAGTGACGCAGATGGAGCCTGCCCCGCTAAGTGCCATGAGCTATTTGCTTTGGAGATTCACAGGACTGGTCATGATGAGGCTGCTCACCTTTCCTGGCTGACTTGTTCCGATGAGAAGACCCTGGGGACTTAAAACGGCGCACAGGGAGCCCAAATTCCAGTTCCTCAGTTTGCCTTTCGTTTTTCCATTGAACCGTCTCCTGAGAGTCATTTTCTTATGCGTTTCCCTCCACCAGCCTTAAGCAGATCAGCCTCTCCTTGGATATCTATCTGTGTCCAGGGTCATTGGCAGATGACTTCAAAGGGAAAAGGGGGTCATTGTCTCCTGTTCCAAGGGACACGTGGAGTTCAAGAGCCGCCGTGATGCTTCTGCCGATCGGTTTTCAAGTTGTGAAGAGGCCTCTCATTCTACAGAACTTTAAAGCAATTCTAAAACAAGGAAATGAAATCAGAGACTCAAACCATGCATTTTGAATTAGAAGACAGTAATTTGAGTTTGCTCAACGTAAAATCGATAGTAATGACAGCGATCATTCACGGAATAGGCAGCGTGGCTCAGCAGGAGGACTGAGAGTGTCGGAACACCTCGGGCAGAGCTCGGCGGTGTCCTGGCAGGAGGACCAGGTGTGTGGTGACGGCTGTGCCCAGGGAGCAGCCATGAACTTGCCTGAGCAAACAGCATGAAGCTGGAGAAGACAGGACAGGAATTTGGCTGATGCCCTTACATTGGGACCGATCTGCTTTCAAGTCACCTAACGTCGTGCTCTGAAATTTAAACCAAAATTAAACAGGCCGCCTGTTTCAAAACAAGGTAGCTAAGCCCACATCTGCGAGACAGTGTGGTTCTGAGAGTCCCGTCTGTCTGCCGTGGAAGCCCCCTTGACACCCTGCTGGCGTGCGGATGTCAGGGTCCAGCCCAGGGACGCGCTCTGGCCCTCGCCTTGTGTTTACTCACCACCTTCCGTCCGTCCCCTGCGAAAGAGCCGGCCACGCAGCTGCTCCTGCGGCCCCGGGAGAGGGCGTCACGGCCAGCGAACAGGAAGGGGATGGGGACCAACAGGCTCTGCTCATAAAATGGGTAAAACGGAAGGGAATCGGCCACTGTGTGAGCAGAGTCCGCCCCTGCTGAGAAGTGCACCCGAAAAAATGGAGCCGAGCACTTAGCCTGCTAGTATTGACCTTGACCGCCACTCATTCGCCCAGTCTGAGCTACAGGTTGAATTCCCCTTACATGCAAAGCAGGGAGGGTAGCGACAGAGCTGTGTTACTACCTTAGAAAAGGAGACGGAAGGAGTCATTCCCTTTTGCTCTTTTTTTTTTTTTTTTTGAGTTCTTTACTCACAAGCTACTGTGTCTCTAACTGGAGAGAGATTGAAGAACTCAGCTACAGCTCATTGGGGTCAGAGTGGGAGCAGGGGTGGAGGGGGCGGGCACCAGACCTGGACACATTGTTGCAATTTCAAGAATGTTGCAAGCCAATCACTAAACACGACCATCATTAAAGAGTACATTATGTAAGCTTACAATTAAATAAGGAATACTACAAACAAAAGTAGCAAATATTGAAAACTCATCACTTCCTCGTTACTTACTACCTTGGACTATTTCTGTGTTCTCGATCTCATTTACATGCATCGAATCAGTACGATTCAACAGTACGTAACAGTAAAACTCCGACGTAGCAGTCTGCTGCTGAGGACCTCCCCCCAGCCCCACATTCAGCAGCTGATGTCCACGGCTGGAAATCCGTAGGAGGGGCTATTTACACCACGGAAATCAGCAAAGCTTGCAAAGCAGCTGGCTGCCGTCTCAGCCAGCAGAGCCTTTAAGATCTCCTATCAGCTCCAGGTAGTTTTATCCGGCAACCTAAATGAAGCAGCGAGAGCGAAGATGCCCACAGCATAGCTCTTCTGGAAGACGGAATTGTACATGTTGGACCACGAGGCCCTTTCCACGGAAAGGCAACGCGAGGGGCCCCGGTGGAGGGTCCGGCTGGTGCTCCCTCCCTGTGTGCTCTTAAGTCCCCAGGGCCTGGATGGTGCATGCCGTGGCGACGTTTGTTTTCCGGGGGTGCATTTCACACTTTGCTGTTTATTCCCCCACAGTTTACTGCTGTGCGTCATTTCCCAGTCACACCAGGCGCTTCTGATGGCGGCCCTCACGGAACTCCATGCCTCTGACCTCCGGCCCTCCGCGGTCCCGGCTCTGACTCTCCTGTCCTCGACACCACAGGGCTCGCTTGCGCAGCACGGTTGACTGTCATTAGAATTGGCCGATACGTGTATCACTGGCAGAGATTGGTTTGACCGGTGTCCTTATGTTCTCGTAGGCGGCAGAGAGTGTCATCCGTAAATTCTGGTTGATGATCCTGCCCTGCCTGAGATTCCACTTTCACCAATACATGGACATGCTTCTGTTACGAGCCTTGCTTTATTTTAATTCATTATTAATTCATGTATTTCTCCGCTGGTACTCAGTTGAGGAATTCCGTCCCTATTTGCCTTTGAACTAGATTGTGTCTGTAAGTTGACCAGTGCGGTCCGTTGAGGTAGGGACCCTCTGCCTACCTGGTATGACTAAGTGCCTACACGCATGAACTAGAAGTTTCTGTAGGAGCTCATGGCTCATGGCCTGCATCTGTGTGCTCAGGGATACACAGGACGCCACGTTTCTATAAGGGTTTTTCAGGGTTTCCTGTCACTGTCTTCTCCGACACATAGGCCGTTTGCAAACAGACGAGCAAGGAAGAAGTACCTCCCTCCTCCACTCCCTGCACACTCAGTCCATTTGCCCCCGACACTGCACACTCGAGTGAGGCAGGCCTCGCACCGGGGCTGCCAGAGTGAACACCACGTGGCCCCACATTGGGTTTTGCTGACCCGGGCTCCCCTTGCCCAAGGAAGTAACAGCTGTTCCGTTTGACAGATGCTGGTCCGGTGGGCTGCACATGGAATAGTGATGTCCGAGGGTGTGGCCACCACGTCCCAGAGGGGTGTGGCCAGCTCTTCCTAGGGCGCAAGGTCCTGCTCCCTTCCTGGGAAAACCCATTTGGTTCCTGAGAAGTCGTCACCTCCGCTGTCCTGAGAGGGACAGGCAGAGGGTGGTAACCGTGTTAGGGTTCTAGGCTCAGGATAAGGGACTCGCTGGCTTAGGTTAACTTTTGTTACTGTGCAAAGGTGCAGTTGAACTGGAGAAGCTTGTCATGTTTTTCTCCAAAAGATTTTTTTTTAAATGTTATTGCTCAAAGTAAGAAAAAAGAATCGGTTGGTGTTTTTTACGTCCATGACTGTTCTCTGCTGGATCCCACTGAAAATGGTAGTGATGACAATGTAGGAGTGATCGCCACTGATACTGATATCAATAACAAGGAAATGTAAGGCAGAATGTATAGAAATGCATAGCTAGAGTTATATGTAACTGACCCGGGGCCGGGCCGTACGTTGGTGAAGAGGAAAAAAACAGAAGGTTATAGAAATTATAAGAAAACAGAACAAGTGAGAAAGTGCCTTTTTTTTTTTTGCCTTTTGCATTAAAATAAAGAACTTTTGTCTGATAAGTAGCCATCATTTGGCCTCAAATCGTTAAGTGGGGAACGTCTAAATGAGAAAAGGTAATGTTTACCTAAACGTTGGGGGAGTCCCCGGGTTTACCACCCAGACTTTAAAGACCGTAGAAGATTGTATGCGACTGCAGCAACAGGCAGGAAGTGGCTGTTGGGCTGAGGAAGAAGGCACTGCTCGCAGCTCGGAGAAGGCAGGGGCAAGCCCGACGGCTCTTAGAACGATGGGCTAAGGAGGCAAAAATGTACAGCGAAAGGCAGCGTCAGCTCTGCGTGAAGCAGAGGACACAGACGGGGAGAGGTGGGGACAGAAGGAGAGGGAGTCAGCCATGGCACCCTGCCCGCCTGGGGCCTGCAATGAGCCGCCACGTGGATTCTGGACAGAACCTCGTCGGGGCTCTCGGCCCCCAGAAGGGCCCGGTACAGGGCTGTGCGAAGTCCAGGGCAACGCGATGACCGGGCGCTGGAGACCCACACCTGTCGCGACACTGCACTGACTGGCGACCGCTTCTTCTAGGAGCCCGACAAGTTCCTTCAGGGACACTTCTTTTTCCCAAAGCCCTTGCACCTCAGGGACGTTTCCGTTTCCGGCGCGACCTCAGAACCCACCCCTCCTGGCAGATCACTGGCTCTCCTTACAAGCCGACAGGAGACCCTTCTGCTTCCTTTTCTCTGCAGTGCTGCATCGGGAGTGATGCTAAAAGGGCTCAGGTGGGAAGGGGTTCCCGTTTCCCAACAGCGAGGCCCCAGTCAAGCCGACCGACCTCCTGCGGCCGGTCCCCGTGCGAGCTCTCAGCGAGTGCCGAGGTCAAAGAAACAGTAGCTCTGAGCTGCTTTTCATCTGCGGTTGGCTTAAACCCTTACATTTTCACCAGGGAGTCCTGTCGGGGGGGGGTGGGCTTGGAGCAAGCAGCGGTGTCTGGCCTGCCCTCCCGTTTGCAGGGTGAGGTTCAGCATCGCACATCCCGGCTGCTCTCGGCCTCCCGGGAAGGTTCTGAAGTCATTCGGTCGTGAGTGAGGGCGCCTGGCGCTCGGATGAAACGCTGCGGGGAAGTCGCAGTGCAGCCCGCTCACCGGGTGGCCGGCAGGCACCGCACCCGCGTTTGGGGTGCCGGCCAGCCGCTCACGCTCCGCTTCCGGGTTGTTTGGGTCCGTGACATGACGCCGCTTGTTCGCAGCCTTCACAGCACATGTGATCTGATGCAAAACGTGTCCGTTCACAGGCTAACATTTTTTGTAGTGAAGCAAAGTTTCCTGCAATCGGGGCAGGATTGGCACCTTGCCGACGTTCGGGGAGGAGGGCAGGGCCCTTCGAGCAAGTGCTGGAGGCAGCTCCAAGAGGGGCCACCGTCCATCAATCATCCATCGTCCAGACTGCCTCCTCCCGCGGGCCCCTGCCTCTTCTCTCTGCTCCCAGTGGTGTGTGCATGTGTGCTCCGTGTTTCTGCAGACATGTGTGTGCATGCACATGTGTGTTCCTGTGTGTGCTCGTGTGTGTGCTCCTGCATGTTCACAAGTGTGTGTGCAAACCTGCATGCTGGTGCACATGGCCCTATGTGTGTCTCTGCATGTGCGTGCACACATGCTGTGAGCATCTGCACTCTTGCATGTTCACAAATATGTGTGCACCCGTGTGCGTGTGCACATGTTCTGGTGTGCATCTGTACACATGTGCACACAAGCACTGGTGTGTGCACGTGTGTGCCTGCATGTTCAAAGATGTGTGTGCACCCGTGTGCATGTGCTCATGTTCTGGTGTGCATCTGTACATGTATGCACACAGGCACTGGTGTGTGTGTGCATGTGTGTTCCTGTGTGTTTGGAAATGTGTGTGCACCTGTGTGCATGGGCACATGTTCCGGTGTGTGCGTGAGCACTGTTGTGTGTACATGTCTGTACATGTCTGTTCGCAAACATGTGCACACACCTGTGTGTTTGCACTCTGTGCACATACTGGTTTGCATGTGCATGTATGCCTGTGTGCATGGTTGCATGCACATACCTGAGTTTGTGTGTACGCACATGCATATGTGTGCATACATGCATGCCCTTGTGTGTTCACACATGTACACACCTGTGTGCTCACATCTGTGTGTGTCAGTGTGTGTGTGTATTGACTACTTCATGGCTCGTACCCAACAAACAGGGAGCAGGAGGAAACCTCAGAACAATTTACCCCCATTAGTCACCATGGTGAAATGCTGACAAGCAAACTTCAAAGGCCCAGGAGAGGACGAAGGCCCAGGTCCTACCTGCGTGAGGCTCACACAGCATCACCTGCGTCTGCGTTCCCGGCTCGGGCTGTCAGCAGGAGCAACACGGAGCCGCTCACCGTTCCAACCAACACTTTCTCCCCTGGAGGCTGCCAGATTGCCACGTTCTTCTCCGTTTATTCTGCTTTTAATTGGTCCTATACCCTTCTTTTTTCTCCTTAAGAAAGTCATAGACTTTTATAACTATGGATAAAGCTACGTAAAAGTCAGAAGGTTATACCTACCCATATCCTTCAGTGAAGAAAGGAAAAGGAAAGAAAGAGAGAGGAGGGCTTTGGGCACTGCTCGGACCAGCCACATCGTCTCCAGGGTGGCGAGTCCGCGGCTGGCTGGCTTTGCGCGGCCCAGACATCCTTCTCTGGCGTGCGAGCAACTCGGGGGACAGAGGCGACGTACGAGAGTCTGTTTCGTGGGAGTGAGGAGTGGCCTTGTAAAGACTTCCTGTGCAGCACAAATCCTGACCCCCAGGTGAAAGTGGACGGGAGATGTCGTCACTCATCCATGGACGTGTCCCCTTTTGAGGAGCAAAGCCGCCGATGTTAAGAACGGTTTGCCTTGGAATTCTGTCCCCTGCGGGGCAGAAGGGTGGCCGGGCATCAGGGCAGCCCCGCCCGGCCCCCACTGGCCCCTAGCTCTGCCGGGTGAACCAGCTGCTGATGGGGACCGGTCCACATGGATGCTGGTGGCGTCCCTGCTCCGCTCCTCCACCAGGGGGAGCCCGGGCCCTCCCAGCAGTGGCTGCCTGAGCCAGGAGACAAAGGCCCAGCTGGTGACGGTACGTGCTCAGTGGCCGAGTTCAGAGGGTGAGCCCTGCTCCTCACAAGGAGGGGACAGTGAGGCCAGCAAGGGGCAGGACAGCCTGTGCTCAGAGGGCCAACCCTCCGCCCACTCTGGCTGCATGATGCTGACGGGGACCTAGAAAGGAGTGGAGATCTGCCGTGTGTGTGTGTGTGTGTGTGTGTGTGTGTGTGTGTGTGTGTGTGTGTGTGTGTTTGGGTGGGTGTGGGTGTGTGCACGCAGAGCACAGACGCCGCCGCCTCTCTGTGCCGGAGTTCAGCTTGCCGGCAAAGGTGGTTCGGAGACCAACCCCTGCGGGTGCCTGTAAAGCATTCAGAGTGATGGCCAGCTCCCAGCAAATCCCGACTGCACGAAACTGGCCAACGTTTAAAACACGGGGGACCGTGCGCTAAAATCCTGACTTCTGCCCCTTCAACACAATGAGGCGTGGCAACACCGGCTTTCCTCATGAAGGAAACGGCGTGGGAGGCAGCGGCAGCCGGTGCTCCCCCGCACCCTGTGCTCCGTCTCTCCCAGGTGTCCCCTGCATGTCCCCGGCCCCTTTAGGGGGTCAGCGTGGCTTCCCTGCTCTGGTCAAACTGGAGAGATCAAGGAACTCAAGCCCTCGTTTTAAAAAAATCAGAAAAATGTGAAGGTTCTGTTGTCAAATAAGCTTCCCACGTGCGCTTTTCTGCGTTGCGTGCTCACACGAAGGATGCGGGGCTGTTTCTAGCTCCCTGTGTTTCCTTTGGATTTCAGCGACTACACGCGTCGCCTTTGAAGAGATTTCTTGAAATGAGTCCCTTTGCGGCTCACGACAGCGCGGTCCCTGCTCTCAGTGCCTGATGCTTTCTGGGCCCTTGGACGCAGCATGTCCGCCCAGCCTGGCTCTGAGCGGCTGCTGGGTCCCTCGCAGCCGGGCACATGCAGGGTCGGTGAGAACACTGCCAGGCTCGCTTCTGTGTGTCCCCAGAGCCTTCCTCATCTGCCGAGTCCCTGAGCACATGCTGGAAACTGAGGCCAGAGCCCGGGCGCAGCCTGTGAGGTTATTTGGGGTCCCCGTGGGCTTTGCTGGGGTGAGTGCTTTCTGGCCAAGAAAGCTGACTTATTTGGGGCCACCATAACTGTGAGTTAGGTGGTTTTTGTGTGAAGCGTTGAACTTACCGGCTGTGTAGTCTGCTGGCTTTGGACGAGGCTGGGGACGATGCTGTACGCATTTCCTGAAATGGCGGCTCTGGCTTTTACAGAAATCCAGTAGAAATGCTCGTGAGTTTTAATAGATTTCATTGACAGGCAAGCGTCAGGAACCACCGTTAGAAAGGAAAGGACAGGCGAACCAAGAAGCAACTTGATCATCCAACAGAGTCCAGGGAAAAAAAGGCAAAAAGTGCTGTTTTTCTTTCTATCTTCTCATACATATACCAACTGAAACGTTTTCCTGCAGAAGAACAGTGGCCACCCTGTCTGTCCGCACTGACCTCGGCTTTCTGGCGTAACCGAAGGATGGGGGACCGAGGCGTGGGGATGCCGGGGGATAGGAGGTGAGGAGGACCTGCAGGCAAATAGCACGACTCTGTTTAATCGGAAGAGGCAAAAGGGAAGAGGGTGCCGTGATTTCAGGACAAGTTAAACGGACACTTATGTCGAAGGCCTTGGAGGCCACGGCCCCGCACAAAATGCGAAGTCCAGCTTCATTTGGTCACTTTCAGGTCCACGTCCCGTCGGTAGCAGCGGCCGAGGACTGAGCTGTGCGAAGCCAGACAAACGCAAGCTGTGTTCTCACCGCTGCAGTCCTGGTCATGACGGGTGGAACTTGGGGGGGGACGCAAAGTTTTCCTTAGATCGTCTACCCCGGGTGGCAGGTGAATCACCCCCACTTCACGCCAGCACTGAGTCCTAGTCACTTCGAGGCTGAGCTCCCAGGAGACTCGGCAAGTCCCGGAAGGCCCAGTTTTCAGAGGTGCTGATTAAACGCAAGCCCCGATCTTTCAGACACCAGACCACCTGGAGGCAGCGTGTGTATGGGGTGCGAATGCCATCCTCTCCCCTGTTGCCCACACTTCCCGTTCCCTTCTGTGCTCAGGCCCCAGGAACATTTATGTCAGCAAGGACCGGATTTTTTTTTTTTCCTCAACACCAGTTTAGAATATATTGAAGTCCCTGGATGAATAGAAGCAAGATTTGTCCCACAGAACATGGAAGAACGGTTTTTGGCAGAAAAGTTTCAGCGTAGCTGTGGTGAATAATTCATTCAGCGTTTCTTGGTGAAGGAACTGCAGTTTGGTTCCTGCCCGACACGTGACCGTGTGACCATGAGAAGACTTGCCCCACTTGGGAGCCTGGCAGAGTGTGTTTCTGCAACACGCAACTTCAGGAATCCTGTGTTGGCCAGGGCTTCGTATATAATTTGCAAAAGAGAAATGGTTACACTCACACCGCAGGGGCATTGGATTAAATCAAGAGCTGGGTAGATAGGATCTGCTTGAGCATCGCACGATGTCATAACCCAACGACGCTGCATGGATCTCAGACCCCAGCGTTTAACTGTACTACGTGACGGTAATTAGTCAGTAGTCTAATATTTGAGGCCGCCCTATAGCTCTGAGATCCCCCTAGAGGAGGAATCCCGTTTAGAAATACGCTAGAGCAGACGCATGAAAACACAATGAAACTTCTGTTTCAAGATGGAGGACCTGAGTCCAAGGCCCGTCGCCCAGGGCCGGCCCTGAAGCTGCTGAGGGAAGTCGGCCACCCCGCCCAAGGGCAGTTCTCCCCAGCAGGCGCCTCCCTCCATGGAGGTGTCCTCAGCCCGACCTGCCACAAGGCTCAGCATTCTGTCCTACGCAGACAGCGAGGGGGCATGTGTGAAAGAGCCTGCTCCTCTCACTACCAACTGGGATGTGGAGTGTCGGGTTGGCTGCAGGAAGGAGGGATTCGTTCAGCACAGAAACAGAGGCAGAGAGTGTGAGGCAGGTGGCGTGGCTGCCGTTTCCTGTGCTCTGTGAAAGAACAGCAGCTGGAACCTGGCCCCGTTTGACAATGAAGAATCGGAGTTTCACGGCCCAGACTGTCTAGTTGGCACATTAGGATTCTAGGATTCGAGGTATGGTTCAGGCTCTTGAGAAATCCCGGCTGATGGATGGCGAGAATACAGCACTTGGCTCTTAAGAGAATCCAGGTCTATTTTAAATCCATAAGCCCTTTGAAATTCTTTATTATCCTGCCTTCTTGAAAAAATTATATTTATACCTGCGCACACACAGAGCAACGCTCTGTGGAGGATGGGCTGCCCTGAGATCCCCGCCCTGCAGTGTTCTAAGGGGCTGAGGCTACGGGCCGTTGGGACCACGAGGCTAATATAAAAGGTTCAATCACGCCCCACTGAAGAGTCCTCGTGTCCAACGGCGTGACGAGGTGAACCTCACTTTGAGGAACCAAAGGGAAAGAAGGAAGCCAAGGTCCAAGCCCCAAATCAGGGCAGAAAGGGTGTGGCGCTGGGAGCAGAGGGGCTCCTGAAGCCTTGCCCTGGCCCGGCCCCCAGCCCCCCCAGAGGGTTCACATTCGCAGGTGTGGGCGGGAGCACACTGACACCCCCAGCGCCACCTGGGCGGAGGAGAACTCGCTCCTTGTTACGTGGAGTCTCCCACAGACATCAAAATACCGTCACGTTCAGATTCCTTTTAGTACACATTATAAAAGCAGCGATCCATTTAAAAATTAGTAGTTACAATGCAGTAGAAATTACACCTATGGCCACCAATTGAACTCATGATGGAACTTTCCAGCTGTCAGTTAAAAATGTGATAGAATGCATGGCGGTTCCGAATTACTTGGGGGGGGGATGTATGAGGAGTGTTGCTGATATGAGTCGTGTAGGTTTGTGTCCGAGTTCGGACGGAGCACCTGTTCCGCAGGCACCTCGACGCCCCCTTTCCTCCCAGTGCCTAGCACCGGGGGGGCTGAATCCAGGCAGGCTGAGGGGAGCAGCGAGCATTCCTTGCCGGCTGTGATTTGGGGGTGGGGACCGCAGGCACCCACACGGGATGAGGAAGAACTCTGTCCCTGACACAGTTCTCCGGGCCATGTCAGTGTGCCCAAACTGACTCTTGATACATTATCTTTTGTGATGACCAGCAAGTAAGTGACATTGTAGGATATGGGACCTGTCATTTGCATTTAATAACATTTGGAAAATAATGGAAAACATGATTTCTCATCATGTTTAATAGCATAATGAAAAAATGAATCCATTGCAAAGTACTTGTAAGAAATTGGTACTTAGCGCTTGAGATGTTCTTCGGTGACTTTGTAAAAGAAAAACGCAGTGGAAATAGTTCTGAACTGAAGATAAATGAGTTCGATTTTGAGGCATTAATTAGTAGCTTTAAGTTAGCACTTCCTTCTTTTCATTTGATCTGGAGAATTCTCCCAAGTTCTCATTTATGAATAGATAGGAGGGCATTTGAACCCCGGGATTATATACTTCACGTGGGGGAGCACAGGGGGGTTGATATTCCTGAGCCACGCTCTGTGGCCGTTCATTTGGAAAAGAATTTAATCATGAGTGTCCATTAGGCTTCTGCTAAAGACAAATTAAGTGTGTTTTTCCCATTTGCAAAAAATCATGCAATGATAACTTTTTAGTTCAAAAAGGTTGTTCACACCTTAAGAGAGGCCAACGCGCCGGCGCGTTAATTAACTCAGAGGTGACGACGCCCACTTTCAGGGCGGACAGAAATCGCAGGAAGGAAAAGGTGTGCTGTATTCCACTTCCGAGTCACAGTAAGCCACCAGTCAGTCGTCCAAAGAATGTGGACATCCAGGTTTTGACTGGGAGTTTCAAAGGACGGTGGAATTCTAGCTCTCGAAGGGAGTTTGGAGCTTGTCAGAGCCACCTTGCTCATTTTGCTAAAAGGGAAAGGCCTGCCTGCAGCTCAGAGCAGGACGAGGACTGGGAGGTGGGGTCCAGACTCTTACTTGCCCCTGCTGGCCCAGGGGTGGGGGTCCCTGCCCCACTGGCCTCATGGGAGCCCTCGGGGCGGAGGGTGGGAACTGGGGCACAGGAGGGTCTAGAGGACCAGGCCCCTGAGCCATTGTCCCATTCAGCAATTGTCAAAACATGTCACAGCGCCTGGGGTGAACAATAGGGACCAGCCCGAAGGAGAAACGGTAATGAGCAGACAGGGTGGGGGTCACAGGGGGTGGGGGGCGTCTGATTCCGAGCCAGACTCGGATGGACAGAGCTGAGGGCAGGAAGAAACGCTAACTCGCTAACCCGCAGGGGCGCCTCCTGGGGTCCCGCCCCTGCCTTTTGACCCTGCTGTCTTTGCCGGCCACCCCTCGAGCAAGTTCAGATGCTGCTGGCAGGGGCCCTGAGCCCTGAATGTGCTGCCGCCATCCTCACCGGCTTCCATGCCCCGCCCTCCCATCCCTGCTGGGTGCACCCACCCCCCATGGCTGACGTCACCGCACTGGGTCCCTGCTCCCTAAGGCAAATGCACTCATGCACACATGCTCCCTCATGCACTTGTCCTTTCGATTCCTGGGGGACTTCCTTCGCTCTGCCCAGATGCGCTCCCGCCCAGCACCAGCTCCCGAGGCCCGGCCCAGCCCAGGTGCCCGGGTGGGCCCTCCCTAAGCACCTATCGGGTGGGCTCAAGGGCGGCATCCCCCAGCCCTAGGGGAGGTTACCCCTGAGAAACGGAGGGCTCACCTGAGTAGAAGGGGCCTCTGGTAATCAGTCCATTCATTGCACACCCAAAGCAGTTTAACGTGTGCCCACTGAGGGACCCGGCGCCCCCCACCTGTGCGAACACACCCAGAGGGGCATTTCTGTAGGCCATGGATGGTCCATCTTTGTGTGTCTGTCTGTCCCCTCATGAACTGTGAGTCGCCAGACGGCCAAGGCTCTCGGACTGGAGACCAGTGTCCCCGGTTCAGTCTCCGGGCCCTTCCCTGCAAGGTGCATTGGAGTCCCATTCTGCCTTGCCGCAGTCCTGTGGGCTGGGTACCACCCCTCCTGCTGGATGAGCCTGAGACGGAAGGTCCAGGCACCCACCCCGGGCAGCTGTCCCCTGCTCCACAGGGGCCTGCGGCCGGGTCCCTGTGACCCGATGCTCGTGAAAGAAAAAGTGTTCCTTTAATTGACCTACTTGTTCAGGGACAGTGACGGAGGGAGGGCAGGAGACTGGGGTCTCCCCGGCCATCGGGGCAGCAGCTGACAGCGGAGCAGGTCAGGGAGCAGCCCGGAGCGGAGCCCACAGGGTGACGTCTAGAGGCCGAGTCACAGGCTGCATGGCCGGAGCGGCCGGCCACCCTCTGAGGTGTGACAGCTTCTCAACAAACCACCGTCAGGAAGGGGCTGGTTGTGTTAATCCGTGGGCAGCATTTCTTCCCCTCTTTGCCCTCTAATTAGGGCCCTGCAACAAAAGCCAGGAAGGGAGCTGGAAGAAAGGGGCATTGTTGGGAGGCAGCCACTGCGCCGGGACACATCGCCCTGAGCATCCGGGCCTCTCGGGACAGCCGTCCTTTGTGCGCTTCCGTGCGACGTCTGTCTCCAAAACCTCTGTCCTGTGCTTTGTGTCATTGTCTGGGACCGCAGATACCCCAGCCCCGGCAGGGGCTTTTTACTTTTTTTTATTTTTCTGTTACTTCTGAGTTGCCGGTCCCCTGCCCCGGTAGAATGATGGCCATGGGGCTGCCGCTGGACCGGTGTCACCGGACTCCGGGTGCCCGGTTGCATGGGGGGTGTGCCGGGCATGCTGTGACCCTCGGCCCCCGTAGGCGTTCAGTCCCTCATCAAGGGGGGGGATCTTGCAGCCCAGCGCAGGGAGGCCGGAGCACACAGCATAGCCCCTGTTTCCGGGACCACCCCGCACAGCAATTGCTCCCATCATGCATCCTGAGGTGTCAACGTTTAAAATCTATTTCTACGTGACATTAAAAATGAGCAACTCGGGTGTGCAGCTGGCCCCTGGTTGTGCACACCGGTTTTCCAGCCTCAGCCTCAGCAAGAGTTTCTGCTCCACCCACAGATTTTCCAAATCCCAGAAGCTCAGCGAGAAAGACAATAATCACCTCACTGCACTGAACACACTTGCAAATAGCCTGGGGCGGGAGCTGAGTGGCCACGGCATCCCCGGCATCACTGTCACCGTGAGAAGGGAGGGGACTTGGATAAGGACTTGCAGCTCAGCGCATGCCGCAGCCGGAGGGAGCTCCCTCGGAGCTCAGGGACCCCATTGCCTCAGCTCAGGAGGCTGCTGTCCTGGTTCTTTTTAACTCCGCCTGGAGGTTCCCTCCCAAGACCCTCTCTTACCTAGACCAGAACTTGCTGTCCCACGTGGAAACACGAAGGGGCGACCGGATGTCAGCGGAGGCTGTGCCTTCACCACTTCGGGCCAAAGTTTGAGTGTCCCCGTGGACCATTTGTCACAAGCTCCCAAACAGTATTATTTATGTCCAAATCTGTTAAGATTTGTTTAAAAACCCTGCTTTTTAAAGAAAAGAACTCATTTTAAAACAACTCCCCTGAAACGGAGGGTTGTCCTGAAAACCAGTGCCTTCGCCATGGTGTCAGCCTGCCCTGTTAAATGTTGCCCACTGTCCACTCAGGACGGAAAGGCTGACTCAAAGGTGGTGATTTTTGAGGGTCTTCTTGCTCGCAGTCACACGTAGGCCCAGCCCCCCGCCCCCCGAGTCGAAGTGTTTCTGGAGGAAGCCATGTGTTTGAATCCCCGCGTCCCTAGCACCCAACCCAAAGTGCTGGTGAGCCGGGTGGGCTGGGCGGCGCAGGGGTGCAGGTGCTGGCTGACGCGTCCTTGCTGTGTTCTGTGCAGCGAGCCTCCCCCTGGGGCCCGGCGGCGTGGACAGGGTCCCGCCGGCAACCCCGGACGCCGAGGAGACCGTGTCCGTCGGCAGCTGCTTTGCCTCGGAGGACACGACGGAGGACTCGGGCGTGGTGAGCTCTCCCTCCGACATCATCTCCCTGGACTCCCAACACGATAGCACCAAGTCCAGGGAGAAGTGGGCCACCGACCAGGAGGACTGCGGTGACCAGGACCTGGCTGGACCCCCCGACCTGGGCCCCGCGAAGAGCCCCGAGTGGGAGAGAAACGGCGCCGGGCCCTGGCATCCGAGGTGAGTGACGGGACAGCTGGGGAAGGGAGGCCCCATCCCGGTCCCCAGGAGAGGGGTCGCTTGTCCCGGGACTGGGGCTTGTTCCCCGAGGTGACGTCTGCCCGCTCTTTCCAGGTGTGCAAGCACTGATGAACACCTAGGGTGGGGGCTTGTACGTGTGTGTGCGCGCGTGTGCACGTGTGCCGTTGATGGCCGGGGACCTTCACACGGGGTGCTTGTCCACTCAACTTCCTGCTGTGTAGACTCCTCCAAGGTCACACACGCGTCCTCCGTGCCTTTACTTACTTTATTTTTTAACCAGTGGGCACGCGGCTTGTTTGGGGCTCCACTGCTGGACGCCAGGTGCACACGGGTTTCTGTTCGCACGCCGGGAGTGTTCTCGCAGAGGGATGACCGAGGCTCTCGGAGGAGCGGGTTCTCGACTTCCTTGGAGATTGCCGGTCATTGACAAATTGCTCCCCTGAAGGACTGTGCGGTTTGCCCGCCCAGCAGGGGCCACTCCACATCTGCACCCGCCGGCGGGATGGCAGGCAAACAGCGCTTCGTGGGGCTTCGGTTCACGTTCCCTGGTTGTGAGGATGGGCAGCCGGTCGCACCCATGGTGGCGGTTTGGTTCTCCTCTCCGGTGCGTTGCCTCTTCATAGCCTTTGACCTTTTCAGGAAAGCTGTGACTCTAAAAACAATCATTCATCTCTCCTTCGTCAGTCCTCACACACGGAGCGTCTTTAAGACTTTGGCTTGGATTTAACTTTTTGGTGGTTGCATAAAAATTGCTGTTTAATTTTAGTGTTGTTAAGCTCATCCGTGGCCTCCTGAATATGCATGATCTTTGTATATTTAAGAGACCCTTCTTGGGCCCTCAAGCAGTGGTCCCCGGCCTTTTTGGCACCAGGGACCAGTTTGTGGAAGGCAGATTTTCCACGGACTGGGAGAGGCGGTGTGCGGGCAGGGGGCGGAGCCTCGGTGGTGATGCAGGCGGTGATTCGCTGGCTCCCGCCACCCACGTCCTGTTGTGCGGCCGGGTCCCTAACAGGCCATGGGCCAGTACAGTCTCTCACCCAGGGGTTGGGGTCCCCTGCCCTAAAAGACTGAAAATTGTCTGACTTTCTTATAAAAGTTTAGTGCTGCTTTCTCACATTTGGGCTTCTGGTCTACCTGTGGTTTATTTTGGGATGGGATGTGAAAAAGAAATCTATTTTCTCCCACTGATTCCTAGGCCCACTGTGGTCACGTGTGAAGTTTCCAGATGCACGTCCGTCTGCCCCTGGGGCCCTTTTCCGTCGCTCCCACTTACATAGCTATCCCTGTCACAATTCTCTTTTTTTTTTTTTTACTCTTTTAGAAAAAAAGTAGGTTGAGTCTCTGTAGCCCATGAACTTTTTTAACCTTATAGATAATTTCAAGAACCAATCACGTAATGCCATAAAAGCATTAGTGGAAATAAAATAGAATAATAAAAAGTCGTTCATAATTCACTCGCCAGCATGAATGAAGGCTTTCGTCCTTTTACTATTTTGCTTCAACTTTGTCCAGATGAGCGAGAGTGTTCGTCTGGTTAACGTAATTTTACCATCAATAATATTTTACTTTGATTCATTTTTTTACCTCACGGTTTATCGTGGGCATTCCCCCAGTTTTTTGTTTGTTTTTTACACTCCAGTGACTTTAATGTCTAGCTCTTCCGTCTTAACAGCAGTTCCCAAGGACCAGTTCATATTTCATTAGGCAGGAGGTTAGGAGGCGGCAGCGGGGTTTCCCGTCCACCCCACACGAGATGCGTGTGGCCGAGGTCAGCCTGCGCCGCTTGCCTCTGTGAGAGCAGAGAAAAACGACGACGTTTCCTTCTCAGTCCACTGAACGTGAAGGAAAACCGCTTTCTCCGTAACCCTGGGTCCTCCCTGTGGGTTCGCATGGGGGCCGCCACACCGAGCCCCACACCGGGAACTAAGCTGTGCCGGGGAGTGGGGGGCAGGGGATGGAAACCCCAGCTGACTTCCATCAACATGTGAGAGTTCACGCTGCCTGTGGCCTCAGCCAGGACAACCACGGAGTCTTTGGAAGCTCTTGCTTCATCCAGACAGGGGGCAGGGCACAGTTTTCTGCCCTCACCTTGGGTGCGCAGGGGCATGGAGGGGCTCTGGACCCTCACCTGCCTGCAGTGGAATCCCACCACCGACAAGCTGTCCGGCCCCAGAGACCCCACCTGACTTTGCCGAGCTGTGCGTTTTGCTTACGCACACTCAGATGACGCTGCCCACCTGTCGGAGATGCAGTGAGCCTGGGAGCCCCCCACCCCTGTGAACAGGGCTCCATCGTCACTATCACGGCCATTTGCTAGGAAAGGGAGCACCATGACCATCTGCAGCAGGTCGCTTTCCATCGCGGGGTCGGCTCAGCTGTCCAAAGGGGACTGCGGTCTGAGCTCCCACCCTGGTCCCTGCTGTGCTGTTCTCTGACCCAGAGCTGGGATCCACTCTGTGCCCCGATTTCTCCTGGAGTGACCACAGTTTACTTTCGCTGGAGCTGCTCCACTGGCAAACTCGGGCTCCTCCGAGCTTCACCAAGAGCTACACCTGCCAGGTGTATCAGGCAGGTGTGTCCAAGTGCATGATTTCCAGTGACGCTCAGGGCGCCTTAAAGGCAGAGCCAACAGGGCGACATCAGGGGCTGCACACTCAGAGGGAGGTGCAAAGTGCACGCTCCCTCCAAGGAGCCCGCCCCTCCCGTCTCCCAGCCCTTGTTGCCCCGAGGGATCACAGACCTGGAGGAGCCAGAGATCTCGGTGTTACGTGGGGTCTCCTAAACTTTGAAGGTCGGCAACCAAGCAAACATTCAGGCCCATGTGAAGCACATGGGCGCACTGGACGTGTCCTGTCCCGAGTGTGCATGCTGCAGGCCGGGAGTGGGCGCTGGGCCCATCCTCCGTCCCCCTGTTTTCCAGCTACAGAGTGTCACCGCTGTGACTTGGGTCCCCCTGGGACATGGCTCCGCAACATATCTCTTCACAAGCGAGCCTGGGAGGTCGTTGCATCGTCCTCTCGGTGAGACAGTGAAAGCCCTTGACATTCTGTGGCAGAGAGACTGGAGCTGTCCAGCGCTGGGCCCGGGGAGCTGTCCAGCGCTGGGCCGGAGAGCGGGCCGGCAAAGCCCCGGTGAGCCCCGATCAAGCAGGCCAGTTCCAGGCTTCCAGGCTGGTCAGTGGTCAAGCCCAGTGCAGGGGGCGCTGGCCGCCCGGAATCAGGCTGACACTGTGTGAGAGCAGAACCCGTCCCTGCCACGGAGTGAGGTTCTGACCCGGGGACAGAAGACGCCAGCGGAACACTGCTCGGGAACGCCGCGTTCAGGGAGCAGCGGCAGAAAGTGAGAGAGACAGTGACAAAGAGCGAGTTCCCTGACACCTGCACTCCCGGGGCAGGTCGGGCTGGGTCCTCTTCACCTGCCCCTGAAGTGTGTGCACCACAGCCGGGTCTGCAAGGCCACTCGTGGGGGACAGGCCCTTCTGCAGCCGCCTGGCTCTGCCCTGCTGGCTCTCACACCTGCTTTCCGCCGTTAGTCCTCACATGGCCTTCCTGCGGTGGTGAGGCCACGCCTGGCTGGGACCACGCCACCTCTCCATCCTTTGCCGATGCCAGGCCTCGCAGTCGCATTTGCCATGCCTGGCGAGGCTGGGCCTCTCTGGGGAGTGGATTCTGAGAGGTGGCGAAGCTGTCCCCAGCCGTCTCAGTCCCCTCAGCTTGCAGAACTGTGCTGTGCAGCCAGTCCCAGTAAATGAAGGTGGGTGCATGGTCTGCCGCATTGTCTGAGGGCCTGATACTATTGCCACCTTCTTGGTCCTCAGGGATCCACTGAGTACCGCTGGGGACAGGGTAAGACCCTCTGCGGCCTGAGCAGACCCATGTTGGTAAGGTCTACGCGGTGAGGTGCCCATGTGTCTTGGGTGTTTCTGCTTCCTCTGCACCCTGCGGGTGGCACAGTCCTATAGACTTCTTCGTCGGGTGGCCTTGGGTGGCAGGTTGACAAATTGGAGGCCACCCCTATTTCCTCCAGAGCTCCTTCCTGCTCCGCTGAAAGCGTCCTCCTTAACCTCTTCAGTCTAGGGGCGAAACACGCAGCTCCTGCCCCATACGGGTGCTGCAGAGGGCCCTCCCTCCATCGGGGCTGCTGCTCCACTGAGGGCAGCCTCGGCGGGGCTCCCTTGCAGGGGCGCCACGCGGGGGGGTGGCAGAAATGGGGTCAGGGGGCTTCGGGCCCCATGTGGAGCAGCAGGGTCACAAAGAGGTCGTGCAGAGCCACAGAAGACAACAGAGCTTCTCCCGGTGGCAGGCACCTCCCTGAATTGCCTGCTGCCTTCTCCCCTCTGCCTGGACACCCCTGAAGCTCCTTCCGGGCCCCACTTGTCAGGCAGCAGTGGACATGATGGCTGGGGGAGGGGGCAACTGCTGTGGCCTTCAGGGTTGCGGTTGCAAGTCAGAGCCGGAGCCCTGGCTGTTTGCACCCACAGGGGCTCTGAGCTCGGGAACCTGTAGACACATGTTACAGCCTCCAGAGCCCTGAAACTTTGTAACTCTAGGGACTTACTTTAGAAACATTTTTTGTCATCCAGAGCCCTGAAACTTTGTAACTGTAGGGACTTACTTTAGAAACATTTTTTGTCATCCAGAGCCCTGAAACTTTGTAACTGTAGGGACTTTGGACCCAGGGGAACATTCACAAACATTGTAACACCTTTGAAGACTCTGAAACTTTGTAACCACACTTACAAAGACCCAGGAGAACTAAGCTGTGCAGGACAGTGGCCACCCAACGCATCCTGGCTGCGAGCACCTGTCACAGGGCCCTGCCCAAAGTAAGATGTGCTGTGCGTGTGAGCCATGCTCCAGATTTGGCCTGAGGGAAAAAAGCGATGTTGCAGTAATTACATGTAGAAATGATGGAAATAATTTGGGTTAAAACTGAGTTAAATAAAGCAGGCTAATTGAAGTTAAGTAAGGAACCCCACTGAAATCGATCTCACCTACTCCTTACCTTGGTCAGTGGGACTGCAGCAAGTTCGAAGACTGCACTGGTGACTCATAGCCCATCCCTCTTGGGCACGTAGCTCTGGGACTCTGGGGCCCCATCACCGCAGGGCCATCTGTGGATGGAAGGGGCGGTTAAGCAGACAGGGCTGTTATCAGCTGCGTCTCTCCCAGGCTTCTGGCCTGTAGTTTATCAAGTAATTGTTTGGAAATCCTATGCTTTTTGTTGTCATTTGCAAGTTGTATTGCCACCTAAAAGGGGCATCTTTTTCTCTCCCACCTCGTTTTTCACCCATGATGTTGCCGTTGGATAAATCACTTAAAGAAACTCTTCTAGCCACGTCAAACAGGATAATGACCGAATGGATCATAATTAGCCCAGGCTCCTCCTACCCACTTTCTCATATAAAACGAAACTGAACCAAACCGAAAAGCACCTATGTTTCCTGGCAGTGACTTGACCTGCTGCCCCTGGTGCACGTGAGTCTGAGGCCATCAGGCCTGCACCCCTGGGGCTCCCGCCCTGTCCCCTGTCCCCTGCTGCCTGCCCCACAGGGAGCAGGCAGTTCCATTGTCTGGGCAGACTGTGGTTTGAAACTCACCAGGGTCGCCCTTTGTCCCTCGTACGCGACGCAGCAGTGTCCTGGATGTCACCCTGTTCTCCGAAGGGTAACACCCCGTGTGAGAAAATGCTGCTGACAATGTTTGTTCAACATGTGCAGCCCGGAATCCAAATGTCTGGGCCGTGTTTGTCCTTTATTTTCTTGGTCTTAAGCCAAAGCAAACTGTCACAGGAGCCGTATCTGAGGACTAGGGGGCAAGCTGGGCCAGGGAGTGATGCCTGGAGAGGGCCTCTGTGTGGACTTGAAGCTGAGAACATGCTGGTGCTTCCTGCCAGCTCCCCACCCCTCAGGGACTTGAACTCAGCCCTGCTGCTTGTCCGTAGCATGCTGCCCCATGGTCCCGGGACAACATGCTTCACTCTGGCAGAGAGAGAGGAGAGGAGAGGAGAGGAGAGGAGAGGAGAGGAGAGGAGAGGAGAGGAGACTATTAGTAACCCTTGGGAGAAGCTAATGGTGGTGGGTGAGGAAGGAGAAACAAATATCGCTGAATCTCTCCCTTCTGAGATTTTATGTTACAAAGCAAAGCAGAGACTTTGCCAGTGGCTTTGGGTTTGCCAGACAATCCATTCATGCCGAAGTCCAGGGCCCAGAGCACATGGCCCAGCGTGGCCTCAGGAAGAGCCAGCTGCAGTGGCCAAGTGGCCTCTCTGCCCGGGGACAACAGGCCCCGTGGCCCCAGGAAATGCCAGCCCTGGCCAACCCTCCTCCCTCCCTCCCTCCCTCCCAACCTCGGCTCTCTGGCTACTTTGCAAAAAAGAATTTCTGTTCGTTAAAGGACCAAAGGATTATTTAAAATGTTCCCATTTAAAAAAATTGTTTTATCCCTCAAGCTGCTTTGTAAGAACACAATTCTAAAAAAAAGGATAAAATATCGGCTATAATTCATCAGCTTCTACAAAGCCCCCTGGTCGGTGGGTACTCAGGTTGCTGCCTCACCCCCGTCCACAGGTGCGCGCGGTTCTTGCGTCCTCAGTCACTGTATGTAACACACAGGTGACCCTTGGACAAGGTACAGGAGGGCTGGCAGTGCGAAGCCAGTGCAGTTGAAAATCTGAGTGTGACGTTTGACCCTCCAAACACTTAGCTGCCTCTCAGTATCACCAAGCATGCACCCCTCCACCACAGATACCAAAATCCTAAGACACTGAAGTTTCTGATACAAAAACCGTGTGAAACAGTCCAGACAGTTGGCCCGATGCATCTGAGGACCTCCCACCGCACATCGGAAATGTGGCCTCTCGTCCTGGATTGGCGGAAGCCACAGATACAAAACCTGGGAATGCAGCAGGCCGGCTGAGCGAATACTTACCGATAAAAACCAGCATCGAGGTGGATCCGCGCACTTTAAACCCGCGTCATTCAGGATCCGTTACCCATGTCTCGGTTTCTTCCCTGAACGTCGGTCTGTATTTCTGCATAGACATCATGGTCCCCGTGCTGACCAGGGCCCACGCCCTGGGACACCGATGCTCGGGGGGTCGGCTCACTCCCTACCGTTTCCTGTTTGGGGATCTTCCCCTGAATGTGATGAATGGCATTACGTTTACGTATTTCCTCCTGTACGGTTCTTCTCTTATGGTACATCATCAAAACAGACTAAGGAGCCGACGTTCTTACGAAGTGGAAGCGACACTTCTCTTTCTTGAGGGACGTTTCCACGTCGCTTTCCGGGGAAACCCAGGAGCCACGGGGCGAGTGGCCAAGTCGCTGACTTTCTGTCGGCCCGCGATGCTTTGTGCTCTCCAGCTTAACGTGTCTCCGATGAGAGCGACATCGGCGGAGCGTTTAAGGTCATTTTGATTTCCGTTCATATCATTCCGTTCTCACCGAGTGAGGTGGTTTTGCATCGTTTGAAGTAAAGGCAGACACTTCAAAGTGAAAACATGGGTATGGATTTGTTTAGTGGGCTTTCAACACGCTGCATGACGAGCTGGCATGTCACATGTGCGCAGTTTTCCTGATTCAAACGCTGTCCTACCCAGCGCTGTCCACATTTCCCATGCCATGCACATCATTAAATATTTGAACTCAATGTGCTAAAGCCATCCCATCTTACGAAAGAGAAAAACAGGGCTTTAGTGAAAGGCATGGAGATAAAGTCCAAGGCAGAAGCGATAGGACAGACGGTCGCTGCCTCCGAGGGCCCTTATTAATTGCTCCGTGAGCGCACACGTCTCCAACCAGCACCTTTGTCTGGCTTGTCAGAGGACATTAGCGGAAAGAAATCCGGAAGCCACTTCCTGGCTCCCACAAGGGCACAGTGACCGAGGAAGAAAGGCTCATTTGTCAGAAGACAAACTTTGCTACGTGAGGGCTGTGCTCCGCCTTCCCTGCGTCACGATCGGGGTCTGGCGGGCGGTGCCGGACACCGTGCTCAGTTTTAAGGAGCAGCAGGGAAGACCGTCACCTTCCCCTGACATTGACACTTGCCTTGTATGTGTTTCCGTTCTTCATGTGGCGGGAACCTAGAGACACATGTGTCCCTGCAAAGACTGCCTTCTACTTGCTCTCCTAGCTGTTGTCTCCAGGGTGCAGCTGCCCCAGTGAGCGCACGAGGCGAGGTCAGCCCTCCTGTGCGGGAGGGCGGACATCCTCCAGATGCCCAGGTAGCCGGGTCCCGGTTGTGCCCTGGACACCGGGCCCGGCTGGTCCTCCCCTGGATGTAAGAGTCCATCTGACCTCAGGCAGGGCTGCTAGTCTCTTGACTCCGTCTCTTGTCTGTGCAGAGGCAGGAGCAGGACGCTCTACTTTACAAACTGCCGGCGGGAATCAGTGCGGAAGAGCTCAGTCGGGAGCCCGCCCAGGGAGGCTGCTTGTGACTCGGAGGGATGCCGGGACACGCGATGGCCGGTGCCACCTCCCGTCGGGTCTGGGAGGAGGCCCCGGGTGGGGCACGAGTGGGCTCGGTTTTTACTGTCACTGCTGCCATAAGTCTGTGTTGTCATCGTGATCGTTTTTACAGTTTCCTGGTCCAGATTCAGGGAGCGTGGCTTTGTGGGTGGCATACTCGGCCCTCCAAGCCCTTGTTCCCTCTGTCACCTGTCCAGGGTGCAAATTAAGCCAAAGCAGAAACGGGGAAAGGGACATACTGGGCCATACGTCACCCTGCCAGGGTGGAGGCCCGTGGAGGCCGTGAGCCTGGCCACACCCCTGTCCAGAGCCTGCAGCCTCCACCCCCGGAGGCTCCGGGACCTGAGGGAGCCTCCTCGTGGGCTTAGGGACGAGCTGGCTGCGCGGGGTAAGCTTGCACGTGCGCCTGGCCGCCATGAGCGTTTGCACACTTGGCCCCCGGAGGGCCTCTCTCCTCATTGCCATCGAGGGGGGCCGGGTGCTGCGATGACCGCAGAGAGGCGAGGGAGTCCCGTGGGCGGGTCAGCCCGTCCGTGGTGCGGCAGGCGGTGCACATGCAGCGTAGACTCGGGACTGCGGGTGGAAGAGAGCCAGGTTGGTGTGCAAGCTGCTCACCAACACACACACACACTCTACACACACC
Organism: Anoura caudifer; assembly: GCA_004027475.1. Classification (NCBI taxonomy): domain Eukaryota; kingdom Metazoa; phylum Chordata; class Mammalia; order Chiroptera; family Phyllostomidae; genus Anoura; species Anoura caudifer. Next base: position 157,847 of record PVKU01001426.1, read on the forward strand.
CCACATGCATGCGCCGCACACACACACACACACTCACACAGACACACACACAGTGTGTGGGCCATGCGCACACACACACTCTCTACACACCCCCCACACGCATGCGCCGTACACGTACCACACGCCGTCTGTGTCTCAGCAGCTCCGAGGACCCCGGTGGTCCAGGGAGCACAGAGCAGCATGAATTTGAACAGGAGTTGCCCCACCCCGGATGTTTCTAGAAAGGCGGGCGGTACAGGCGCGATAAGGGACACGCACGCCCTTGCTTCCTCTCTGGTCCTGTCTAGAACCGAGAGCGCTGCTGCAGCCTCCGATCACGACAGAGACCTGCTCCTCGCCGGGCGGCTGGCGCAGACCCGGGCGAACCTGGAGGAGGACCCGGAAGGTAAGGGCTGCCCCTGCGCGCGCAGGTTTTCCCCGACCATGTTCTGTGCGGTGACCCCACCAGGGGCAGCCTCCAGGAGCCAGAGCAGCTCAGCCGGAAGACAGCCTGGACGGGAGGGGCGTGCCCGAGGCACGGTGGGGGCGTGTGGTAGGGGAGTGGCCCCACAGCTGCCGCACGCCTGCTCCAAGCAGCCCTGAGTTTGCGCGCCAAACAGCACTCCACACGTAGGGAGAAGGAAAAGCTCCTCAGGACCCAGGTGACTTAGGGAGACATGAAGGGGGGGGACAGATCCCTCCTGTCCCATACGCTTGTCCCTTTTCTGTCCTCAGGAGGCAGGACTGGCAGAGCTGATCTGTCCGGATCGGCCATGTGTCCATGCCGCTGAGCTCTGCCCCGTGACATTGCATCCTTCGGGGTACGTTCTGTGGTGCTCGGGGGTCCCTCGTGCACCCAGTGAGATGCCAAAGCCAGGGCCGCTGCCCGCGTGCTTTGTGGGGCCGTGGGGAGCAGGAGCAAGGTGCAGGCCAGTCTCCGCATCCCCCTCCTGCTCTGTGCTCAGACCGCGATTCCCGAACTGTGGGTTCAGAGATGGACTTTTAAGGGAAGCGTGTCAGCAAAACAGACCCAGACACATGCTCTTGAGACATCACACATCCAGCCAGGCGCCCCTCCGTTGAGTAACAAGGGCCAAGGCGCTGCCCCCCGGCAAACGTAGATGATAAACCGAAATGCCGCTTTGAGGCATAGGCAAAACACTAAAAGGACCCTTGGGGAAACCAAGTCACGGTCCGGTGGCCGCCGGTCGTCGGCGCGGGCCGTGTCAGCGGGCATCTGTGACCCGTGCTTGTGCCTCTCGGCAGGTGCGGAGGAGAGCTACGAGACCGACGCCAGCTCTCTCGCCAGCTCCATCGATGGCGTGCCTGGTCATGGCACGCAGGACGCCATCGGCGCCGACGCGGACCCCGACGCCATTCCAGTGACGTTCATCGGGGAGGTGGACGACCCCGTGGAGTCGGGGCTGTTTTCCAACACAAACAACAACGCTGGGTCTTTCGACAGGGGGCGTGTAGCCAGCAGGCCGGCCCACCTGCCGCCGGCCCCAGGGGACGCCCAGCAGCCGCGTGGCACGCAGAGGGCGAATGGGTCCGAGGCAGCCGTTCCTCCCCGAGACACCGGGAGGGACGTCCGATCAGCCTCGGCCGACACCTGCAGAGATACGAATCCCGCTACAGCGGAGCCCTGGGTGACTTCCGAGCTTCGCCAGCATCCCCGGAGCGCGCAGGAGAAAGGCCGGGAGCAAGGCCCCGCTCTCCGAGGCGGGGCGCGGACCGCCGAGGCCGTGAGCTCTCCGCCACGGAAGGGGAAGGCCAGCGACGATGAGAAGGACTTCTCGGTGCCTCTGTCCTGGTGTCAGCGAGGCCAGAACCCAGGGGGGAGTTTCGGGCTTAAGTACGGCCTCACGACGTATAAAATTGTCCCTCCCAAATCGGAGAGGAGGTGTTTCGATAGAGGAGTGTCGCTCTCCACCGGCGCCATCAAGATCGACGAGCTGGGGAACCTGGTGAGCCCCCATGTGAACGGGGGCAGGACCGTGGCACTGCCCTCCCCTGCTCTTAAAAAAGACCCCCGGCCCCTGGGGAGCATCAAAGACCTCCAGAGGGCCGGCTCCCTGGAGAAGCGCTCTGGCCGGCCCCTGGGGAGCTCAGCCCGGGGGCCCCCCACCCCCTCGGCTCCGGCGAAGGCTCCACATCAGGACGGCAGAGGCGGAGCAGAGCCCAGCTCCCCAGACCCCGCAGCAGCTTCACCCCAGCAGCCCTCTGCCCGCCAGGGGGATGGCAGACCACTGCCAGAGGGGCACAGCCGACCACCCTCAACAGCCACTTGTCCCGTAAAAGTGCCAGCAGCTCACACCACCCAAGTCCCATTTCTCAAGCCTCAGAGAAGGACGTCCAGTCAGTATGTGGCCTCAGCCATCGCCAAGCGGATGGGGCCCCCTCGAGCCCACGCCGACGGGGCGAGGAGGCGTGACGATGTGGAGAAGACCTGGGGGGGCAGGGGGCTGGAGCTAAGCGAACGGCCTCGTGCCGCGGAAGGGGACCCCACCCGCAGCCTGTGCCCAGAGCCACGCGGACGTGGAGGGGAGGCAAAGTCGCCCTGCGGCCACCTGCCCAACACCAATGGGGAAGCATCGGCAGGAGGGCAAGTCGGAAGCCCTCCCGGGAAACCGTCTCCACAACACTGTCCTGCTGGAACCCACGGAGGCGTCTCTGTCCCACTCATCACGGCGGCCCAGAGGGACCGGGATTCCGTGGGACCGAGCTGTGGTTTTGGTGGAAAGCAGGGCACAGGCATCCACAGGACCAGCTCAGCGCCGGGCCCCAAACACGTACCAGACGGTACCGAGTGCCCACTTTCCGGCTCAGGAGACATTCAAGCTGCCAGCAGGTCCCTGGTGAATGGCTCCAGGTGGGTCCCCAGCCACAGAGAGCCTCCTCACGCTTCCAGGACAGCCGACTCGGACCACCATGCCGTCCTCCAGCAGGAGGAGAAGTCCGATGTGCCGTGTACGGATATTGAAGACCCCGACAGCACACCACCCCCCAGCATTTTTGGGCCAAAGAAGAAGTTCAGACCTGTCGTGCAGAGGCCAGCCCCCAAGGACACGTCCCTGCACAGCGCCCTGATGGAGGCCATCCACGCGGCCGGAGGCAAGGACAGGCTGCGCAAGGTGAGTGCACAGGCCGGGCGGGGCCCTCCTCCCACACCTGTGAGCTCGGGGGCGCTGGGGGAAGACGGGGAGGGCACAAACGGGGGGCGCTCAGACGTAGGTGGAGCCAGGCTTCTCTCTCGTGGCACAGGCCGGGGCCGAGCAGAACCGGTGGAGACAGGCAGCGGGTGGTGTGAGCTGTGCACCGGCCTTTGGGGCTCGCCCACCCTGGGGAAAGGGCACCACAGTCAGCCGGGGGAGCAGGAGGCAGGGCAGTGGGGGGAGTAAAAGGACAGTCAGCCTGGGGCCTCCTGCCTGGCATTCTTCAACAGCAGTAGGCTCGTAACCTGCCACAAATGTAACCACACTTCATTGTTACGGCGTGTAAAACAGTCCCTCTGAAATCAGAGGGACGGCTTGTGTCAGGAGGGTTGCTCTCCACGGACACCTTGAGGGTTGGCGAGCTGGGGAAGCTGAGGGAATATTTCCTCTGATTTCTTTTTGGTTATTTATTTATTTGTTTGTTTGTTTATAGAGAGAGGGGAAGGGAAGGAGAAAGAGAGGGAGACAAACATCAGAGTGTGGTTGCCTCTCGCACGCCCCCTACTGGGGGCCTGGCCCACAACCCAGAATTGCGCCCCGACTGGGAGTCCAACCGGCGACCCTTTGGTTCGCAGGCTGGCGCCCAATCCCCTGAGCCGCACCAGCCGGGGCCCCTCAGGTTTCTGGATGAGGAGCCTGAGTCATGGTGAGGCCCAGTGACCTGGCGCAAGGCCACACTGCCAGCTAGTGGGGACCCAGGACCCCACCCAGGTCTGCGGGACTTAACAACACATTATCAGCCCTGGAAAGCCAGGACCGACCACAGCAGGGACCTGACATCACAGGCCAGACTCCGATGTCACCGCAAATGTGTGGGGGCTGTTATTTAGTACAAGGTCAACACCGCGGCCGGTCAGACAGGTGCCCACGAAGGCCCGGCGCTCCCGCCGGCAGGGCCGGCACCGTCGATCCTTTGGCTGCGAGTGCGAGGTCTCGGTTTCCTTTCCTGCCGCCTCTCAGCGTGCGTGCCCCCATCGTCTGAGGGATGCATGTTGACGCTTCCTGTTCTAGACGGCGGAGCCCAGCGCAGAGGGAGGGCCCAAAAAGCCGTCCTACGTGGAGGCGGAGAGCGAGCACTCGGCCCTGCTGGCCGCCATCCGCGGGCACGGCGGCGCCTGCAGCCTGCGCAAGGTGAGGCAGGGGGCCTGCCGGCTGTGCGCGCTGGGCAGCGCTGGGGCTCCCCAGCCGGTGGGGAGCCATCGCCCGCTGCTGCCGCCCCGACTGGCGCAGAGGGGTGGCCACTGCACGGGGGTGAGAGCACCCAGGAAGGCTCCCTCCCTTCCCCACCTGCCCACCTGGCCCAGAGCATCTTCCAAGTCCCTGCAGGAGGTCCGTTATGGCTTCGGGGCGTAGAGCGGCCCGGGAAGAGGGTGGTGGACACGCTGCGCGCTGAGGAGGGGTGTGGGTCCTCCCAGACCATCGGACAGGTCGGGGTGTGTGGCTCGGGCCTGTCCCTTGCCCGGCAGCAGGCGATCAGGAGGTCCCAGTGGGACAGGACAGACCCTCAGTCACCGGCCGTGGGGGGAGCTCAGGGGCAGGGCCGTGTGCTGCCCTTGGAGCGGCCCCTCCGGATGTTCTCACTCGATCGTGTCTTTGGCAGGTGGCATCCTGTGCCTCTGAGGAGCTCCGGAGCTTCCGTGAGGCCGCGAGCTCTGCACGCAGGTCGGAAGCCTCTGGGCTGGAGGACCTTGCCAGCCAGCCCCCGCCTGCACTGCTGCCCCCAGCTCCTCCAGCTGCCCCAGCTGCCCCCGCACCCAGACCAGCAACCAGGTCCAGCTCCAGCCCCCTCAGCAACCCCGTGGACGCCAGGCAGGCCTTGATGGACGCCATCCGCTCTGGCACAGGGGCCGCCAGGCTGAGAAAGGTGAGGCGGGGCTGTGAGCATCTCTGTGGAGCAAGAGGGACGTGGAGAAATGCCACCACCTGCAGGCAGAGCCACGGCCCGGGGGCAGCAGTGGGGTGGGGGGAGGGAGGGGTGGCTGCACCACATCCTGCACCACACTGGCCGGAGGGCTCGTACGCACCTTCCCCTGGATGGGCAGTCAGCCTGACCGGCCCCTGGGGGTGCAGGGGACAGCGCATCATGCCCCCAACCCCCCCCCAAGCATGTCCGCCACCCACCCCTGCAGGGCCAGGGACGTGCTGGACGGTAATCTAAGATGCGTCCTGTGCAGTGTGGCTCACACTCGAGGTCCTCAGCCCGGAGGGGGACTTCTCTCCTTTCTTCTTCTCCTGCCTAATGTTTGAAATCGACTGCCTTCATGCCGTGGGCCGAGCACACATGCCGCGAGGTCTTGCTCTGTGTGTGCTGCTCGCCCGCCTGGTCCCGGAGAGAAAGAAGCGGGGAATGTGTGACCCTCGCAAAGCGGTTCCCAAATCCAAGGGGCCCTGGGCCCCAGGCTGCTGAGCCCTGTCCCAGCTCAGAGTAGGTCTGTCCCTGCGTGGACCCTCCCCCCCGCCCACCCCCAGGGGTTGGGCGCCCGGGCTAACAACAGGGTGCCTCCCAGCTGCTGTGATGTTCTGAGCCCCGTTCTGAGCCCCGCTCCGCCTCCTAAGCGGATGCTGCCGCACGCCCCGGAAGGGGAGGCTCCTGCAATGTCGCCCTCGTTTCCCAGGAAACTCAATGGCTCAGAGGATCAGGGACTCAGACCCGGGTCCGCTTGGGCGCAGAAAGTACCTGCAAGCAGGCGGTCACTCTGCTGTGTGCCTGTCGGGGCAGGCGGCCCACAGGGCGGGGGCCACTGTCATGCAGGCCTGCCGGCCCTGCCCAAAAAGCCGCTGTTCCCCACCTGGGAGCCGGTGGCCGCAGAGGACAGGGAGGGGGCCTGTGTCCCTGTGGGCAGACTCGCTGAAGCCAGAGGTGCCCCTGTGTTCCCGGTGCGGGAGCAGCCTGAACACCCACTGTCCCGGCTCTGGGGTCCCCAGGGCGTGTCTGCTGTGACGGTGAGGCATCTGCAGCTGTGTGTGGCCCTCGGTAGGACCTGAGACATCACGTAGCAGGGACACTGGCCACTGTCCCCGGAAGCTCGGCCCCACCCCCAGGTCAGGGCACTGAGAGTAGGAAGTGTCCTTGACGGGACGATGTGGACGGGGGTGGGGTGGCGGACTCCTCACTCTCCCTTTGCGGGGGGCGCAGGTGGACATTACTGACAGCTTCTAGGTTTTTTTTACGTTTTATTTTTAAATTTCTGTTGATGAACTGAGGCAGTTCTATTATGTAGAAGGAGGGAAATGAAGAAATTAGGGTAAATGGCAAAATGAGGGCCCTGGAGCCTGGGGCCTGTGCATTTGGGGGAGACAGGTCGGCATGGTCAGTCCTGAGACACCCCTCTGCCACACAGGGTGCCGGGCCCCACGGAAAGTGCTGACCCCTCCGGAGTGCTTCCCGCAGAGTCAGAGCCGCTCGGGGGCGGTCACCTGACCGCCCTTGGATCCCCGGGGACCTTGTCCACTGCCTTCGACACCGTTTCTCAAAGGGAAATCCGTGGGACATAGGCAGCCAAAGTCAGGTTTGGGGGGGCTTGAGCATGCGCACCTGCAAGTTTTGAATATGTTCCGAATGACTTCCCACTCCGGCTTGTCGCTGGAGCTCTGAGTGGCCTTTGAATAACACCAAATGTGGTTACTCACCCATGTCACCGCGCTCAGTGACTTTGGACCTTTTCAAGGGAGACGTTACTCTCTCCGCCTGGCAGGTGTCACCAGGACCCCGGGGCTGGAGGGGCCGCATGCCGGCCTCAGGCCGCACAGCCAGCAAGGGGCCGAGCTCTGCCACTGGCCCCCTCGGGCTGCCTCTCTCTGAGCTCGTGCCCTGTGCCTTCCAGAAAGCGGGGAACAAGTCCGGGATTGGCGACCAGAGCGGAGAATGTTGTTTGCGCTCTGGGAGAGGAAGTGGGGAGGAATGCAAGGACAGCGGCCGGAGAAGGGCCGGCTGAGCACCCGGTGGCGGTGCAGGAGCGGGTGTGGGGGTCTGGACACCGGGCAGGTGGCAGGACACCTGGGTGAGAGGGGGCGGCCCTCGAGGCCGTGGCCAGGCCACTGTTCCCCACCACCTCACCTCGGGTCTGGCCACTCCCAGCGACATTCGGAAGCTCACATTCGCTCTGCTCCTTGGATTAGTCAGCGTGTGTGACCCGCCTCCACCATCCAGGACGCAGAGGCCTGGCAGGTGAATACCGACGCAGCCTGTCTGAGGTTCTGATGCCGGAACCCTTTTCAAGGTGCCCTGGGGCCGAGAGCCAGGCCTGGGCGACCAGCATGAGCGTGACATGGGGCACCAGGTCCTTTCACCCCTGACTGCTGTTCCACCCAACCAGCCCCGTCTCACACAGCACCTCTGGGCGTCCATGTTTCTCGCCAGATGCCGCAGCCGGGCACTGGGAGTGGTCGAGTAGGTTCGTTCCTGCGTTTTCTCCTTGGCCCTGCGAGGGGGATTGGGACCATTGCGCAGAGAGTTGGCGTTTGGCCCTGGCCGGGCGGCTCAGTGCTCGGAGCATCGCCCCGTACACCAGCAGGTTGCTGGTTCGCTTCTCGGTCGGAGCATGTACCTGGGTCGCAGGTTTGATCCCCGGTCGTGGTACCTACAGAAGGCAACTGACTGATGTTTCTGTCTCACGTCAATGTCTCTCCCTCTCCCTTTCCTCTCTAAAATCAATGACAGCGTGTCCTCAGGTGGGGGTTAAAAAAAAAAAAAGACTCAGCGTGCGGGGCGAGGAATGTGTCCATCACTGGTCCGTGTGCCCTCAGCACCCAGACGTCTGCGCCCACGGCCTCCTGACGGACCCTGAGTAACCGGGGCTCCCTCTTCCCTGCAGGTGCCCTTGCTCGTGTGAACTTGCAGGAGGACCGGACCGTGGCAGAAACGCCCCCGCCAGACGCCCACTGCCCCGGCTCCAGGACGCCAGGAGGCGGGGGCACCAGGGTGTGGCGTGCTTCCTGCCTGCAGGCCACGCCCCTGCTGTTGGTTCCCTGCCCGGTTCGCGGTTCGGAGGGAGGGGCGTGCTCTGCCCCGGGCTGCGTGGCTCGTGTGCCAAGGAAACACGTTATTCTGCCTCCGAGTATTTAAAGTTGCCAATAAACGATTCTTGGTGGCAGGCTGCTGGGAATACAGAGACCGGAGCCCAACAGGACACTCGTGATCTCGAAGGGCTGCGTGCAAATGCCCAGGCCTTCGGCCCGCTGGGACTTTGACCCCGCACCGAGGGGTCAGCCTGCCCAGTTGCTCACACACACTCACTCACACTCTAGGGGGATAGACAGGGATGAAAGGATCGAAGCTGAAGGACGCCAGCCGTGTACCACGGCATCAGGAAGCCTGATGTCTCCTTCCTGAAGGGTCTCAGCTGGGAGCCTCGGGAGGGCGGCAGACCAGCCAAGGGGATCTGACCAACTGAGGCTCCAAAAGCCAGTGGTGACCACCCCAAATAACACTCACACAGCACATATAGATGGGGGAGAGGGTCAGGGTGGGGGGTGTCCTGAGTTCCGCAAAGGCAGCCGCAGCTGAGACCCGCAGGGCCCTGCAGGGGCGGTCAGTGCCCCACCTGACAGCCGTCCCCGGTGGAGTGTGGGGTGGTGGGTGGGCTGTGAAGCGGCATGACCCTCCCCCTGGGAGGGCTGAGCGTGGAGCCCTGGGGGCCTTGCCCATCCCCCACGGGGCCAGGACCAGGGATGCTGGGTGGGCCCAAGATTGGCTAAGGTTTCATGATTTGGAAAAATAGAGAAAAAGTCTCAACACATCTGCCCAGCGGGTGAGTGTCCCCCTCGTACCGTGGTGGCTGGCCCTCGGTCACCAGCGTTTATGAGGAAGTGAGGCCGCGGCGGTTCTTCACAGCTCTCCCCAGACAGAGCTCTGTAAGAGACAAGGAGAAATGGAGAACAGCTCGTGGGATGTGAAGCCTCTTCCCGGGGAGGCCACAGGCGCGGTGAGACCCAGGGAACCTCCCGGGACTCCTTCGGAAGCATGGGCGCTGGGCTCTGCGGAATCTTACACTCGTCCCTCACCTTCCCAGGGCGGCGGGAGCACTGGCCAATGGCTCCGAAACCACGCTGTCTCTACAGCCAGTCTTTTCGTGCCACAAATAAAACTCTGAAATGGTAGCCACGGTGTGTGTGTCGTGGCTTCTGTGTGTTTGGGTGTGGGGTCCCCAAGATAGGGGAATGCACTTACTCTGTAAATACAGGTGGCACTGTGGGCTAAGCTGGGCGCTCCCTCACGTGGGTGAACCCCAAATCTGGCCCCTCCCTCACTGCTCCCCAGCAGATGATGCAGCCAAGAAGGAGGTGATCCCCTTTCAGGAGGCAGCCACACGAAGCATTTTTAATGTTGTCATGGACAAGAAGTGCCCGCTGCTTGCTCCTGGGACACTGCGTAGAAAAGCATCCCACGCATGGTACCTAGGGGTGGGGGCTCAGCAGGTCTGGGGACAGGGACGCAGGACTCTGCTCCTGGCACTCAAGAGCTCGGGGCCTCACTCAAGGACGCAGCTGCAGCCCTGGCCTGGGACCGGGTGTCCCATCAGCATCCAGCAAGGATGACCGTGTCTGCGGGTGAGCTCACCCGTCCTGCTTCTCTGGGCAGCCTGGTGAGCCACGAGGGCCCCGCAGGTAAGACGTAGGACGTAGAGAACAGGGTGCCAGGTGTGTTCTGGTGAGCAGCCCGATCAGAATGCATCCTGGGCCACAACAAGCCCAGGAGGGCGAGCACAGAACTCGTTAGGGGACACAGCAGGAACCTGACGCGGGAGGTGACCTCCAGGGCCTCCTCCACTGCACAGGTCCCAGTGGTGGCGGGGGCGGGGGGGGGGGCTTCCTGAGCTGGAGGCTTCTGGCTCTGCTACCCTGGGCGTGGTGGCCTTGAGTAACTTGGGGCCTGAGCCCTCTCTGCTCTGAGGTGTGTGACTCCACGCCTGCCCGGGAGGGGGACACGGCTCTTGGTCGAGTGGTGTCAGCCTGCTCCTGGCTCCCATGTTCCGGTTCCCATGTGCTTGGCAGGCTCAGAGCTGACCCCCAATGCCGGCCTGGCTCCTGACACCCTGGTGTCTCCGGCAACTCCCCAGAATGGCCGTGGGGGTCCGTGGGCACCTGCCTGAGAGGGGTGACTTTTCTGGTGTGACCCATCCATCAGAACGGCTGTTTCAGCCAGGGACACTCGCTCACTGTGGACAGTGGGACCTCACAGCTGGAGTCAGACGTGACTCGGGTCTCGGTGCCCAGGACAGGCCCCAGTGAGGGGCTGCGGCAGGGCGGTAGGAATGGCACTCTGGGGTCAGAGAGCCGGCGGAGCCTGGCTCCGTCGTGTCACCCCAGGCCACCTGATGGGGACAGTGACATTGCCCCAGAGTCTCCTCATCTACAACCTGGGCAAAAGCTCAGCAAGGGCATTATAAGGTCGTGAGCGCCAGAGGGCAAGGGAACTGGATGCAATCCATGGCCTTCAGCCTCCGGAGGCAGCAGCAGGTAAGGTGGGAAAGACAGAGAAACCTCTGGGAAGGCAAATGAAAGGTCCCTTCCAACGTCTCATGAGGCAAAGGAAGCCAAAGCTCATCCAAGCGCATCGTCACCACCGTGCCATTCGGAAGGTGATGGTGACCAACCACCAGTGAACATCTGAGTTTGGTGTCCACCTTCCCCTCCTCCAAGGGCACAGGGCTTCCCGCTGTGCCAAGGGCAGGTCTGAGCTGCTTCTTCCACCCACGTTCTTGGGGAGCGCGCCTGCACACCTTTCACGTCCCAAAAGTTAGCGTCGTCTTGGGCATCAGCTCCCTAAATAACGCACGTGGCCAAGGAAGAAGCCCCAGGACGCTCCCTGTCCACCTCGCAGTCAGCACGCTTGTCCGGCTGCGGGACAAAAAGCCGGGGCCTCACAATTTCATAATCGTGATTTAACAAACTAGTTTATTCCCAGCTCGTCGGGGGCTGAAATGAGCCAACTCCAAGGGGAAAAACGTTTAAGAAATTGGACAATATTGATGAATTGCCAATTTGTTGCAAAGGTCCGTGACTCAATAGTAATGCGGAATTTCCAGGGACCCAGAGGGGACAGTCTGGAAGCTGCCGGCAGCGTGAATTAGGCACCAATGGCGTCCAGTGAGTGGTCGCACAGGTCGTGACAGGTCCATCGGCTTTGGGACTCACAGGGGGTTTTGAGAAGGAAGAGAGAACAGATCTTGAGCAAAATCAGATGTGGGTGGGCGTCCACAAGGTTGTATCTGTCTTCCCCTTAAATCCCGCCACCTCCGAGGCCGCTGAGCCGGGCCCTGGGTGACAGACACGCTGCCAGAGCGGGGAGGCCAGAGGAGGGGCTCAGCCTCCTGGGGGCTGGGGGACAGGTAGGGACGGGTCACCATGCACGCACAGAGTGCCGTGAGTCAGCCCCCCGCCCAGGGTGTCAGGAAACCTTCCCGGAAGAGGCGACATCTGAGCTGATTGATAGCCAAGGGGCGAGGAGGCAGCCAGGGGTTCCAGGCAGAGAGAAAGTGCGCAGGAGGCGGAAAATGCCGGAAAGCGGGCCCCAGAGTCGAACAACGGAATGTGCGGAGCTGCAAGTGCGGCCCCGAAGGTGCCGGGTGAGGACGAGGGTTAGAGCCTCTCGGGAGAAAGCAACGAGGTCCTTCCAGGGACATCGCGCTGATGGCAGGATGGTGGGTGGGTGGCAGGATGGTCTGCGGCCCCCATGCCAGGCCGCCTGTCACCTGCACCAGAGACCCCGGGGGAGCAGTCAGGGCAGGAAGGGGGAGCAGATGTTTGACACCCCAAAATGCACCTCCTTGGGGTATTGACTATCTTAAGTTGGCTGTTTTTAAGAAACAGAAAACTCAGGGAAAAACTTCTCCTTTCCTGTCACTGCCTAAATATATTTAGATAGAGGACCTGCTCGGAAGGAAGCTGATCTCACAGGTGACTCAGGTCTGACGGGAGCCCAGGGTGACAGGAAGGAGCCCGGCAAGGCCCCTGGGGTCCAAGCCCTCTCCATGTCCCCGAGGGGAAGACGCCCCAGCAAACCACTGTCCACCGAACACCTGCCCTTCTCTCTCCAGGTGAACCGCCCTCCCGCACCTTCAGGTCACAAACCACGCACCCCACCCTTAGCTCGGGAAGGTGTATGATCCTCCACAGCCCAACACGTGTCCTTGGGTCCCGTGTTCATATGGAACCCCCGTGAGCACATGTCATGGACTTGGTCTCTTTCTCTGTGAATCTGTCTCGTGTGGATCTGGTTATTAGTCCGGCTCAGAACCATAGAAAACCTGGTGAACTGTATCAGCCACTCTCCTTAGAAGCGGCAAAGAGCGGCAGATGGACAGGAGCGGCCATCCGCTGGGGACAAGAGAGCGGAACCCACAGGGCCACCAGCCCTCTGAGGCTGCTCTGAGCCAGAGGCTGACCTGGGTCTCACGGGGACAGACGGACGTCAGAGGCCAAGCTCGCGTCAGGTGGGGGGCTCCCTGGGGATCCCACTAGTGAGGTGGAACCCCTAAGAACTCCCCTGAGAGCAGTGGTGGGCCACAGGGGACAGACCCCAGGGCATCCGACCCAGGCCTGGGTCACTGGGCCAACCCGGGTCATTTCGTGTTTGAACTGGTGCAGGACAGTCGGAGGCCCGCAGTGGCCCCCAGCACCCAACCCTCACTGAGGGGGCCACTTCCATCCTGCATCTCCCACGCTGGCTGCAGGCGGTCCTGGAAATACAAAGAGGAGACCACCGACAGCCCCGCAGCCCCCACGAGCGAGGACAACTCCGAACAAGGGTCAGCAGACCCCCATCGGCAGACACTCGTGGTGCTGGGGTGCTGGGGTGGAGGGGGTGAAGCCTCCTGCTCACACGGCCGAGAGCCATGAGACGACCTTGACCGCACGTGCGGGAAAGGGAAGTGTCAAGGTCGGGGCAGGTGTGGGGAGAAGAACAGAGCCCTGGAAATAGAAGTACAGTAGCCAGAACTGGAGCCTCCGTGGATGGCTCTCACAGCAGATGAGACACAGCTGAAGACAGAGCGTTTAATCTGGAGGGAGAAACTCCCCGGGGGCAGCACACGGGACGAGCGAGGACCAGCGAGGCGAGAGTGAGGGACGCCGTGGACGCAGAAGGCCGGCACACGTCTGATCGGAGGCCCCGTGGCAAAGGAGGGGGACGGCGAGGCTGAACTGACGGCTGATGGCTAAGGAGACAGCGGCCGAGCCTTTTCCTGATTCCCAGAGACCTTCTTGGCGTTCGTTCGCCAGGACGGCCGAGCCAATGACCGCAGACTTGGTGGCTCCAGACCCAGAAATGTCCCCTTTCCCGGCACTGGAGCCAGCAGGTTCTCTGAAGGCTGCAGGGGAGGGTCCTGCCTGCCCCTCCCACCTCCCACCTGCGGGCGATCCCTGGGGCTCCCTGACGCTCTTCTGGCTGACACATTTCTTAGTGAACACTTTCCTCTCACGTTTGACTCCAGGAGAAACCAGGCCCGGCCTCCAACCCTTCACGCGGACATCTCAGCTAAAGACCCAAGTTCCTCACCGGCAGGTTCCTCCTGCAAAGCTGTGGGACCTCGGCCGAGCTGGCCACACCTGCCAAGACCCTGTTTTCCACAGTCTGAAGCTCCAGGTGGACGTGAATTTGGGGGCTCACTATTGTACTCAGTCTAGACACGAATCCACTCCCTTCAGAAGCCCAGTGGGTCCCCAGCAGGAGAGCCAGTGAAGTCCACGTGTACACAGACCATAGGGACGCTGAAGAAGGCTGGAGAGAAACTATCTCCGAAGCCGGGAGAAGGTGTCCAGTCGCCGGTCAAGGTTTTGCAGGGTGTTCGGCGTGACTGGAAGTTGCAACGATGCCACGTTCCACAGTGGAAGGACTTCCCACGGTCAGGACAGCTGGGAGGAAGCGGTTCTTACCCCGGGATCCTGGATGAACCCAGAGTCTCTGCCTCTTTGTCTGCCGCGCACGGAGCCGGGAAAACTCACTAACACGTCCCTTGTCGTGAAAGAGTCTAACCGCTTCTCAAGCACGTGAGCCCCCACCCCCAGGCCTGCACCGGGCATGGTGATGGCGCCCTGTGAAGTGCCCGGCCTCGTGGTCCCCCTGCTCCCCCCGATCTTCACGTGTGAAGCATTGACCCACCATGCCGAGCATAGGTGTGGGAGCCGAATCGCCGGTGGTTGTCCTGCTCTGCGTGTTCTGGGTTTACTGGGCTTAGTGACTTGATTTTTCTCTCTCTAGCCTCTGATCCTCTGTGGCCCTCCTCTCCGGGGAAGGTCCTGCTCCCTGCGGAGGGGGGCGTGGTGCGCTGTCCTGCAGAGCCTCCTGCCCTCCTGCTCCACCGCCACCCCCCCCAACCAGGTAAGGCGCCCACCCAGGCTCAGCCCAGCGGCCACGTCCCACCCCACCCCACCCTGACCGGCCCTGCTGGACACCACAGAGCAGCGGGGAAGCCTCCTGCCCTCCTATTTAGAGCAAAGACTGTAGGCCAGGGAGGCCGGATCTGGCTCACCCTGGCCCAGGTCCAGTGGGTTGGCCAGACAAAGCCCCGTGTATCCCGAGTCTCGGGCCTTCTCAGGAGGTCGCACAGGCAGGCAGCAAGGGCCAGACTCCCAGGCCCCTGCTTCCCCAGAGCTGGTGGCCAGGACTCATCTGGGGCCTCCAGTCTTTCCCTGTACAACTTCTCCCACCCTGGGCCGGACCTATGTCCCCATGATCACTGGACAGACCCCTGAGCAGGGTCCAGGCCAGCCATCTGCTCAAAGCTAGGGGGTCAGTGCCACAGGAGACCCCAGTAGGGCTGACGTGGGCACTCACACAGTGACCGACCCTCCAGAGTGAACGTGGGGGCCAAGGGCCACCCCCGCTTGTAACAAGTGGGCATGCTTGTTACAATTCACAGATGATGAGTGCAGGGAGACTCGGATGGGGCGCCAGGCCCAGGTGGCTGCCAGAAGGGTCGCGGGGTGGAGCCACGGAGGGGCTGTCCCCAGGGCCAGGTGTGCTCCACCTTGTCCCTCACTAGGGCCCCCCCCACAGGCTGCCTGTGTCGCCCACCGTGCAGGCCCCCAGTGACCCTCAGACCTCCAAAGGGCGCTCTGGGGGTTCTGAGATTTAAATGTTCTTCCCTCATTCACCTATTTCTTCCCATGAAAAGTGCAAGAAATTCCACCTAATGTCAAAATAAGATTCACGGGTTACGGCTCTACAAAGGGACGACCCAAATACACTCCTTTAACCCCGACATACAACGCCCCCCGCCCCCAAACGTGAGGGAAGCATGTCCTTACCATCAGGAGCTGCTGTCTGTATTTCGGGAGCAGAAATGCCGAGGAAGTCAGGTGCCGGGCAGCCTGGGTTTCAAAGCCGGGCACAGTCCTGTGGTGGGCGAGGGGACCAGGCAAGCCCACCCTGGGTGCACCCACCTCCTCCACCCTCGAGCCCCAGGACAAGCCTGGAGGCCACTGGACCTGGTCTCCCTGCTGCAGGAGCTACTTCTCCCACTTCCTGGCCACTGATGCTAACGTTGTCATACATGGTGACTCAGGGACCCTCAAAGCCCTTGTGCTGACTGCCACCTCCCACCCCGGGACGGGGTTAGGGCTGGAGCAGGACCCGGGGTTTATCCGTGACTTTTACAAAATCGTCTGCCTTACACCCCATCTGACCCCGGCCCTTGGAGGAGTCAGGCTCTCCAATGTGTCTGTGCGGAGGCCTTCACATCCCCGGGGGGTCATGGAGACATGTCCAGCAGCCACTCCACTGTCCCCACGTCACTCAGGAGCACGGAGAGCAGGACAGAGAAGTACAGAGTGTTCCCCCCACGACAGACCTCCTGTGCGGTGACAGTAGCCCGTGGCTGACCTCCCTTGGGCCTGGCTGTGCAGCCTTCTGCCCATCTGCCTGTCGCACTCCTGGTTACCGTTTCCCCCTGGTGCCCCACCACCCACCTCTGATGATGCCGGGTTGGCTGGGACGCCTTGGACCGAGTTCTCCAAAGACTCGCCCAGGTGTCCGTCTGCGTTGGACAGCGCTGGTTCGTGTTACCTGGATATGGCGTGTGACGAGGCTGTCACACCCAGTCGTCCAGACAGACAGCCTCAGGCCACACGCGGAGACCGCCGCCAAGCCAGAGCCGCCCCACCTGCTGCCAGCTGGCCAGCTGACAAAGGGGTGTGCAAAGGCGGGTCTTCTCAGGGTGCTGTCACGCTGAGGATCAGACTCACACTGTCTCTGCAGGTTCCCGCTCGTGCCGGAAGAACCCGCTGCTGTGCCCTCCGGAGCCTGGGCTTCCCCGGGCCCCGTGGTGATGCCCCTGTGGCTCTCGGCACCACAGGCTGCGTGGGAACCCTCTGCACCCCTTTCCTGGCACCGGAGAGCTGCTGTGACAAGAAGCAAACCACCCACCGGCCTTCCCGTTTGCCGCCCTGTTCTTTCCTGCATGCTGCCAGGAAAGGACATGCTGCCAAACCAGCGTGGCGGTGGTTAAAATGTGGCGGCGCCCGTTGCAAAGAATGCCCGGCACACTTGGAACAGGGCTAGGGCTGCACAGGATCCACCAGCAGGTGCAGGTGCCAGCCCGGTCCTAGTGCCTGGCAGGTGCCCTGGCATCTCTGCCAGTGTGGGCCGCACCCGCCCAGGCCACGCCAGCGCCTGCAGCCGGCCCTGTCTGCACGCACTCGACTTCTTACCACTCCACAGGGCACTTTTCAGAGAGGGGAAGTCTGCGCGGGCTTTGGGATCATCGAAGTGCAAACAGTCGGAATCGGGAAGGGGACGGGCTTTGTTCAGCGGGCATCTTCCCAGGGGGCGGGGCTGCCTGCAGCAGGTCGGGTCCGGTGTCAGCACCACCACCGGGCGAATAGAGCAGCGATGCTGATGCCGGCTTTAATTCCCCTGCAGGCTTCCCGGGAGCCTTCGCTCACCCCCGTCTCCCCCGTCTGTGTGATTTCATTTGGGCGTTTGTTTTGTGAAGAGCACGTCACTGGGGTGCTTCCCATCCAAACCTGTGGGTCTTGCCTCTCCTTTCGTGCCCGCTCCTAACACTTTTTAAAAAACCTACGTGAAACTATAATACTTTGTGGTCAACACCCAGAATGTGCTTGTTGACGCTGCCCTTCGAGCAAAATAAGAACCTCCGCACACCTTTCCTTTCCCTGACCCAGGGCTCCGCTCTCTGGCTGGAACTGTCTAAGATTTCAGTGACTAAAATGTTCGCTGCATTGTATCTTGTTTTCCTGAAGATTAGTTTCTGATATTTTGTATCAGCCACGGATCTGTGCAGCCGAAATTGAAGAACATCGCAGCTCTGGCTCCTCCAGGCGGAAACTTCAATACCTGGTAGGTCCGGAGGCTCCGGCTCCAGACTCTTCCAAACACAGTTTCCTACCTGCTTCCAGGTCTCCGTGCCCCTCCCTGCACGGCCCCACACAGGGACCCCGTACAGGTGGCCCCCGGACACATAGCCACACTCCAGCTGGGAGTCTAGGATTATGGCATCCTGCCCCCCGCCCAGACTCTGTCCTCAGTAATTCCTTTCACAAAGGATTCGCAGCAGACCCTCCCCTGAACGCTGGCTGTCTGGCCTTCTCCTTACTCAGCCCTGAATGTTCAGTTCCATCCTGGCTGTGCACGGAATTCTCAGACGGGATGGTTAGGTGTGCGGACATAAATGTAGGTGATGCTCAGAGGCTGCCCAAAGGAGGTCAGGTGGGGAGTACCGGGCTCCCTGAGCCCCGGGAAGGGGCTGAGACCTCTGCAGGACTCGTTGCATCTGCCCGTGGGGCAGACACTGGCACAGAGGGGACCTGTTCCCACCCCCCTGCAGGTTGCACACCCAGCCCAGCCCCTCCCCTCCCACATGCACCACAGTCTAAATGTGTCACCGGCCCATGTATCTGCAGTTTGCCTTCCTCCGTGAGAGCCTGCAACCTGTCTGTCTGTCTCTGCGTCCCCGGTGCCTGACACAGAGCAAGCTCTCAGCGTTTGATGGACAAGCAAATGTCTAGGAGGCAACCGCAGCCAGCACCAACCCCGCCAGGCGCTGGGCAGGGGTCTGCATGGACCTGTCATCTTATCGAACTGTCACGTCCTGGTGCCCGACTGCCCAAGGGGAAGTCGCGTCTGGAGCGGCGGCTCAGCCACGCCCTGTCCACCGGGGCACCGACTGCGCGGCCCTGGAACGCGGGCCTGGCCACTGACCTCTGCCTCTCGGGACGACGCTGGTGCTCCGACAGCTGGCTCCACGTGTGAGGGGAGGCGGGAAAGCGCCCGTGAGGCTGAGGGGCCCTCGCATCCCGCCCAGCGCACTTCCTGTGGCCAGACCTGTCGGGTCTTGGGGGACGAGGTGGGGAGGCCGTGACCATGAGCCGAGCCCTCAGATGCGTGCGAGGCCCCGGGATGATGGCACAACTGAGCGGAAGGCTCAGCTGCACCTTCTCCCCCTGCGCCGGGCGGGCCACCTTCGCAGCTGCCGGCCGCGCGGCTGCAGTGCTGCCTCCGGAGGTGAAACAGCAGCCGAGAAAATTCTGCCATTTCACAGGCTGCTCGTGCCGAGAAGGCTCCTCTCCGTGCCGACAGGGAGCAGGGTCCCTGAAGGAGTCACTCCTGCGGCGGCAGGCCGTCCATGAAACACGGGGGACGGAGGCCAAAGGCCCCGAGTGAGCTGGCCAGGGAGGCAGGGGGGTCACAGATGTGCCCCCTTCAAGATTCTTCCAGGCGGCTGGAGCCCAGGGAGCGAGAGGTCTCCACGAACTTCCACCTCCCTCACCCCGGGAATGGGCCCTTCGTCATGCAGGAGCTCTGGACGCAGAGCAGACTGTGAATGTCAAGTGCGCTCAGTCACCAGGCCGCCGGTTTCCCGCAACCAAACCTACAGCAGATCAAAGCCAATGCAGGGCTGACTTTTCAAAAGGTTCTCTTTAGCAATGGTACACTCATCAGGAAGGGCGGGGCTTCTTTCCCCTGTAGCAGCGTGACTTCCATGCAGCTCTTGGAAACCTCTTGGCTAAAAGGGGCGCGAGGCTCCGTGGACCCTCCTCCCACTTCCATCGGGCTTCGCTCTGCCCAGGACCCATCAGAGAGCCGTCCACAGCAGCTGTCCCTACAGCCTCCAGGACAAAGCCCCAGCAGGCTCCCAGGCCAGCCCGCCTGGCCCCAGGGCTTCTAAGCAAGGCCTCCCCTTGGCCTGGACCACACCCCAGGGGGCGACGCGCTCAGGATGCTCCCAGTCACCAGAGGCCAGCGGACGTGTCCCCACGCAGGTCACACCCCCTCTGTGGTCGTGAAAACGTGAGGGTCCGCAGGACTTGGGGCTGGGCATCTGGGGAGACGATTTTCAAACAAATGCACGAGGGCCCTGACGCCTTAGAACACCTCGTTCTTGGAGCTCGAATGGAAGAGCATTCCGTGTGATGGGGTCCGGCCTGTGCCCGTCTCCACACGGGACCCACCAACTCCGCCAGGCAGGGGCCTCCGAAGCCAGGCCCTGGGCTGAGGCTCCAGACACAAGACATCCCAGCGGTGCTGGCCAGTGTCCCAAAGGGGCTCGTTTGTATAAACGGTGAGGCCATAAGTGTCCTTTTTTGTTCAAAGACTTACCTACTGAGACAACAGCTGGGGGGTTCCTTCTAGAACATGTAGCTCGGACTCCGCGGTTCGTTGTCTTTCCCTGGGGGATGGCCAGCTCTCCCCCTGCCGCGCCCGTGCATGTGGAGACGGGGAGAGAGAGGAGACGGGGTAGTTCTCAGCTTCCCGCTGACTCGCTGTGATTTCGGTCACGGGAGTCCCCAGAGGATGAGCGCTGGTCAGCAAGCGCCCTGAGGTCCTACGAATGATGGCGTTGGGTGGGGGGGGGGGGGTGAAGTACCTCTCAGCTGAGCATGCGCTGCCTGTGAGGGGCAGAGGGGACCCTCCTGGTGGCTCAGGTGGACCCCGGGAGGCCTTGCCCATCCATCCTCCCTGCAGGGTTGGCACCTTCTGTGCTGTGGCGCCCTGAACTGAGTCTGTCACGGATCATCTTTTATTGGATCAACCTCTTTGGGAACCAGAGCCACCCCTGTGCCTAGCACCGTTTGATGTCCGTGTTCAAGGGTTGAGGTGTGGCTTGCAAGGTGGGCGGCCGGAAGGAAGCTGGGAGGCAGGGCAGGAGGAGGAAAGAGCGAGGAGAGTGAAGCGCATCCTTCACGCATTCCAGGCACCTAGGAGTCCCAGCGGACAGGAGGCCGGTGCCGCTTTTGAAAGCCACAGCCTTCGGGATTTAACGACGTCCCCCTGAATCCACTGACCTGGCATCGGCGTCCCTCATTGTTCGTGACAGTAAAAGCCCGCAAAGCGAGACTGCACCCTGACGTCCCGTAACTGGTCCTCGCCTCTGCCCCGGCGCGGATGCGTGTTAACAGGTGGGGTCGGGCCGTGCCAGGTGGGTGTCATTGGGCCACCGTATCCTCAAAGCCCACCCAGCGGACCTCACAGAGGGCGCCCTCAGCAGCCTGCCTCGCTTCCCTCCTCTGCAAAGGATTCCTGGGGCCCCAGTGTGGGGCCCTCCCTGGGTGTCGCGTGAGGCTCTTGTGATATTACGTGTGAATGAGACACGGATCCGGACCTCGGAAAGATGACCACAGAAGCAACAAGAAGAAGAACTTGGTGTATCAGGTGTGTCACGAGGAGAGCACAGACTCTCACCCTGGGGTCCGAGGTCGGATACGCGGAAAGGAGGGGTCCCCCGAGGACGGAATCAGAGCCGCCAGGCCGAGCGGGAGGCCACCTCCGGGGAGGGGCGGACCTTGAGCACATCCTCGGGTCCCTGAACGAGACCCTCCCACCCTCGTGTCTCTTGTCAGATAATTTCTCCCTGAAACGAGTTCACGTAAGGTTTCCCGTTACACACAGCTGGAAGACCCCTAACTCACCTCACGCAGGAAAAATAAACACCAACATCAAATCCTCTGCCCAAGAAGCGCCAGCCCACGGGTACCTGTTCCTACGCGACCATTCACCAGCACAAGAGTTTCCACCCGTCCACTGGCCCCTGCCCCGCTGCCCTCTGCTTGGCGTTCTGCCCCTGCCACCTGGCCGGCACGTCCACCACACGGGCCACTAGGCGGGTGCCCGCCGTCCCCAGGAGGCCCCTCAGCTCCAGCCCCAGGGACGGGGGACAGAGCAATGGGGGAGCGCCTCCCGTCCCCCCGCAAGGAGCTCCCCCGAACTCCTCCACACTGCGTGCAGGTGCCGATGCCGGGCGAGCCTTTTGTAACAGAAGCCTCTCCATCCTTCCTTCCCCGCTGCCCATCAGACAGTCCGCGGGCTGTCGGTCCACTGGAGTCCCACGAACGCCTGGACTTTTCCATGAGGTACTCACACCACAGCTCACTCCTCGGGACACGGAAAGGAGCTGGCCCAGAGGAGAAATGCAGGGAAGGCATTTCCTTACGCTCTGGTGCACGGTCCACTGGATGAGAGCAGGGACGCCCACTAGGAGGACACGGCAGCGTGGTGGGGTGACACCCTGAGGGCTGTGAGGCTGGCCAGGGTGGGATCGGAGCAGGGACGACGTGAGCGATAATCTCAGAAAGTGCCGCAGGATGTGTCTACTCGACCTTTATGGTTGAGGGTGTAGGAAGAGAAAGAAATTCAAGCCACTGGGGTTCGGGTGGTGCCGCTGAGGAGAGTGAGCGGCCCGGGGCACGGACGTCATTTCCCTAGGGTCCCGGTAACTTTCCAGCCTCACCGGACGCGATGGCCATTGCCTACGGTAGCTTGGCGAGGTTCTGGGCCCCAGCCAGGGAGGGGATCAAACTTTAACCTGCCTGTCCTTCTGCAGGTCTTTTGTGGGTGTGATTAACATACACAATCAGCATCACTTTATCCAAGGGGGCCGTCCTAGTAACCTGGGGAGCGGTGGTGGGGGGTGGAGGGGGGCTCATCCAGTCCCCCGAAAGGCTTTAGGTGAAGACCTGAGGTGTCCTGAGGAGGAAGAGCTGTCCCCCCAGGGGCCCCTCTCTGGCCCTTCCAGGCTGCCCCCTGGAAGGCGGGCCCTGCAGATCCCGGCTTGTCTGACCGGCCCAGAGGCCGGCCGCGTAGACCTTCTAGTCTAAGTCCATGTCTGTGCGTCTGTCCATCAGGATCTGCCCCTCCATCCCTGTGTCTGTCTGTCTGTCTGTCTACGTATCTGTCGATATATCTGTCATCTATCTACCTGTCTACCGGTCCATCCACCTACCGCCTCGCACCTACCCTCTGTCCTGCTGGCTCTCTTTCTGAAACGAACCCCTGACCACAGGCCAGGTTCCGCTGCGCTGACAGATGAGGTCCTCTTCTCCTTCCCAGGAGGAAGCATCACCTGCCCTTGCAGAGGAGGGGGCCCCACAGACAAGACCCCCTAGAGAAGAAGACGGGGTTCCTGGGCCACGGGAGCCCCCACCTGCTCAGAGCACCCCCTGCCCCAGCACCACCCCCAACCTGCACCTCCCGACCTGCTCTGCTGCAGGAGGGAGCTTCTCCTCCGGCCCCGGCGGCGTCACTGCCACATCCACAAGGGTCATGCTGATGAGACGGTGGCCCACCTGCGCGGCCACAGGCGTCATCGGGGCAGGAGGGGGGCTGGCTGCAGGCAGCGGGGGACCAGTGTCACCCTGGGCGCTGCCAGGAGGCTCCGTTGGTCTAGGCGAAGCCCGCGTGATTCCGCGCTTTGTCTCCACTCCCCAGCGAGGGAGGACGGGGGAGAACAGCGTGTCAGTGGCTTGGAAGCTGTCCCCAGCAGAGCCATCTGAGAGAGGATTCTTCAAGGGCTACGTCACCGAGTGGCCGAACAAAGGCACAGTGTCCGGCGACCGCCCACATGACTGCACTGTGAGCGTGTTTGCGCAGCCACGCAGCGGGGTCCAGGCACACCTCTCGAGGCGGCGGTCACGCCGAGCGGCGCTCACGCGGACGTGCAGACCCGGACCTCGGAACTGGGAACCGGCCCCGAGCCTTCCAGATGGAGCCCGTCTCACCTGGCGGTCTGCCCTAGAAAACCGCAGCCAGGAGCCGCCGGCGCGTGTGGTCAGCACCTGACGCACCTCACCTCACGTGACCCTCACAGGAGCCCCATCGCACCAGCCCCATCACGGTCCTTACCTAACAGGAGGGGACCCTGGAGCCCCAAACAGCCTTGCAGGTTTGCCCAGCGACAGAGGGAAGCCAGGCGTGGGGCCACCTCAGCTCTCAGGATGCCCAAGGCCCCTCCCTCCATGGTGGCCGATTCAGCCAGACTCACTGACAGGCTGTCCCATTTCTGTACAGATGGTGAGTTGACCTGGGGTTTTAAAGGTATCATTGTGATGTTTTTAAAAAGCCCTTTTAGGGAAAGAAAGAAAATTTATTTCAATGGAGCTTAACTGTCTTGGTTCGTGGGGATTTGATTTTTTAACGGGTCATGAACTCAGGCCCCAGTGTCCCAGGAACACGGCAGGCTGGTCCTGAAGCCCCCTGTCCTGTGTGAGGACCAGAGTTGAGTTCGTGGAAACCACACTCTGTGTCCTCCTCCGGTGCATGCCACGGGGTGTCCTCGCTGCCCACGGCCACGGGGTGGGAGGCCGCTGACCACAAGCCCGGCACGGCCACTGTCAGGGGCAGGGGCCCAGGAACCTGGCCGACACGTCTCACCCTCTGAGACCGGGCAGGGAAGTCAGGATTCCAGGGACTGTCCCTCCCTAGTGGGGAGAGACCTACGGCTTGGCCCAGTGTCTCCACTCATGCTTTTTACGGCACAGTTTTGCATCTCTTTTTGGCTCCACGGGCTTCTTTCTCGTCCAGATACGGCCACCCTGAACCGGCTGTCCCTGGAAACCCCAGCCCTGTTCCCACTCACGTGCCTCCTCTGTCCCCTCTGCCGTGAC
Source organism: Anoura caudifer (assembly GCA_004027475.1). Classification (NCBI taxonomy): domain Eukaryota; kingdom Metazoa; phylum Chordata; class Mammalia; order Chiroptera; family Phyllostomidae; genus Anoura; species Anoura caudifer. Next base: position 181,879 of record PVKU01001426.1, read on the forward strand.
TGACTGTTCCCTTCACATCTTGTTCCTCCCGTGGGTCCCTGGGAAAAGGAAGGTCCAGTGGATTCTGGCCCGGCCGACATCGGGCCCCTCCCTGCCGTCTGCTCGCTCCCAAACTTAGATCATTAGCTCAGTCCTCCCCCTGAGCTCCAGACCTACATCCGAAGTTAATAAAGCGGAACTCACCTCTTTCCTCCTCAAACCGTGCTCTTCCTCCCCCTCGGCCGTCCTCAGGGAATTATACGATCCTCTACCCGATTCATCGTCGGGGCGGCAGGAAGAAAGGCCAGAAAGGGACCCTGTCCACATCGCCATTACCTCTGGACGGCCAGGCGGGACTCTCCCCTCACGGCTCCCACCGGAAATGCCCTGACTGCCCCGGAGACCGCAGCCACCCCTGCCGGGCTCTGCGGGCCCTCGGCCTGCAGGCTGGTCCCCAGGGGAAACCCCGGCGGTGCTCCCAGCCTGGACCTGGGTGCCCTGCTCCGCTCTCGGGACGTTGGTGGTCCCGGCCCCTCCACGAGCAGAGCTCGCCGAGGGGGCATGCCCTGTTGACGGCCTCCCGTGTACTTATTGACCCAAACGTCTGAGCTGCCGCTTTTCTCATTGGTAATTTCAGATCTCAGGCACCGGCATGCTTATTCGCACAGCAAAGCACGTCTTTAATCAGAAAAATGTCAAGGATATTGTTACCCACCGTAAAAGCCGTGAAAAATCTCTCTGCCCCCGTCAATGTGCCTTCTGCAGCTGCCCCCAAGAATTTTCCGAGGAACACTATGAGACTCACAGGAGGACAAACGTTTAAAAATGGAAACTGGACAAACTCCCTCCCGGCTTGACGGAGGCTGTGGGGCGAGCTCCCTGCCGCCCCGGGTCATGTCCGCAGGGCCAGGCCCCCGCAGCAGCTCACCCCCGTGCTTCTCCACACCTGCCTCCTCCGACCTGCCGTCCACGCTCCTGGTGGCATGATTTCCTCACCCCAGAACTGGTTGTAGCTGCCAGTTCTTAGACCTGACTTGGTGCTGTCCCCCCAGCCATGGCCACTCACCCTGCTCTGCGAGGCCGCGCCCACACACCCCTGAACACCCGCCGCCCACGTCACCTCCACCATGACGCCCACAGGCAGCATCCTGCACTCTGTGTGTGTATGTGCGACTCCGTGCCCACCACGGGAGGACCTGTCACGTGGAATCCTCCTGCTTCGTTCCCAGCGTCTCCCGCCCCTCCCTGAGCTCCTCTGTTGCATGGACAGTACCCCACCTGCAGGGCGCAGTGGCCGTCCTCCAAACTGATGTGGATGATCGATCACCAAGTCTCTACGAAGGGGGCGGGAGGGGGGGGGGTTTCTCGCCCGCGCCCTGGCGGCTTTGACTTTGGCCGCCAACTCTGGCCGCCGTGCGGGCGTGCTTATTCGGGCTGTTCTCGCTCTGCTTCAGGTCTTCCTCCCACCGAGGGAAGTAACAGCCCTGCCCGTCGGGGAGCAATGGACAGTGATGAAAAGTCTTCTTTTAGATTGTGAGCTCCCTTGTTCTTAAGTCACCCTGGGCTGCGAACGACAGGCTCGTTCACAGGGAAATGCGGCATCTCTGAGAAGCCACACCCTTGGGAGTTTATAATCTCCCTGGACGGATGACTAAGGTCTCGCGGGTTCGCCTCTTACTTGAGGGCGGCTCACGGAGGGGGCCACGCTGGGGAACAGCGCTTCCTTTCGCTCTCCGGAGCTGGCCTGCGGGACCACGGAGAACACCTGTTCTCGGCGAGGCACCTCCTACTCGCCTGGGTGGTGGAGGCGGAAGGAGCGACTCTACTCTGGAGCAGACCCCCGCCGCAAGCAGGGCCACCCCCCACGCTCCCACCCCATTTCTCTCTGAGTCTCAGTCAAGACTTTCAGTTACAAAAGAAAAACTCAACCTTACATGACTTTTGGTGAGTGGAACGGAATTTCAGGTAGGATACTGGAGGATTCCAGCAGCACCGAAGAAAGGGAAGCTAGGCAGGCGGGCTCCAGAGGGAGGTGGAATGAGGCAGCGGGGAGCCACGCTCACCCCAACACCCCCACGCATAAGAAACAGGTCAAATAAGGAGTCACGAGGGACGTTAGGAAATCCTTTGAGAGGAAAGACAACGAAGACACAATGTATCAAAGCTTGCGCCATGCAGGTAAAGCAGTGCTCGGAGGGAAATGGGTATGGTCCGTGCCTGCATTAACGCGAAGAAAGACCTCAAAGCAACAGCCAAAGCTTTCAGCCGAAGACGTGAAAAAGCGAAGAGCAGAAAGGAGAAGCCGGGGAGGCGGGCGCCACTCCTGCCCGGCAGTGAGGTCCCAGGCGGCCGCCGTCGGGAGGCCTGGGAGGAGAACTGGGGAGGGCGTGCGGAGGATGGTGGAATGAAATAATGTGAGGGAACGAAGGAGCAGGAGGACAAACCATCCTCAAATCAGCGACGGAGGAAAACCGAGCCGTATCCGCGGTGGCCAGTGTGTGGCAACACAGCTGACCTCAAATCACACCCCGAGACCAGCACCGTGGGCCCCCTGTCTCGCGGCTCACGTCACGCAAGGCGCATGTTCTCTGCTCCGATAGAGGCCGAGGTGGGAACGGCTCTCCTGTCCTGTGCCTGTGCAGCGGGACGAGGCTCATGCTGATGCCCACGCTGACCCTCGGGGCTGTGGGCCTTCCCACCACCCGTCGGTGGACAAACCTGCCCATCCCCTGCCCACTCACGGCCTGTGAGCTAACAGAGCTTCTCCCATGTTTAAATGGTTGGAAAAAATCAAAAGAAGGATGACGCTTTGTGACACATGAGAAGTACACCTGATGCAAATTTCGGGATTGGTAAATGAAGTTTTACTGAAGCAGGCCACGCCCACCTGCAGAGTCGCAACTGCCCTCCTCTGGCCGGGCAGGGGCTGGGGCGCAGGCCTCGTGGCCCACCAAGCTGCGGGGGGGCGGGGGGTGCCAACTGTCCCTTGACCAGCAAAGTCGGACAGCAGAGGCAGGGGGCTGACTGTCAGGAATGGGACAGAAGATGCCTCGTCAGGGTCACCCCATCCCAGGAAGGCCGTCACAGCCATCGTGTGGGGGAGCTGGCCCGAGATGCTGGCCCGAGATGCTGTCAAGGCAGCCCTCACACATTTGTCCACCCGAATCCAGGGAGACGGAAGTCTCTAGGACCCCAGTTGGAGGAGGGACCACCCTTGCCGACCCTGAGGTAACTGGGACCCTTGCAGCCTCCACCTGCCCAGGGCCCCCTGAAGGAGGGTCACTGGAGGGCAGAGGTCACAGTGGCCCACTCGGCTGCAGAGGGTTGGGGGTGGCCACCCTGGTCACCTGTGACTCTGGGGCAGCCGCTCACCCTGGTGTAGCCCAGTGAGTGACCGACGGGAGCCCAAGGGTGCGTGGAGACCAGAAAGGTCGAGCAGAGCCCAGGCCGAAGGGGCAACTCCCCTGTCCCCAAGGCCCTGTGCTGGTCCTCGTGTCTTCCCCTTCACCTTCCCTAGAGTCCATTCACTGTGTATCTAGTAAACGACTCTCTTCCGTCCCCAAATGCTGCAGTTGTCAAGAATATGTGGCTCGTTCTGTCTCTTGCTAAGGAGGAGGAAATCCTGATTCTTCCTACGGGAATCAGCAACAGCCACGCACAGTCCTCTGGACTCTGTTTGCACGGGAGGGACAGGGTGCCTGGCGAGTCCCACGGCAGCCGCGGTGGGTGCACAGGAAGGTCCACAGGAGGCCCGACACCCACCGCATGGTCGAGGTGGAGCGACCGACCAGGTTCCAGGGAAGACTGATGGAGTAAATTTTGACTTTGTGTCCCTGCGAATCCCAGGGTTTGTCAGCCCTGAGGACAGGCAGGACCCTGGGGTCTCGCTCGGTCAGCAGTCATCTCTCATTGGCTGCATCTCCTGCAGTGAATTCCCACCAAAGCCGGCAGCTCCGGACCCGGGGCTGCGCTCCTCAGGAACCCCCCCCCTCCGTGCTGCCCCCCAGGGAGGGGGTGACATCAGGGGGGGGGAGCACAGCCAGGCCTGTGACGTCATCTCCGGGCCGCGTTATTTTTAGTGACTTCAGCCCGGCGGTGACCGCAGCGGGCAGGGCCTTATCCAAATAGCCCACCGTGGGTGGAAATTACAGACTGGGCATCATTTTGCCTTCTTTTCCACTGTTCTGACCAAAGAACCATCTCCTCTTTTTCTAAGGAGTTTTGTAAAGCTGGACCCAAATGCTGAAATGGGAACTGGCCCCAGGCAGGCTGGGGGGGGCAAACCTCCTGCAAGTGAGGGGTCCCAGGACGCCCATTACCTGGGGAGCCTGTCACTGAAGGCATTCGCTTATCTGCCCTTTGTTATTTTAATGGGGCAGCACCTCCCCCCCCACCCCCCCACCCCCGTCGGTGTGGGCTGGCTGCCCGATTTGTCGCTGCTTGAAAGTGCAGCATGTCTGTGAGCAGCTCGGCAGAGGTTTCCTCCTCTAACTGCAGAAGTGACGTGGAGGCCAGGTCCCCAGACAGCTCATCCTCTGCAGCCTGAAGGGACCTCCGCCTGTGGGGACGCTGCAGGCGGCGCCCCCTCTCTGCCACGTGCTTGGGTGGGCAGCCTGCCCCTTCCTAGAGCTCCGACGGGGGGTGGGGGGCCCTGCCACACAGTTACGGGACGTGGCAAGGAGGTTACTGAGCCCAAAGGAGCCCAACTCCCAGAGAAGATTTCTTTTATTTCTTGGGTATTTGCCCCATGGCTTTATTGAGAGGTAATCGACGTACTCCATCAATTTAAGGTGGGCCACGCAATGCGCTGAGATACGGGTATATCGTGAAATGACGACCATAGTAAGGAGGGCTAGCATCCATCACCGCATGGAGTCACCAGCTTTGTGCGCACGGAATTTCCAGGGCTACGGCTTCGGTTTGCCTGGTTGGCCTAGACGATGAGAAATGGCTGCCCTCCGCCGGGAGTATCAGACCTTCACGTGGGGCTCGCTCATCTGCCTTTCACGCTCCGTCACCGCGGTCCGGCACACGCCCTCATCACGGTGCACCCTCCCGGGCCCTCGAGTGTCAGAGTGACCCCAGGAGGGGGAAGCTCTCCTTCCAGTGCAGCACCGACGGGGACTTCCCATGGAAAAGGACACGCGTTTCCAAACTGTCTTTGCAAGCAAAGTGTTGGATTTTGAGTAGAAGAGAGAAAAATCTGCAGTTGCTTCTCCGAGGAGATCCTTCAGTGTCCCGGGTGCCCATGCCCTGTCCCCTGGGTCCTCGCCTGCTTTGCCGAGACCCAGTCCAATGTGACGATGGATAAATCTGTGGAGGAAGATCTGTGTTCATGGTCAGCGGCTTCCCGCCCGACCGCTGCCGATTTTCCGCCAAGTGCTGATCTAGGAAGAGTATCTTCTGCCCGGTCCAAGTTCCCATCTTCATCCACCCGGATGACATTATCATCAGTCTTTATGGGGTTTTGTTGGTGGAGGCATATTTATTTATTTATCCCTTCTTTTATTTTAGCCAGGATTGCTAGAGAAGCTGGGTTATTACTGGGATATTCTGTAAAATCCAACATATAAACGTAGACTACATCAGGATGATCCCAACTAGCTGCTCAGTCATTCCGTGCAGCGAGACACTCCCCTGACGATGCGGTGCTTCTGTCTCCACGTTTACGCTGGCAAACCGCGGCAGATAAGAGCCAGGGTTCGGACCCCTGGGTGAGAGTCCCATCGCTCGCCATCCGCCCCGGTGACTCTGGGCCAAGTGATGGCCCCTCAGTGCCTGCCTCCCGACAGGTAACACCGGGATCGCTGCGGCGCTGAGTGTGGGGCTGCGGTGGGAAGGCGTTAATAGTTGAAATGCACTTGCAGGGGCGTCTGGGGCACACACGGCAAGGGCTCCCCGAGGTGTCTGGTCAATAAATGCCCTGCTGTCTCGTACCAGGAATGACTTTCGTGCATTAAACACCTGCTCTCAGCCAACCGCCTCACACCTTGACCGCGGCGAATTCCGAGGACAATTCTTCGAGGCCTGTGCTGCTTCGAAGATGAGAAGCCAGACCCCCAAGAGCTTGGGTGGTTCGTGTCAGGTGACTGGGAGGTGGCAAACTCTGGGATCTGAATTCAGGTCTTTGGACTCTAAAAACGCTGGTTATACTTTTATTATAACATTGCCCCTCATAAGATTCAAAAGCTACTTAAAAAATGACCTGAGAATATTCTGTTATTATTGATTTGAGAGAGACAGAGAGAGAGAAACATCGATATGAGAGAAGAACATCAATCTGTAGCCTTCTGTACACGCCCCGACTGGGGACAAAACCCACAACTTTTCAGTGTCTAAGATGATGCTCCAAGCAGCAGAGCTGCCCGGCCAGGGCTCAGAAGTGACTGTCACTGAGCAGCCACTGTATTCCTGCCACTTTCACGCATGCCGTTTCAGTGCTAACAATGAGCCCCCTGAGGGTGTGCGTCCCATTAGCAGGCAGGACCTGGCACCCACGGAGGCCAAGGTGCCCGGGTGAGAGGCAGACTCAGGGCTCCAGCTCAGGGCCCCTGAGGCTGAAGCTGCGTCCCTCCCGCCACACACCAAAGCCACGCGGGTTCACATGTGCTTGAGCGATTTGCACACCTCAGCCCTCCCATACCTGGCTTTTCAACTTGGAAATGTTCAGCCTACCAAGAAGTTGGGAGAAAAGAACAGCAAACACCCTTCACCTCAGTTCAGCAGCTGCTGGACTGTGGGTGTTTTTAAACCTGCAGAAAAGCTGTAAAGAAATACTCAGGGGGCCAAGGAAGGTCCTTAGGTTGCATGTGGTCGGGGCAGCGTTCATGGCCCAAGGCTCCCCGCTGGGGTTGAGCGAGCTCTGCCCTTGGACTTGGGGAGCTGGCCCGCAAGCCTGGTGTCTGGGGAGCTCTGAGAGGTGGTGGAAAGGACCACACACCTTTCTGAAACTTTGTTTTTTATTCCTTAAATTGGAGACAGCAATGTTTTCTCAGTATATTTTACTGATTATGCTATTATAGTTGCCTCATTTCCCCCCCTTTATTCCCCTCTGCCCTGTACCCCCGCTCCTACCAGTATCCCACCCCCCACTTAGTTCATGTTCATGGGTCGTACATATAAGTTCTTTGGCTTCTCCATTTCCTATACTGTTCTTACCCTCCCCCTGTCTATGTTGTACCTACCATCTATGCTTCTTATTCCCTGTACTTTTCCCCCTCTCCCCTCCTCCCCCTCCCTGCTGATAACCCTCCATGTGATCTCCATTTCTGTGATTCTGTTCCTGTTCCAGTTGTTTGCTTAGTTTGTTTTTGTTTTTGCCTTTTTTTTTTTTGGTTCAGTTGTTGATAGTTGTTTTTTTTTTTTTGTTTTGTTTTTTGTTTTTTTTGCCATTTTACTGCTCATAGTTCTGATCTTCTGGAGACAGCAATTTTTTGGCATGGCTACTCTGCATGTGGTTCATGAAGCATATTAGAGATTCAGAATCTCTACCTGACACCTACCCAATCAGGAGTCACTTTAACAAGCTCCTGATGGGACTCACATGCAGTCACGGTTGGGAACCGGCATGAGGGGACCCAACAAGAGAAGACAAAAGCAGGCACTTCCTAACCGCCCACACCCTGCATCCCTGAGCTGCCCCTGCTGGTCCCGCATCCTCGGGCTCTCGCCCTGTGGCGATGGCCAGCATCATTTCAAGACTGGTGGATGATGTCAGGGCAACATTTGGAGTTCGTCAACAGGTCTCATAGGTGAGAGGGAGGCCAGGTGTGTGTGTCGCAGTTACTGCTGGCAGTGACCAGCATGGGAGAGTCCAGCAAGCCTTGACCCCGTCCCCCAATGTCCTTCCAGGTCCCAGGCACGTCATGCTGCAACAATGCCCGAGCTTCGGCGGTGTTTGGTGGGCCCTTGCCCCCCATCTTGCTGTGAACCTGTGCAGAGCAGCTGTCCAAGCTTGTAGGGGCCGCTCCGTCCCCTTGACAGAGAGTGCTACCGTGGGGCGGAGGGGTCCAGGGCAGGGCGCCTCTGGACCTGGGGGTGCAGACCAGGAGGGGCCCAGCTGAGATCGCCCCCTGAACGCTCCGGAGCTCGGCAGTGAGGCGGCACCTGCAGCTCGCCTGCCTGCGTCCGGCGGGCCAGGCGGAGGGCAGCCCCGTACTGCAGGGGGCGCTGCTGCCCTTCCCATCCCCAACTCGGGCTGGCCAGCGCCTCCAGTCCCCTGCGCCTGTGTGTGCGAGCGTGCTCCAGGCCTAGCGGTGTGAGTTCTCCAGGGCCGTGTGGGGCCCTGGTCTTGGGGCTCCCCGTGGGCGGGCTCTGCAAGGCACGGACAGGCTATTTACTCTGAGAAGTTGCTGGAAGCTGGCTCCTTCGGGCTGGAGTTCTCTGAGTGTTCTTACGGGTCGGGCCGATGGCTGCGACTCTCCTGCCCCGCCCGTGGGAGCCCGATTCCGCAGTTCCAGCTGGTGACCAAAAATGCATTTCTCCCAGCTGCCCTGCGTCATTTTTCCAATCAAGCCAATCGGTGAGAGGGGTTACAGGACGTTTAATTTGCACAAACAACACCTACGGCTCCTCTGAAGTCCAGCTAGGAAAGGCCTCCCTCCTGGGCGCTTGTTAGACAGAAGAACACCGCCTTCCCTGTTCCGCAGGCAGGAGGTCTGCAGGGGCCCTGCTCCCATGTGGTGCCCGCCCCACTGGCTGGACTCTCGCATCAGTGACAATGAATTTAGGCAGCCCTGGACGGCCTATAAAGCCCCTTCATGCGCTCTGTGTCCCTGAGTCCAGGCACCTGGAGAATCACCTGGTTAAAATCTGTTGGATTTCAGGAGTCCCGTGAGTGACCGCTGTGGAAAGTGGAGGGAGCCAGGACTCGGAACAGGAGGGAAGCTGGGCCCAGCCGGGAAGCTGCCAGAGACCAGTGGGCCCCAACCAGCAGCAACTCCCCTCCTTCCCCCTCTCCCTGCACTCTTTGGGGGTGCCCCGGAGAAGCACTGCCCTGCTCCGCACAGCTCAGGGCAGGGGAACCTGTGTCCTACCAGGTGCCTGAGGGACAGCAATGCCACCCCTGATGACAAGAAGAAAGAGGGGAGCCCATCGGGTGCCCCAACGCATGATGACGAGCTGCCTGCCGGGTGTGCAGGGTCCTGAAGCCAAAGGGTGTGGTTGGTGTTGCGCCCGACCGCCTGCTGGCGGTCATCGCCGTGACCACTGTGGGGAGGTGGTGGGGCAGGGTGCCCGCCAGCCTCCGGGACAGGAGCTCCCCCTGAATGAGGAGATGGAGACAAGCCCATCACCCGTGTTTATCGGGAAAAGGTGAACAGTACGTAAATGGCTGATGTTTTACGTACTTTGACTGTTCCTGGAAGCTTGCAAACGTAAGGGGAATTGAAATGAAGCGGAGGCTGTGAGGAGAGATGCTCAGTGTCACCCCACTTCTCCTGTTCTTGCTTCCGTGTACATCCTCCGAAGCCAGGTCCTCCCCCTGCATCTGCCGCCGGGCAAGCTCCTGTCCCCGGGCAGCATGAGAGCCCTTGGGGACGACGGCAGGGTCAGGGGCTTGGCTCCAAGCTCACCTTGAGGGCCACCCTGCCCGTCCCTGCCATGGCTCTGTCACACACCAGAGTGGGACCGGCAGGGGCTGTCCTCTCTGTGCAGGAGGTCTGTGGTGCGGGCCTCGAACACTGTCCCCTGGCTCACCCGGCTGCCGTGCTGAGTCTTCGCTTCTCCAGGAGGGCAGCAGCCAGGGCCACACCCGGTGGGGACACCCTCCCCGCAGGAAGAAGAGTGGCCCCCGTGTCCGTGTGTGCCCCAGCACGTCCCACAGGTCACGGCGGGGTGTCGTCCCAGCGTCCCCGGAGAGCGGGCACTGAGCACTTTTTGTCTAGCCTGCTGTGCTGTGTAAAATGTGCACTTTTTTTGCCCAAATTTTTTGAGGGAAAAAGAAGGATGCACCGTATACATGGGCAGTACTAGTTCTAAATCTACGTGTTTTTAATTCTTCGATTTATGCTTATGCATTAAAAAGGGAAGTCTAGAAAGCAATAACGATATCCGTATGTAAAATAATGCCCTGGGACACGAGAATCGGTTTTGTTTCTAAATATAAATATATAAATAATTGAATTGAAACATTGAAACGCAAGATTCTTTTCCTTAAAGTTCAGGCCAGAAATGTGGGTGCGCGTTATACTCGGCAAAATATGGCAAATGGACCCGGTGGTCAGCCACCAGCCCTGCAGCGTGGGTGCGATCACGCCCCCGTGTTCCAGGTGGGGCAGGGGGCAGAGGCAGTCTGGCAGGCACCGCTCCACGCGTGACAAAGCAGACTGGCAGGTGGCAGCCACACTAAACGCCCTGACCCAGCCCGCGCCCTGGGGCGGCCCCTTGATGGCGCTGTGGCATGCTGACTGATGGACGGTGCCCCTCCACTGCTGGGTTCTGCTCATGTTGTCTGGGAGAAAGACACATGTTCACGCACAGCACCATGCCCCTCAGAGCTTCTCAGGAGCCCGGGAATCCCACCCAGAGGGTTTCTCCAACACGGGGTGCTGAATGCCCTCATGGCACCAAAACACACCCCCCAGGCCCTGCTCGAGAGTCCAGCTGTCGCCAAAGCCCCTGAGTGAGTCCTCGCAGGGACGCATCTCTGGCCAGGTGGAGGACAGTGGTCCTTCCAGAAAAGCCACGTAGGACTCTACCACGTCACAGAGCACAGTTTCGGGGTCGACGTGGCACGCCGCTCACCCACTGTGGGTTCCCGTGTCCTCAGGTGCAGCACTGGCTGTGATCTGTCCCAAATCACACAGCGAATCGGAAGGAAAAGAACTGGAGCCCAGACCACCAGACTCCGAAGCACAGGTTCTTGACCGGAACGGCACATGGAGCCCAGTTCTGCATCCGTGTGCCCATCTGGGCGCCGTGACGGGGGCCTCTGGGGGGACAGTCCCTGCTTCCCGATAGCCCTGCTGGAGAAGCCCTCGGCAGTCCAGGTGACAGGCAGAGACGGATGCTCTCGGGAGCCTGCTGCTGGCCCTGCCAACCCCCCCACCCCACCCACCGGGGGCAGTCTGGGGGCCAGGTCTGTGCATGCTCCTTGTGTGGGGCGCTTCGGGTGTCTCTGCTCCATGCACCCTCCTTCAAGGAGTCAGCTCCGAGCCCCGAATCCCGTTCAGGAGCCCTTGGGAGACCGCCGATACCCTCTCCGAGCGGCCTTCACTGTGGTGCGTGAAAAAGGAAAACGTGCCCCCACACCCCTGGCTCTCAGCACAGGCTTCACATCCGTGCCACTTCCTGCCGGTTTCCTCGTCCCTCCCCCCAGACCCCTGCAGCAGCTGGGCCTGCCGGGTCTGGTCCTAGGGGATGCACGGAGGTGCTGGGATCACAGGACCCATGGAGACCTGTGTCCCAGTTCTGGCTGTGGGACACCACCTTTTCCTGCACGTAAGGCTTGACCTCCTGACCCACTTCCTGCTGGACCAAAGCCCAGCCTCGTCCTTGCCCAGTGACTGAGCACCTGCCTGGACTTCTGTCCTTGACTGGACCTTGTACCTACATCGATCCACTTGCCCAGTGACGAGCATTCAGATGTCACCTGGAGTCTCCTCGCCATGAGGGCCACCCACATGCAAGTCCCCTGGCTCTGCTGGACTCTGGGCCCACGGTCTGGCTGCATTCGCTCAGACCCTGCTCCCTTCTCACCCGGCTCCTCTCACTCCCTGCTTCTGGCCCAGGTGGGCTGAGTTCCCATCCAGCTTCCCAGCCAAGTCCCCAGACTCCCTGAAAGTGAAGGGTGGGGGTGGCACACAGGTGAACACCCCCAACTTGAAAAATACATGATCTAACATCTTCCTCCACACTGGATCCAGGGACATGCCCAGGATCCCAAATACCAGTGTACGGAGCTGTGAACTATTTCATTTATTTCCTTAAGTTACGTTTGTAAGATATTGCATGGGGCAACCTTGACAAGACAGAAAGCAGACCAGTGGCTTCATGATTCCACAACTGACTACCTTTCCAAAACACCACAAAATGTGACTTCTCTCCTGCAGGGGAATCTGGTCTCAATACATCAGACGTAAGCAGCACCCTTCGGTGAGTCCCTGATTTGGTTGGAAAGCCAGCGCGTTTCAGGAAAGGGGGCGTTCGTATGAAGTTCTCGTAAGGAAAACAGATCTCCATGGAAGCCTGACACAGGAGCCCAGGGAGACAGGGGACTGAGGGTATCCCTCCCGGGCTTATCACAGGGGGCCCGGCTCGGCTGCCCCTCCCCCGGGCTCTGCGCCCCACAGCCCTCCAGGGACTCCGGCCAGACTGCCAGGGGCAGGCATGTGATTGGCCCACCAGCAGCAAAGGCACCCAATGGGAACCCTCGGACACAAGATCGTCTCGAGCAAAGCAACTGCCAGGCAAGAGCCCCGGGAAGGCATGTTGTAGGTGGGACCAGAGACGGTCCCACTGAGGGGGGTTATGTGGGAGACCTTGCACCCTGTGGTCACCTTTAGGGTAAGGTGAAGACACCTGAGTGTGACACCTCTGACCTTTCCAGCCTGGCTTCTTGCCAAGCCCCCCCACCTGCCCCGTGCCCTCCATCCCCAGTCCCAGTCCCAGCGTTCCAGGACGAACAGTAACTGCCAGGTGAAGTCTTTCCTGGTTAGGCACTTGCCTCTCCCTCTGCCTGGCAGGCCTTCCCTTCCATCACCTCCAGGGCTCTTTCTGTCTCGGGCACCCCAAGACCCTGCTGGGGCGTGGCCACCGCTTCCCCAACCTCACCAGGTTCCCCACCGTGCACTCTGGGGTGGTCTGTGTTGCTTCTCTTGAGAGGATTCAAGGAAATCACTTGGTGCATTGTGGATCATGGGGGGGGGGTCTGTTTAAAATGCAGGGGTAAAATCTGTGGGGTAGGGTGGGCCGGTGGTCTGCAGGGGGAGCAGGTGCCCACGGGGGCTTGGAGGCAGGTGTTAGGATGGCACGCAGCTGCAGAGCAATTCTGGCCCCCCAGGAGGGCTGGGGTGGGCCAGCAATCCTCAGTGCCTGTGATCGCTGGTCCCCAACTCTGAACGCCACCGGCAGGGGACTGTGCTCCCACCCTTCCCCCCTTGCCGGCTGGGCCATGGGACTGGCCTCGGCCCACATGAAGCAGAAGCGAGGGCCACGCCTGGCCAGAGTGTTTCACTGCCAGGGTGCCATCCTCTCGCTCTCATTCCCTTCGCCAAGGCTGCCGGCAGGGTTGTGGACGGTGCCGGGCACTCCCAGCATCTCATCGGTGAGCTCTGCTGATAAGTTCGTTGGCACGATCTTCCTTCCCAAGGATGGCCTCTGTCCCTGGTGCCCGCTCAGTGCCAGGCGCTCCGCCTGCTGGGATGACACCGGTGAACGGCAATCAGTTACCCTTGTCCCATGCTTGGAGTCAGCAGGGGAGACAAGTATCCATCCATTCACTACTAATTATAATTAGTGTCTGTCCAATTCGCTCCCTTCAGCTGAAGGAAGTTTCTCACTCATTTGGATAATTGGGTTCCTCACGCTCACAAACCCCGCTTCCCGCCCGCACACCTAGCTGCAGCAGGTACATTTCCCTTGATTCCTAAAGGGGTCCCGGGTGGGCACCGCCCAGAAAGCAGAGGCGTGTGGGAGTCGGGGTAGACCAGAGTGCCGCGGGGAAGGGGGCGCCCGTCCCGTCCCGGGAATTCCGGGGACCCACGTCAGCAGGAGAACACTCGAGGACATCTGTGGGTCCCTTCTAGGGCAGTGGTTGTGACACAGCTAAGTGTGATCCCTGACACCGGATCTTGTGCTGAGCTCAAAGACTGCAGCATGGGACATCGCCGGATCAATCGGCAACGGAACTCGGACCTGGACTAGACGCACACCTTTCATCGATACAAGTTTATGAATTTGGTGGCCGCACTGAGGTGATGTAAGAGAGCATCCCTGTTCTTCGGAAGGACATCACAGGGCACCGTGGAAAGGGCCCGTCGAGCGTTAAACCTGCCTTCAGATGACGCAGAACAAAGGACACAGGTGCTTTCCGAACACCTGCGGCAGGCCCTGCCTTCCGGCTGCCGCAGGCATTTGGCGCTGATGGGGCCGGAAGGTTCAAGCTGCTGCACTTGAGAGACGTTGGCCAAAATCGAGTTTTCTCTCCTTAAATTTTCTCGGGAGCCCTTTGTGTTCGGCTCTCCCGGGGATGTGCGGCATGTGGCTCCCCCAAGATTTTCCTCTTCTGCTCGTCTGAGCTTGGACCAGCGGGCAGACATTTTCAGGAGGGCTTGGGTTTAGTCACATGGACATTTCTGCCCGAAGCAGGAACTGCATAAGAAGTGCCAGAAAGGGGCCTTGGGATCGTCCACGTTGGGCGCTGACCACTACCTGACCTCCCGCAAGGTGCTCCACACCTGGGGGAGGGTTCCCTAGTCGGCCCAGGCACCTCGCCCGTGACGGCTGGCAGGGCCAGAGCGGGGCTGGCTGGGTGAGAGGCCGGTCAGTGTTTGTCACAGATGTACGGTTAGTAAAAGTAACTTATTGTTGTGGCTGTTTTTTCCCAACATCCAGACCTAGGAGAAGACATCATTATCATCCTATTTGCATTGTAATGTCGACTCGGTAGAGACGTTAATGATCGTGTGAATGACAATGGCTTCATTAATTCAGGTGTTCTCCTCGCCAGACACTAGTGTCAAAGGTGGGGCTTTATCTAACCCCCGGGCGGGCTTGTTGCCCATTTCAAAGATAAGAACGGGAGGCTCCTCGGTATTAAGAGCCCGCGTAGGGCCTCCCCCCTCCACCAGCAAGCACTCCAGCGCTCACACGCAGACGGGGAAACTGAGGCTCGGAGAGCGAGGCCCGGGACCTGGCTGGCTGTGAGCAGACAGCGCAAACTCCGGTCCCCTTTCCCGCTCAGGAGCACCGGCTCCTGCGCCTTGTCCTTCCGCTGCGCCTGGATCAGGGTTCGGACTGCACGGTGAGGACTTCTGAGTTGCACAGAATTCGCTTGCAAATTGCCTCTCGGGATAGGTCCGATGTGTCCTCCGCTGGCGCCCGGGCCTGGGATGTGCGGATCCCGCGTCCAGGGGTCCCGGGAGGCAGGACGAGGGGTCCGGGCGCCCACGCCCCGCTGCCCGGCCCGCGCCCGGCCCAGGCAGCTGCCGCTAGAGGGTCCGGCCCCGCGCCCGCTCCCGCGCCACGCCCTGCGCCTGGGCCCCGGCTCCGCCCGCGCTGGCGGCGAGCGGTCCGGGCGGCGGCGGCGGGAGGAGGAGCAGGAAAAGCGGCCGGGGGAGGAGGCGGAGGCGGCGGAGGCGGAGGCGGCGGCGGCGGGCGGGGCCGGGCCAGTTTAAAGCCCATCGAGGGGGTGGGGAGGCCGTGAGGAGGCTGGCAGGACCGAGCGGCGCGCCGGCAGCAGGCGCAGCGCTCGGAGGCCGCGGACACCCGCGCGGAGCAAAGTTTGCGCGCAGCCCCTCGGGGACCCGGGACGCCCCGCGCGCTTCACCCGCCTGAGCCGGGACGGGGGCCGCAAGCAGCCACGCGGAGGCAGCCGGGAGCGGAGCCGCGCAGGTACGAAGTTGGGCGGGGAGCGCGGCCGCAAGTTAGTTTGTGGTCGGCGCGGCGGGGCCGGGCGGGCGGGCGGTCCCCGCGCCGTCATTGTCTGCGCGCTGCCGCCGGGCTGGGGACGCCGGGCGCCGCGGGGGCGCGGCGGGCGGAAGGGCGTCGCCTGCGGGCCGGGGGCTGCGGCGCCCGGGGCTCGGCCGGCGGCGCGCGGAGGCGGGGAGCGGGCTGCGGGCGCGGGCGCGGCGAGCGGGCCGGGCTGTGCGCGCGGGTGTCGGACCCCGGGGGGCCGTGGAGCCGGCGGCGCCTCCTGGAGCCATCCCGTCCGACGCCGGCAGCTGGGGGTGGAGGCCAGGGCCGGGCTGGGTGGGGGCCGCGCCGTCAGAGCTCAGGCCACGCTCCCGGGCCGCCCCGAGGATGGGCGCCCGCGCTCCTGCAACCCCTGGTGCGCCCGCGCCCGCGCGGCCATACACTCCTCAGCCCAGAGCAGCCCGGCCTCGGGATAGATACACACACACAAATATTTTTTGGGTTCCGTTAGTGACCCCGTTACCCGCCGCTGGGGCCTAACCCGACTGGAGGGCTCGCGGATTAGCCGCCCGCCGGCCGTGAAAACGTGATAAGAGGCGTGCGGTTTGCAGAAGGGAATTTCTGATGCAACTCCCCGCCTTCCCGGATTGCCTCTCCAAACGCCCGCCCGGAGGAGGCCCTGCAGCGTGTGCCTTATGGAAAGTAGGGTATTCTCTACTTTTGACTATGTTCTCCTCCCCTTGGGGTTGGAGGAAAAGCCAACTTTTGGTCGTTTGCCTTGACGGAAACGTTGGGAACTGTTGGGAGCCACAGGTGACCGGGGCAGGGTCCTGGATCTGTGTGGCCCATGCGCTCGAAAGAATGCTTTCTTGCAAACGTGGTGCCCAGTTTCATTCAAGAGATGCAAGGAAAAGACCCAAGCAAGCCGCGCTCGTGAGTAAATACGCGTCGTTGCACAACTTTCTGCGTGCCGCTGTTTACAAGGCCAGGCCCAGCACACTTTGTTTCTGAAAACGCTGAATCAGCCGTTTGGAGCCCCCAGCTTCGGAAATGGTGCTCAACTCTCCTCCACGTCGCGCTGGGTTTTCCTCGGAACACATGCTCGTGCGGCCTCGGCGCTGACGGGGGGCTTCCAGCACAAAGCTGGGGGTTCCTCCCAGGAGTTCACTTGGAGCCCCCCTCCCTTTCTTTCTGGAAGGAGAAATAGGTAGAACCTAGGTTTTTGTAGCAGGAAAAAAAAAATCTGATTTATGGGGATAGGGGAGTGTCTTTTAGGGGCGGATTTTTATGTGGTAAAAGCCCTGAAACCAAACGTATTTCCAGGAATGATCTGGATGGTTGGTTTTTTTTTTTTTTTTTTCTCTCTCTCCTGTTCCAGATCAGAACTCTAGGATTACTGCACATAACGTTTGAGTTTTATTGGGAATACTTGAAAGAGAAGAGCCACACAGGCCAAGCTCCCGATTACAGGGAATTTGAGGGCAGCCTGGGTTACATGCCTGGCCAGCGCGCTTGTGTAACTGCGAAGCGCGGCGACCCATACTCCTGGAGCACGGCCGTTTACGAGACCCGTCGGGAGCCTCGTCGCATTTAATCCTCCACGGCCCCCTGATCCCCATTTTACAGGTGTGCACATCGAGGCTCAGGAGGCTAAATTGGCATGCCTGGGGCCACATGGCCGCCCATGATGGAGCCATCACCGAAACCTAAACTTCAGATGTATTTTTTTTTTTTTTAGTTTTGTGTATTTTATGCTTCTGCACAACTACCTGTGCCTCTGAGAGAGAAACAGCCCGAAGGAGGCCCCTGCCAGACCCACACCCAGAGAACAAGGGGGCTGTAGGACCCCTCCGGTGGCTCCCAGCCTGCCAGCGCTCTGCCGTGGTGGCCTGGGTCATCATCAATATTTTCTTTTGTCCACTCACTGTTTATACTTAAACACGCGTTTATTTTGGAAGGAGACATTGATGTCCACAAAGTCATGACTTTGATACGCTCGTTGTGTTTATTGTCATTACAACCGTGTTTTAATAAAAGCCGTGTGCGCCCCTGAAGTCTCCCATTGCCTGTCGTCTGTGGTCTGCGTCGTTTGGGGGGCAGCGCTGGGGCTGGGCAAAATGCCTTCTGTGTGCAGACCAGGAACCTGAGGCCGGAGAGGCCCCCGCCAGGTGCTCGGCCAGGGTTGTGTATGGTGGTGGCCACCGGGATCGGAACCCAGGGCAGCTCTGGCCCGGTGACAGTGACCAGTGACCATGTGTGTGGACAGTCAGCCTCCCCGGAGAGAGAAGAACAAAGTCAGAATCCCAGAGCCCGTCCAGGCGTTTTGAGACTGAGGATCCAGCTGCTTGAGACCTCACGGCGTCTGGAGACCGAATTCCTGCTTGAACAGACGTCGACTTGTCCTAGAGCTGTGGCGATTGGGGGTGGCGTGCCCCGTAAGACACCAGGCTCTGAAGGTCGAGTAACGAGAAGGCTGCACGCCCTCGGGATTCTGCCTGACTCTCTGCTGCAGGGGAAGAAACCCCCCCCCGCCCCCCGTACGAAGGAGGTGCTGGAGCCTGCCCCCAGAACTCCGTGCTGGCTGCGGGGGACTTCTGTCCTGTGTCCCGGGAAGGAGGTCTGTGCGTTTGCAGTTTGGGGCAGAAACCCTGCGTCTGCTTCACCAACCTGAAATTGTGTGGGTTCTTGAGGAAATGTTTTCTTTGCTTTTCATTTAAGTAACCAATCTTATGTTCAAAATTTAAATAAAACTCTTTCTGCTAGTGGAGATTTTTTTTCTTTAAACTCACCCCCCCCCCCTTTTTTTTTTCTTGCCCTGGGAAGTGCGGGAGATCATGGGAGAAATGAATACAAGTCAAGCTCCTTGGTAGGTGAGGCTTGACAAACAGGTGCTCCAGGGACCTGGGAACCTTCTACAAGGTGTGGGCTAACGGGTGTGTGACTGATCTCATCCATTCCAGCCCTGGCTGGCATTTGATTTGTGTTAGTGGTTTAGCTGCACGTTTCTGGGGTGCTGTCTCTGTGCCCTGCCTTCTCCTGCAAGGCTGCCTCCTCTCCGCCTTCCCTCCCTGGCTTGGAGCCACTTCTGAGATGGTCTCTGAGCAATGGGCTTTTTTGTCGGTGCTCCAAGTTATCCTGGGGCCTGTTCACCCGGAGGAGAGACACGCAGGTGAAGCTTAAAACCTCCAGCTGCTGGAGAGGCTGACGTCCCTCCTTGAATAATGGGAGGAAAAACGGCACGGCTGTCCTTGGAGACGGCAGCAAGAACAGCCGTGTCCCGGGGTCAACAAAAATCATCTCAGAGGTGGGACTGCCTCTGTGTGACTCCTGCTTTGGGGACACACAGACTCTTGGGAGGGCCCTCTCTGGGCTGGAAAGGATGGGCCGGGTGTCAGAGAAGCCTGGCTGTCCTCTGCACTGTCCTGCCCACACGTGCAGACGGGACGTCGGGGTAAAGACACCTTCCCCGCCCCCAAAGTCGTGGTCTGGATGTCGGGTTCCTGCCTGGGGCCCATGGGGTGACGGCAGCTCGTTCTGACTGGATGCCCCTGGGAAAAGAGAATGTCCTTCCTGTGTTCAGCCATCAAGTTTCTTGTGGATTTGGGGGAGGGGTCTCTGGGCAGCCGAGATGCTGAATTCGAGGCCCTTCTTTGGGTTGGGGATTGTGTGATTCAGCACCCACAGCAGGAGTGGGGTCCGGGAGGAACTTGCTCCCGCCCTTGGCCCAGGACAGTGGCCAGTACTGACCTCTGCGCACATGCACTGCCTCGGTGGGACTCTGCGCTCCACCATGGACCAGCTCCAGGAGCCCAAGCGAGTTAGCTCAGCTCCCCGGGAAAGTGGGAGTCATGGATTCAAGTGGGTGGGGAAGGTGGGATGCTCTTGGAGTTGTGTGCACCACCACCCCCGCCCCCCCCCCCCCCCCCCCCCCCCCCCCCCCCCCCCCCCCCCCCCGCACCACGCGTGGCTCTTCGAGAGAGCGGGGAGACGCTGCTCCTGGCACGTTCAGCCCTGGCTTTGAGCTGCTTGAGTGCCCTGCTTTCTATTAATCTGCCAGGTCCGCTAGAAAGAGAACTCCGCTTTCGGTATTTTTGTCTCCTGGTGTTTTTGCTCAGGTCAGCCATACAAAACCTCTCGGGCTGAGGGTCTGAGCAGCCGCCCCCGTGCCTGCCTGTGAGCTCTCTCCCTGCCTGCACGCAGCACACAGCTGGAGCTCCCTGCAGGCGGGGCTGTCCGAGCAGAGGCGGGTGGCGGGATGTCCACCAAACCTGGCTGTACAACCCGTCCAGGCCAGACAGTGGTGAAGAACACGCATCAGAAGTTCGTCCCTTGAGACCAGGACCCAGAAATGCTCAGGCCCAGCCAGGCGGCAGCGTGGGGCGTGCAGAGGCTGCGGGATGCCCGGTGGTGGTGCAGCTGGGCTTGGGCCTCTAGGACCTCAAGGTTGGTTGGTATCTGAGTGACCAGAGACCTTGTTCTAGCTGGGACTGAAGTGCGTGTGCAGTGCTGGTCCTGGCAGGTGGCCCGTGCCCCTGGTGGGGGGAGGGGGGCTGTGGGAAGTGGCTCTGCACAAAGCCCTCTGAAGTCCTGACCGGGTTTTTGGGCCAGGTCCATGGGCCTGAGCACCAGCAGGTACAACCTCACCTGGGAACACAGCTCGCAATTCAGTCGGCACGGAAAGAGCCTGGTGCACGCCAGGCTCCTCCCTCGGAATTTCTCTGTAAGTAGAATGCATGGTGGACCGCGGCCATCGGGCCCCCTCGGCGAGCTGTCCTGTGTGTCCTTGTGGGAGTCCTGTGGGGGCCTCCGAAGGCAGCGACCCACAAGGGTTGCCTGAGACCCCTTCACCCTCATCCGGTCACGTGGCTGTCCACAGCAAGGGCCTCCGGGGCCACTGGCCACCAGCTGCTGGGGTTCCTCTTGCGATACCCTTGGAGCGCAGGGACCCTGCGCACCCCGGCTTCTCCGATGAGCCGGGCCTCTGGTTTATTATTTGTTTTTTTAACTTTCATCCCAGAGAGTGTCTGGGCAGTGGTTTCTTCCAGCCTTTTATGAGTCGAGCACTCCCTTCAATATAAACATTTTATAATACCACGTATCTAATAGGAGTAATAATTTCAGGGTTCCCTGCTCCAGGAAACCCACAGTGACCAACAGCCACTAGGAACCAAGGAACTTTGAAATTCAAAAGCTCCAGCAGTTGCCTCAGGCGCGGAGGGCGTGTCCTCTGGCCCAGGGACCACGCCCCTCCCTGAACCTGGGTGCCTGCTTGGAAGGGCCGCTCCCCCCAGGTGGGAGGGGGTGCTGGCTGACGTCCAGAGTCTTCTAGGTGTTCTGTGTGGCCAGCACAGGGGGCGGGTGTGTGGCCTGAGAGTCTCCTCCTCGCTCTTTCTAGAATGCCCTTCTCTCTTCTGAAGAACTGGGTGGATCTCATGGAAAACCCTCCCGCCATTTCTAGAGAAATGAGACTGAGAGCTCAGCCAGCATCTCCTGGAGGCGTGATGGCACCTTGGGGGGTGGGGGGTGGGAGGGGGACAGGCAGGCAAAGCTCCTGGACCTGTAGCCCGCCGTCCCTTCAGGGGGGCCCCATCTCCTGCTGGCCTGGTGGGGCCTCACCAGACAAGTTCTGTCCGTGGGAAGGGTCACCCGGTGGTGTAACTCTCCAATTCCCAGGACAGACTGATTTTACATTTGGTTTGATTTTTTTTCCCTCCGAGCGACATATGTGCGTGAAGAGTCAAATAATTCCCCAGAAGTGAGCAGGCTTATCAGTTGGTTTTTTCTGCCTTTGCCTTCATATTTCTAACCAGATGTCTATGTATTAAATTGCAGTTCCTTCCCACCTGTTCCCTCCTCCACCCCCACCCTCCCAGCCCCCCGTTTCCCTGCTTGGACGGCCCTATCCGCATTCTACACTTGAACTTCCCTCTCCCCCTCATCTCCTCCGGGGTCTCGGGCTGGGCCAGCACCAACCACGGCCCCCGAAATGCTGCTCCCGGCCGAGCCCCAGACTTGACCAGGGTATCTTTGCCTGTCTTGTGGGACATCTTGTTTTCTCCGGGAGCTGCTCTGGCACCCACTTTGTGGTTTATGTACTTATCACTCCCCGCCCCCACTCCAAACTGACACAGTTGTGCAAATGTCCTCTCACACACCCTTGGTATGCGGCCAGTCGTATCTTCTGGAAGCAATCTCTCACTGGGGCCTGGTTGCCCTCGAGACTCCATCCTGGCTGCCCTGGAATCCTGCTTCCCCCTCGTCCTGGGGAGCTGCCCTTTGCTTTCGCTCTTGGACTCCTCTCGCCTGGTTTCTTTCCAACATCTGATGGTGAGCATTCCGTAATAACTTCCAAAAAGGAGGTGCGTGCAGATTTTTTGGAGACCTCGCATGTCTGAAAATGTCCTTGGTCTCCGTTCGCAGCTAATAGTTTGCCCGAGAACGCACATCTAATTGGACAGTTTTCCCTCAGAAACTGGAAGGCTGCGTTCCCTTTGGGCGGAACAGGATGGACAAGGCAGCAAATCAGATTCTTGATCTGTTGTATGAAAACTTCCCCCTGTCGCCGTTTGCTTGTTTTCCCCCCTTTTTTTCACGTCTGGAAGCTTGTAGGCTCTTCCCTCTGTGTCTTTGTTTGCAAGTCTCTTGAAGATGATGGGCACTGCTGAGGCCCTTGTCCACCCTGCCGGGCACGCCCAGGGCCCCTGCAAACTGGGAGCACAGAGCCTTTGGGGATGGGACAGATTTCCGAGTTAATTCCTTCATTTCCTTTCCTCCACGTACTTCTTCGCTCTTATGAGAATAGCTTTTATTTGCTGATCAGCTGCCTGGACTGGTGCTCTCGCTCCTATTTTCTCTCTTGTGTTGTTCTGGGTTGTAGAGCGAAGCAACTCGACCCTCTAACTTTTCCAGCAGATTTTTCTATCTTCATTTTTAATTTCTAAGGACCTCTTTGTTTCTTTTGGTCTTTTAAAACGGACTTTATTTATTTATTTATTTATTTTTAGAGCAGCTTTAGGTTCACTACAAAACACCAAGTGGAAAATGGAGAGATTTCCTATCTCCCCACCCACCCACCCCCACCCCAGCCCCACCCCCGCCCACCCCGGGGGGCTCCGCTGCCTCCCCCCCCCACCAGCACCCCCACCAGAGTGGGACGCGGGTTGTAGGCAGTGAAACTACCGTGATGAAACATCACCCGCGATGATTATTCTCATTTTAATGGTGTAATATTCCTGTTTCATAGATGTACTGTTTATTTATTTTTTATCTCTTTTTGGAGATACTGGTTTTTGTTTTCGTTTTTTCCTGCAGTTTCCTCTCTCCAGTTTTTACAGCATTTACTCATTTTTTAAATTTTTTCTGTGCGCCTGTGTCTGGCTGACCCAGAAAGCAGAACCTAGGGCAGGCAGGAACTCCTGTGAGTGTTTATTTGAGTGTGCAGGCCTGGGGGAGCAGGGCGGGGGGGGGAGGGGAGGCAGGGCAGGCCCTCAGCACAGGGCCGGGCCTTCTGGATCCCTTCCTGGCCTCTTCCTCTGTCTTCCCTCTCACTCTCCCACATCCTGGACCAGCCGTTTTGAGCTGGGAGCCCTGGGATTCCTCCAGGGCCCTGTGGCAGAGGAAGCCCTTTCGGCCAGTGAGCCCCCTCTTCTTACCCTAGAAGCTGCAGGAGGCCAAGAGCAAAGCTGGGTTCTCCCCTGCTGGTAACTGGCTCTGGGACCTGAGACAAGTCCATCTGTCTGCACTTGGATTTCTCCTCTACTCACAGGGGTGGACTCTGCTCCTTGGGTCCCTCTTGCAGCATCTCCGTGGCTAGGAGCAGGCCAGGCTAGCTGTGACCCGCCCCAACCGAGGGAGGCTTGTTGCCCTTCATTTTGGGACGGACACTTTGCTCATGGCTGCTCTCAGAGCCCGCATCAAATCTGCTTTCATCTGATGGAAACTAAATATGGAAAGAGCATGGGCTTGATCTCCCGGAACCCCGCCTCCTCAGGGTGAGTATCTGCTGTTGCTTCACCCTCCTGGTGTGGCCAGTTCGGGGTCCTGCGGTGGCCTGGCCACCGGTCCTCGGGGCACCCTCAGGCAGCTCACGCGAGCCTTTGAACACGGCCCCCCACTCCCTTCACGCGTCTGAACGTGAGGCAGCGTCTGGGTTTTGGTGTTCACCGTCCTGTGTTGCTGCCATCTACAGCTTCCAGCCCTTCCTACCATGTTTCTCCATGGGGAGGGGTGTCGCCTCTGCTCCCCCATCCTGTCACCTGTGCAAGTCACTTAACACCTCCAGGCCTCTTTTTTCCTTCATGTGCTGCAGGGCTGTGCATCTGTGCACGCATGCACGCACTTGCGCGCGCGTGTACATGTATAGGCTGTGACTGGCAGGTAGCAGATATCCCGTATGCTGCGTCTACTTACTTTCCATGCTGTCATTTTAAATGGCTCTCTTTTTCTCCATGATGTCCAATAGCTTCCTGCCTGTGGCTTCAAGACCTAGTCTCTACCTTGCTGTTCTCACTCTGACATTTTTGGGGAGGGATGTCAGACAACAATGACCCTGGACAACCAGAACTGGCTGGCTTTGGGGTCCCACAATAGCCCCGAGGCAGGTAGGGAGAGGGGTGGAGCCCTGAACTGTGTCTGACTGGTCTGGTGGGCCTGAGATTTCCCCCTGGTGCAGTGTTCTGTATGGTTTCACGGGTGGGTGGGGAGAACTTTGGGGTTCTGTGAGTGGCCAGTGTGTGTGTCCTTGCCCATCAGGGTGGAGAGGGCTTTTGGCAGAAGATGGGACAATGGAGGGTGCAGAAGTTCCTTTGGATTTCCACGAGAGCCAGGGATCTGGGATCAGAACAATGGAGGGCCCCTCTGGGGCCTTGGAACATGACCCATCACACCAGACTTGGCCTGGGGATTCCAAAAGTGCCTCCCCCTTGAAGTGGAGAAGTGTGGTCTCAGGGCAGGGAGGTTGGGGCCCTGCTGTATGGGTCTCTGGGCACATGCAGAGTGTTGGGGGTGTGTCCCATTGGGCGTATTTGGGGGGCAGGACGGTATCCCAGCCTTGCTAGATGGCGTCCCCTTTTCTCCATGTTGGAGCACACCAGGCTGTGTCACGGGAGCCGCGGACTTGGGGATCAAGTGTCATGAGCCATGCTCCGGGGTCTATCCAGGCGGAGCTGTGCGTCAGCATATCCGCTGAGCGGTCTCCCACGCTCCAAGCGGTGCGCTGCACTCTGGGCCGCCTGCGCCCGTGCCCAGCTGCGTGCGCGCAGCGACCCCATGCGGCAAGTCCCGCGCAAGTGCACCAGCCAATCCGTTCGCGGTGTGTGGCGCCGCTGTCCAATCCTGTACTCCGGTCTGCGGACCAGCGCACAGTCTCCCACGCTGTGCATGTGCACTGCGCCGCCTGTGCCGCAGCTGCGTGCGCGCAGCGACCCCGTGTGAGCGGCAAGTCCCGGAAGCGCAACAGGGGGCGGCACTGACGCGGACGCAGCTGCCGACATGTCCGCGGTGTGTCCGCTTCTGGGCAACGGCCGGCGGACCAGCTGAGTAGTCTCCCATGCTGCGCATTGTGCACTGCGCTGCCTGTGCCCGCATCCAGCTGCGTGCGGCAAGTTCATGCAGCAAGGGTTGGGCACCCTTGCAGATGCATCCGCCTACCTGTCCGCGGCTCGGGTCTCTTGTCCGCTTTTGCCTACTGGCCCGCAGACCAGCTGAGCTGTCTCCAATGCTGCGCACTGTGCGCTGCGCGGCCCGTGCCTGCGCTCGGCCGCGTGCGCATGCGCCCAGCGACCGCGTGCGTGCGGCAACTCCTAGGAGCGCGGCAGGTGCCGGCACCGACACGGGTGCAGCTGCCGACCCGTCCGCTGTGTGGCTCTGTTGACCGCTTCTACGCGCCGGCGGCGGACCAGCTGAGCGGTCTCCCACAATGCGCACTGCGCTGCCTGTGCATGCGCCGGGCCGGATGCGCGCAGCGGCCCCGTGTGCGCGACAAGTCTTGTGCGGCAGGACTTGCGGGCCACCCTCGCAAGTGCGGCGGCTGACCTGTCCACGGCATTCCTCTATTGTCCATTTCTTCTCGCTAGTGCGCAGAGCAGCTAAGAAGTCTCCTATGCTGCGCGCTGTGCACTGTATCGCCTGTGCCCGCGCCCGGCGCGTGCGCGCAGCCTGGCCGCATGCGCGCAACGACTCCCTGCGTGCGGCAAGCCCTGCGCAGCAGGTGCCAGGCACCGACGGGAGTGCAGCGGCCGACCCATCCGCGGTGTGGCTCTGTTGTCCAATACTACACGCCGGTTGGCGGACCGGCCGAGCGGTTTCCCACGCTGCGCAGTGTGCACTGCGCCGCCAGTGCCCACGCCCGGCTGCGTGCG
The DNA here is from genome assembly GCA_004027475.1 of Anoura caudifer. NCBI lineage: Eukaryota > Metazoa > Chordata > Mammalia > Chiroptera > Phyllostomidae > Anoura > Anoura caudifer. Next base: position 207,789 of record PVKU01001426.1, read on the forward strand.
CGCAGCGACCCCGTGCGGCAAGTCCCGCGCAGCGGGTGTATTGGCCGACCCGTCCTCGGTGTGGCTCTGTTGTCTGCTTCTGCACATCGGCCTGAGGACCAGCCCAGCAGTCAGCCGCGCTGTCGCCGCCGCCTGCCGCCTGTGTGGTCCAACGGCTCCGAGCGCTGCGCGTTCTGGGAAGCGCCGCTCCCAGCCTGGCCTTGGCCGCCCGCGGAGTCCAGGGTCCCGTAGCCTCTGTGGATGGTAGCTGTCGCACGTGTTGTGTAACCCTTTCTAATCTTAATTGTTTAATATGGAACAAGTAATGACTGCACCCAGATAAACCCGCCGCTATCTCTTAGCCAAGTGGCAGGCAGTGGTGTGGGAGTAGCTGGAGAAATGGACCCTTCTGTCTGCCAAAGACAAATACCAAGGCCTGCCTGGACTTCTTTTAAACCTTGATTACGTATATGGTCTGGTAGAAAAGCCTGGGGTACACACATCTTGTCACATTGCCTCTTTCTCCAAAAATCCGCCTCCGCCATCGCCATCAAGGGACCGTGTCAGAGGACTGAGGTGAAGAGAGAAGATGTGGGGAGAGCCCCCATTTCTGATGGCGTTGGACTCACTGCTCCAAACAGGGGTGGGGCTTTCTCACCCCGGCTCTTCAGAAAAAACAGTCAGAGCACCTGTCTCACACGTTGATTGTCCCTTTGATCAACTGCCATCTGTCCGTTGATGGCAGGAGCCCCTGCCAGGGAATGGATGGAGGTCCGTGAGGCCCTTACCTGCACACAGGTAGTGGCTGTGCGGGGAAGCTGCTGTCTGCACTGCCCAATGGCTTCACTCCTCTCCTGGTGAGGGCCAAGGGGGCCTGGGCCCCTCATTCTCTGTAAGTATGAGGGCCGCGACAACCACGGGGATTTTGACGGGTGACTCCCAACAGTGCTGGGCCTCAGAGGCTGGTCACGAGTGGCGGTGGGACCAGGCACTGCCTTTGTTTCATGCATGTCTGTGCCCTTTGCTTTCTGTGACGTGTGCTGGGTTGTCCCTGTGTGTGGTGGGAGCTGGTGGCCCACGGGCTCTGGGTTGGGTGGCGATGAGGGTGGAGGTGGGCAGGGGAGCGGGGATTTCTGGGTTTTTCCTGTGCTCTGGGGCTCCCTGGCGTACAGGTGGGGGGCAGTCTTCCCGATGCAGAAGCAGGTTTCGTTGAATGGGGTGCGCTGAGGGTGGGTGCCAGCTGCTTTCCTTGTCCCTGTGCCAGTGAGGCAGGGGTGACAGGTACCTTCTCTCAGGCAGAGGATGCTGCCTGCCAACTCCTGAAGAACGCAGCAGGTAGGACTAACGAGAACTCCACTGCTGATTCACAGGGGTTAGAGGATCGTCAGGATGGGAGGATGGAAGGGCCAGTGACCTGTAGCATCTTCTTAGGCTTCCCGTCCCTCGTTACCACCCAGAGCTGGGTTCCTGAATTCCCAGAGAACACTGCATCTTTTGAATCTTGGAATGGGGCGACATTTCAAAATCCATGGACACTCAACCCTCGAGGTCCCACAGAAGCCGCCTGGCCGCCTCTCAGGGCGTGGTGTGCTGCAATTTTGTGAGAATGTCTCAGGCCATGCCTGCGGGCTAGCCCAGGTGCAGGTTCCTTCTGGACAGGCAGGTTGGGCTCCGATGACGCCCAGGTGGAGGAATGTGTGGGGGAGACCAGGCGCAGCGAAGGTGTGAACCCTGACCCACCTGCTGCGATCCCCGGCCTCTCCGTTGCGCCCCAGGCCCCGCTGTCTCCTCAGGAGCTCACATTGATCCCGGGGTTGGGCCCTGGCGTCCCGCGTCTTGGTGAAGCACCCCAGAGACTCCTGCGGGCCCAGAGCCTGAGAAGTGTTGCCTGGCTCTGCTGTCACCGCAGCTCAGGGGCTCTGTCCTGGGCCCGGCAACCGCTGGGGTCCGGGCTCCAGGGCCAGAACGTTGGCGTCCCCCACCTGCCGGAGCCGTTGCCCAACTGGGAGGCTGAGGGCAGCGCGGGGGCAGGGGGGCCCTGGGGGTGCGGTCTGCCTTCTTCATCAGAGTCTAGAGAGAAGTTGGCTCGGTCCCAGGGCTCACCCAGAGCCACCCAGGGTGGGACACCGACAAGCACGCTTGGCACTTGGCATGGCCCCACGTCACATGCACAATTGGTGTGAGAGGCCAGGTTCAGCTGTATGTCGTAGGTGAGCTCCAGGTGCCTGCCCGGGCTCGAGCCCTGAATGTGTACATGGCACCTTTGAGTCCCTGACCGTGACCTCTCTCCATTCTGGGGCTGTCCGGGAGCCGGCTTCTGAGTGTGGTCAGAGGAGTGGGGGCTTGTTGGCCCTTTGTCTTCGCCACCCGGCCTAAGAGTTTTGAGAAGGACCCTGGGTAGCTTCTAACAAGGACCTGTTCAGTCATTCACTCAACTGATGTTTGAGGAAGCACCTTATCTGCTGTGTCTCACCCACCGCCCCCCCCAACACACACACACACTTAGTTCGAGAATAGTGACATCTGTGAAGGAAGGGACAGTGAGCAGACGGATGGTGTGGGTGGACAATTAAGTAGCGAAACAAATGTATCTTTCCCGTACTTTCCTGGAGGGCGCTGGCAAATTTCAGCGCTGACACCAGTGAACTGTTAACAGGACTGAAAACGGGACTTACACTTCCATACCAACGTGTCACCTCCTGGAGGTCTTGGGAAAATGCAGACTCTGGTCCTGTGGGCCCAGGGCGGGGCCGGAGCCTCTGCGTTTCTGGTTCCCTCCCGGGGCTGCTCCCGCTGCCGGTCAGAGGGCCACGCTTCCTGTCCGAAGCTCTTCGTGCACTTCCTCCCCGTGGATCCTCGGTTTCTTTTTCTCTACAAGTCCCTGAAAAGGAGGACACTTTTCTGTGCAGGCTCTCTTATTATTACTAAAGCTATTACTTCATCTAGGAACTCTTCCAAGCACTTTTCAGCAAATGGCCCTGCACTGTTACGAGTGGCATTCTTAAATATGTCCAGACTTCACTGCGCGTATAAACACGGGAGTATCCTGCTTGGATGTTTCCTTGGGTTCCTGGGGGCTTTATTTGGTGGTTTCTCTTTTGTTTACGAGAAGAGAACACGTAGAAAGGTCTGAGAGCTTCTGACTCTTGAAAGATCTGGGATGTGTCCTGCCTTCATCTTACGGAGGTGGGTGGGTGTCCCCACTGAGCCCCACTTCCCTGGAGGCCCTGCTGAGCACCTTCCCCTCCCAGCGTCCGAGCGTGCATGGGAGCGCCTGGAGCGGTGGAGACCCGAGCCCACTGTTCCCAGGAGGCTGCCAGCGGGGACCCTGCCCATGTTGTTAGCGTGAGCTCTGATTCAGGTGGGGCTGGGCTGTCCCTCCCTCCCTGCAGCTTGAGAGTCTCCGCAGCGCCTCTCCGTTGCTAGACCTTTGGGGGCGCTCTGCCGCCAGAATCCCTCCTTGGGTCACAGGTAGTGGACGGTTGGGGATTTGGTAGTCTTGCCTCCCCTGGTGACTCAGTACCTGTGCTGATGGACCCCGTGGGGCTTGGACCTTTTCCCTTGTCATCCTTCCTGAAGCATCTCCTGAGCATGGGGTGGTGTGAGACAACTCAGTGCTTCCCGAAGGTTAGTGGGTGCCACGGAGCTACTGTCCGTGGCCAAGCGTGCTTGGAAGTGTCGGGGTAGATAAAGCTTGCTTCTCATGGCAGAACTTTCAGAAAATTTAGTAGGACTCTCCACGAGGAAGGCAGACCACAGTAGTTCCAGGTTTGGGGGCATGGCACCCCTCTTTGTGTTGATTATGGATGTCATGAGGCTTTCGTTGGGTCCTCTCTCTTTTTTCCAAAGCAGCTTTATTGAGATAGCGTTCACACATCACGCGATTTTCCCAGTTACGGTGTGCCGCTCGGTTGCAGTCACCGTGTTGCGGATACACGCAGTGAGCACACGTGTGCGGGCAGACAGACAGACACAGGGCACACCGTGTCCGGCCACCATAGTCACAGGGACACACAGCTCCCTCCCCCGCCGTGTGCGCTCTCTCCCCATCGCCCCACCCAGCCCCGACAACCACCCCTCTCCCTGCTGTCTCCCCGATTTCCCTGTTAGGAGGGGCACTTCTGCGATGAGGACCCTGTGATCTGTGGTTTTAGAGCCCGGCTTCTTTCACTTAGCGTGACGTCCTCGAGGTTTCTCCATGTGCGGCCCATGTCGGCACGCCCTTCATTTTCGTGGCCGAGCCGTGTCAGCCTTCCCCGGTAGGCGCACACCACCATTCGCTTATCCGTTCAGCTGTCTTTGAGCAGCTGGGCTGTGTGCACCCTTCCGCGGGCGTGAAGAATGCTTTCATGTGCACCGGTGTGCGAGTCTCAGTCTGAGGGCCTGCTTTCCGTGTTTGGGGGGGAGGTGCCAAGAGGTGAAATTGCGAGCATTTTGGGGACCGCCTCCCTGTCCTCCCCAGAGGCTGCGCCATTTTACCTTCTCGCCAGCAATGCACAGGGAGTCCAGTTTCTTCCAAAAAATCCTTGGGATTTTCTGATTTTTTTAAATCACAGCTGCCCTAATTGGTGTGAAGCAGTATCTCATTGTGGTTTTGACTTGCATTTTGTTGTTGAGTTGTGGGAGTTATTTTATACATTGTGGATATTAATCCCTTATCAGATACGCAGTCTGCAACTACTTTGTCCCTTGCTGTGGGTTATCTTTTCACTCTCTTGTCCTGTGATGAACATTTTTTTTTTTTTAATTTTGATGAAGTTTCATTTATCTATTCTATTTTGTTTCCTTCCCTTTGGTGCCATATCTAAGAAATCATTGCCAAATGCAATGTCATGAAGATTTCCCTGTTTTCTTCTAGGAGTTTTGTGGCTTTCGCTCTTGCATTGAGATCTTTGATCCATTTTGAGTTCATTTTTGCTTATGGTGTAAGTTAAGGGTTCATTTCACTCTTTTGTGTGTGGATATTGAGTTGTCCCAGAATGGTCTGTTGAAAGACAGCCTGCTGTTGACTGGTCTTGGTGCCCTTGTAGAAATTAACCCCACCAAGTGTGCGAGGGTTTAATTCATGGGCCCCCCGTTCTGTCCAGTTGGTCTGTATGTGTGCCCTTACACCAGAATCAAGCTCTCGATTTCTGTAGCTTTGTGGTAAGTTTCGAAATCAGGAAGTGTGAGTCCTCCAACTTTGAGTTTCTTTTTCAGTGTTGTTTTGGCAGTTCAGGGTCCCTTGGGAATCCATATGAATTTTAGATAGCTTTTTAGATTTCTGCCAAAAAAACATTGGTGGGATTTTGTCAGGGACTGCATTTAACTGTAGATTGTTTTGACTTAACCATATAAAGTCTTCCAGTCCGTGAACACGAGATGCCTTCTCTTAATTAGGTCTTCTTTCTGTTCCTGTAGGTGTGTGTGTGGTCTTCGCCGCACAAGGCTTTCACCGCTTGGTCACATTTTCTTCTATTTTATTATTCTTGATGCTATTGCAGATAGGATAGCTCTTTCATTTTATTTTCGGGTCGTTCACCGTGAGGGTGTAGAAACACAACTGACCTTTGCATGCTGACTTTGTATTCTGTACCTCCGATGAACTAATTTATTAGCTCTAATAGTTGTGTGTGTGTGTGTGTGTGTGTGTGTGTGTGTGTGTGTGTGTGGAGCCTTTAGGGTTCTCTGTGTATCAACACTGTGCTATCTGGGAACAGAGATAGTTTTCGTTTTAGCTTTCCAATTTAGACACTTCCGCCCCCCCCCACCCCACCCCATGGCTAAAGCCTGCTTGACTGGGTCACGTAGAAGTGGTGGAAGTGAGTGTCCTTGACTTGTTTCCGGTCTTTAGCCTTTAAGTGTGATGTTGCCTGAGGGGTTTTCATAGGGGGAGCAGTTTATCCTGGTTAGGAGTTTTCTTCCGTTAGGGTCTAACGTCTCGCCCCAGATTGCTGGAACCCCGGAACAGGGGACCCTGAAACGGGATCCGTGCCCTTGTAAAGGATGCCTCACAGAGCTCTCTGTCTCCTTCTGCGTGGGAGGACAGCGCAGTGTCTGTGGCCCGGATGAGACACGTCACCGGACCAGGGGGCTGCCCTGCTCTTGGACTCCCGCCCCCAGAACCGTGAGCAGCAAAGGTCTGCTGTGCCCCAGCTCCCTAGTCCACGTGTTGTTGCAGCAGCAAACGTGGATCGAGACACCATCTGGGTTCCGTGTGAGCGGCGGCATCGTGAAAGGGCGCTGGATTTTGTCGGATGCGCTTTCTCAGTCAGCTGCGGTTTCTCCTCTTCGTTCCATGGATGTGTGCAGCACGCTGGTCAGTGCGTGGCTGTTGAACCGTCCTTGCCTTCCACCGATGCGTCCCACTTGGTCAGGCTTCTAATCTTTCACACACGCTGCTGGATTTGGCTCACCGGTGTCTCCTTCAGGAGTTTTTGCAACAGGGTTCATCAAGGGTGTTGGTCTGCAGCTTTCTTTTCTTGCAGGGTCTTCGGCTTCAGCGTCAGGGTGACGCATGCTTCAGAGAATGAGTTACAAAGCGCTCCTCCTTTGGGAAGAGTTTGGGGGTAATTCGTTGGAAAATTTCCTCGGGTGTTTGGCGGAGTTCTTCAGTGAAGCCCCCAAGTTCAGGGCTTTTCTTTATCAGGAGGCTTTTGAGTATTAAGTTAATTCCTTACTAGTTATAGATCAATTCGGATTTTCTGCTTCTTCGTGATTTCACATCATTAGACGGGGTGTTTGTAGCCATGTCTCACTTTCGTTCGGGTTATCCAAGTGTTGACATGCAGTTGTTCATAGTACTCTCCCACAATTCTTTTTATTTCTGTGAATTCAGCGGTAGTGTCCTTACTTTCACTTCTAATTTTGATAATTTAACTAACTTCATAATTTTAGTTTGTTTTTTATTTTTGTGGCCCCACACAGTGTAAGTTTAGGTTCCTTGAATCATTTTTAAAGGAACCATTTATAGTTGTAAAATTCTTTCCTGGCACCATTTTTTGAAGCATCCCATAAGTTTTGATATATTTTTTAAATTTTTATTTGTTTTTATTTGTCTCCAGATACCTTAAAATTACTCTGGTGAATTTTTTTCTTTGACCCGTTTGGGGTTTTTTTTGTTGTTGTTGTTGCTGACCCATTGGTTTTTAAAGAGTCTATTAATTTCTACATAGTTTTGAATTTTCCTCTTTTACTTTTGTTGTGGATTTTTAGTTTTAGTCCACTGTGGTTGGAAAGATACTTTTTATGACTTCAATATTGTTAAATTTGCTAAGACTTCTTTCGTGGCCTAGCATATGGTTTATGCTTGAGGAGCTTTGATATGCATTTGGAAAAAATGTGCATTTTGCTGCGACCGAGTGGAGTGTTCTGGATGCGTCTGAGACGGCCGAGGGCTTCCAGCGCAGTCCCAGCCCTTGGCCTCTCTGCTGATCGTGGGGCTGTTTTCTCTACCCATTCCTGGAAGCGGAGTTTCAGAGTCTCCGACTGTGTGTGGAGAGCTGCCTGTTTCTCCCCTCAGTTCTGCCAGCATTTGCCCCGTGGCTTTGGGGGCTCCGGTTTTGGGTGCATGAATGTTTTGTACCTTTGTCATTGTAACAGCGTGCACTTAGGGTCCATGTTGGCTGGTGTTGGGGCGGCCACCTAACTCTCTTTGTTAGCGGTAGCATGGAAAGTCTTTTTTCTTTTAATCCAGTTGTGTCTGTCAATCTAAAGGGAGTCAAGTCGTGGGGACAGAGTTTGGTTGGATTGCGTGGTGTTCTTCTCCATGCTTCCAGTCTCTGCCTTTGGATTGGAGGGTTTAATCATTAATATTTAGTTACTGCTCAATCGGAACCTCTGCCATTTTGCTGTTGTGTGTGTGTGGGGGGGGGGGGGATATGTATCTTAGAGCTTCTTTGGCCCTTCCTTTGCCTAGAATTCTCATCTTACAATTATCCTTCTGCTTTAAGGAAGACTGCTCAGATGCGAACATTTGCAGAATCAATTATATTCAGAAGAACTTGTTACAAAACCCAGACCCTTGAACTGGCTGTTCAGGGGGCTGCCGCTCTTGCAGCCCAGCCAGTGCTCTGGTGGGACGGTGGGGAGGGGTCTGCATTTTCCACATGACCCCGGGGCCTGCTGGGACATGACAGCATGCGGCCATTTGAGGAGGAGGAGAGCAAGAATGTGACCGGGTGGTGGCAAATTCCTCACTGTCCCCAGGGCAGGGTTTCCAGGGTTGCACTGGATCCTCCGAACAACCCTACCAGGGAGGGGGATGAGGAAACGGGGTCTCCCAACAGTCAAATTCCTTGTTTGGGGCCAAGCGGGCGTTGGTGGAGGAGTTAGAACTACAGGCTCAGGTCCCTGGACCCCAAGTCACGGGTTCTTTGTGCCCTTGAGTGCCAGCAGAGGTGGAAGATGGTGGAAGGGAGGGGTCCTGCGTTTGCAGCAGAAGCCCACCAGCTGGAGCGAGTGGGGGTGGGGGCGTGTGTGCTAAGAAAAGACCTCATTCAGGGATGTTGCTTCTTTGCTCTCAGGGCTCGTAAATATTAAACACAGTTGTAAGTAACTTCATTCCCCAGCCGCCCCTCCTGCCCCAGGAGGTACTTAGTGCCCTTTCCCTGGGGAAGTTTTTCAGGAATGATTCCACTTCTGGGCAGCCCTGGGACTTGCGGCCTCAGAATGGTCTAGAAGCTGCGAAGTTTGGAGACGTGGGTGATCGCACTCTGTCCTGTGTTGCACCAAAACTTCGTCCACCTCGGTTCCAGGCCTGGAGGCCACCTCCTCGCCTGGAGAGCTGCAGCAAAAAGGCCTTGGGTTCTGAGTGGGTTTTGGAGGCAGGGGACGGATGTGGCATGGTGGCCTGCACCGCTTCACCCCTGCCTTCATTTCTCAAGATGTCTGAGATCGTCAGGGGGTGCTCACGGAGTGAAGGGGGTCACCGAATTCATCTTCGGTCCCGTCACCCTCTCAGGGAGGCTGTTGCCGCTGCCCTGGGCGCCCTTTGAGTTTATTTGACTCTTTTAGCCGCCTCTCAGGGTGGATCTGGGCTTTCTGAGGGTGAGAACTGTGGTTCAGGACACCGCTCTCCTCCCCCCACCCCTGCCGGGCCAAGTCTGGGGTGGAAGGAGTAGGTATTACCAAGGTCCTTGCCCCAGTTAGGAGAGTAAATCTCACGTTCTCAGGTCAGAAATAGATCCTCTTTCCCCGTTAAGCGTGTGCTGGGGCCTGGGCGTGGTAATCCCGTGGCAGCGGGCTGGGGAGACACAGCCGCTCTCTGTGCCCCACAGCCTGCGCCGCACGGGCTGTGGGTTCTGGCCGGCCACGTCACCAAACAGTTAACACAAAGGCCAGCACACAGCCGGATCTGCATCCAGGGAGAACGTCTGCGTTTTCTCTGGGGTGGGGGTGGGGCGCCAGGCCCGGCCGCTGACGTGTGCGCTGAGTTTAGGCCCCTGGCTCTGGGGCGGGAGGGAGGGCGGCCAAGTGGCCACGCCCTGGTGTCTGTGGGGGTCAGGAGCCCCCGGGAGGCCAGGAGGCCGGAGCTGGAGCTCTGCTGGAAAACTGGAAAGACTGGCCCTGTGACATTTCCTTCTGACTCTCCCCTCTGGGTGGCTTATTCTGGAGGCAGGAAAGAATGTTCTACATGACTTGGAGACGTGCATGTCCTGCCAGGAGCAGGCAGGACAGGCCTCTGGGCAGCATAGCTGAGCCACTCTCCGAGGTCACAGCCCCCAGTCCCCTGCTCAGAGCCACCCTCGGCTGGAATGCCGACCCCAGGGGTCCTGGCCGGGGACATTTATTTACATGGCCACGTCTCCGGTGAAAAGTTCTGAAACAGGATTAAGAAAATATTTTCTGACCGAAGAAGTCTCCTCGCGCTCTCTGCAGAGCTGTGTGGGCGGCCGCGTCAGCCTCCCGGGTGAGGGCCGTGGGGGGTGCACAGCCCCGGCTGGGGGCTGGGGGCTGGGTCACAGGGGACAGGCTGTGTGCAGTCTCCCACGGTGCACCCCCAGCACCCCCCAAAACCTGTAAGCGACTGGACATCCTCAAGTGTTTGTATTACTGTGGCCATACATGTTGCTCTTTGCCACTTCAGAATGAAGACAGACATTCGAAAGGTACTCGTTTCTCCGTAAGAAGAATGTTAATAAATGCATTCTGTATAAACACAAGTAGCATCTTTTAAGGGGAGAAACAACTACTTTTCAAGCCTGAAAAAGCGAGTGAGAAGGGGAGAGGCCAAGTCGTGGTGTTGGTGCTGTGACAGTGGCTTTGACCTCCACCCCGCCGCTGCCTGCCCGGACCCTGCAGGGGAAGGGTGCCCGACGGGCCCAGGCCCAGGCCCCCTGCACTTCGGACCCAGTGGCTGCGAGCTGGGGGGTCCCTGCAGCCCCCTTCTCTGGTTCCATCATTAGATGGAATCCACAGGATTCAGGAAGGCACCTTGCTTATGTTTGCTGGTTTATAGCGAAGCATACAACTGAGGCGCAGCCAAAGGGATGAGGAGCCTAGGGCAGGGGTGGGGGACACGGGGCACCCCCCTCCCAGCACCCCACAGTGTCCCCCAGTGGGGGAGCTCTGCAGACGCTCTCCTTCGGGGGTTTTGTGGAGGTGGTGTTACCTAGGCGTGGCTGACCCAGCTGTGGGTGACAAGCTCGGTGTCCAGGGCCCCTCCCCTCCCTGGAGAGGCTGAGAGTTCCAACTCCGTCATCACACCCTTGTCTTTCTGGGGGCCGACCCCCAGCCACTTGGACAAAAGACAGTCTTGCCCCTGGAAATTCTCAGAGTTTTAGGAGCTGTGCCTCAAAACAGGGGCAGAGACCAAGCCTGTTCCGCCACATGTCGCAGGGAAAAGTCGGAGAAGCCACAGAGCATGTCCAGGGGGTCGCGGAGTGAAGGGCAGGGGAAGGGACACGGGGGACATGTCATCTGCGTTTGCGAAGAGAAGCCATCCCCCTGGCGGCCGCAGGTGGTTTGGGTCAAAAGGAGAGACCCCCGAGATTCCCCCTCAGGTCCCCACACGCACTGCCCTTCCCCCGGGGCCCAACCCTGTGGGTGGGATGATGGCTCTGGCCTTTGGAGACGGTGGAATTGAGAAAACCTAAATCCGCAAAGATTCGGGTTAACGTCAGTCTTTGTAGGAGACCCTTTGAGGTCAGTCCATTGCGACCGTACTGATGGCTCCGTGGCCGGAGGAGGAGGAGGAGGAGGAGGAGGAGGAGGAGGATTCATAACTCAGTGCGGAGTGTATGTGTCGGGGTGGAGCCCCGGTGGGAGCCAGCTTAGCAGTGGGGACCCCGGGCGCTCGCCGAGGCTCCAGCCGAGCGGGGGACGGTGGCCGTCTCACCTGAGCTCAGGTGGGCTTGCGCGTCCTTTGCTCAGGACGCCAGCCACCTTGCTGGTTCCGAGGCCGAGAAAGAAAAGATGCGATTATCTTTAAAATAAAAAGTCTGAAATGGGGGGGGTGGGGTGGGCATTGGACTTCAGGGTGCACCCCGTGAGCGGGCTGACTTGGAGAAGGGGCGATGTTCGGAGCGGCCGCAGCCCTCACACGCGCGCGTGCCCACAGCCCCTGGACTCGGCGCCGAGGGGGGAAGCGGCGCCCCGCCGCGGGCCATGCCTTCCTGAACAGTGAGGGTGTGTGTTTTCTCCACAAGCAATAATGTCTTCACTGACTTGGCTCCTTACCCTTTTTTTTTTTTTTTTTTTTTTTTAACTTAGGGAAGAACGAGAAAGCCAAAGAAGTGAAAATGGAGGGGCGGAGTCCTGCCCGGGCTTCTAGAAGAAGTCTGCCCCGAGCAGCGGCCGTCCTGCGGCTGCGTGCGTGTGACTCGCTGGGGCTTAATGGCCTCATTGTGTGAGGGACACAGCAGCGATTTCTCTGGAATTCCTAGAAAGGGCGGGAGAGCCAGAATTTGGGCAGAGAGGGGCCTTGGCGCCGGGTTTTGGGGTGGGAGTGGGAAGGCAGGGGAAGCGCCCACGCCCGCTGGTCTGTCACGGGAGGAAAGTGCCTCTTCCTGGAAGACAGAGTCCAGAGTCACCTCGGCGGTGGGGGTCCCTCGTGGTCCCACTTCTCACCCCGAGTCTGCGGAGCGTGAAGTCCCCTCGTGCAGTCTCTGCTCCGTCCCGGGGACACTCCCTGCAGATGGGCATTCGGCCGGGTCTTCTGGGTGCCTCTCCGCGTGGCGCTGGTGACAGGCCCACGCATTCGTCACCTTCCCCTCCTAACACCAGTGCGTGTGTCCCCTCCCCTTCTCAGCTCCTCTGCTCTGGGGACATCCTTCATGTGCTCCCCCTGGCCAGTCCGTGAGCAGCACTTGGGGGAACCCGAGTCCTTCAGCCCCGGCCCGTGGTGGGGCAACCCCACTCCCGTTTTCCAGCTGGGGGAACTGAGGCCCTGGGAGGCGGGCTGCCCCGGGCTGCGCCGTCTGGCTCCGCCGGCTGAGCATCCTGGTCCTGAAAGTAGGGATTTGTTGAATGTCTAAATAGTCACTGTTATTACTCTAAATATTTAGTGTGAGAAAGCTAAACAGAAGGAAAACTTTATGTTAACTCAGGAATTTTGGGAAGATATCAAAGATACTAAACAGAAATCAAGAGGCCCTTTCTGAAATATTTTGGAAGTATGTTAAGACATTTATTTTTCTTTGCCCAAGTTCATATACTCTTTCACATTTCAAGTTGATGTCGTGTCTGACTGCGAGGCTGGGAGAAGGGCCGAGAGGGGCTCCTTGCTCTGGGGGTGCAGCAGGCAGACCCGGGCAGGAAGCCGGGAGCCTGGGGGTGTGCGCTAGGGGTCCCGGGGGTCCCAGGGGTGCTCAGGGTCCTGGCTGCGGGTGCCGGGCGGGCTGTTGTCCACAAGGCCGAGAAGCGTGTGTGCCAGGCGCTCTCTGCCACGTCGGCGATCAGCCCTGCTGATACTGGGAGGCCCGGTGCCTCTGTCACTTCTGGCTGCTTCGAGGCCCGTGGTCATAGGGTTTTCATTTTGTTTACTGTGAAACTCGACATGCGTTCTCTTACAGCCGGACAGAAATGGTGGACAGGGTGACCAGCTTCACAGGCAGCTGCCGGCCCTTTTTCTGTAACTCCAGCTTCATTTTCTTGCCCGTATCATGAAAAGCAAGCCTCCCAAGTGCGGGTCGTAAATTTGAAGGCATCTGCGTGGAAGAGGCAGGCGGAAGCCGCCCGACAGGCTTTGGTGCCCGAGTTCAGGAAAAGAGTCTTCCCTGGGGAAGGTGGAGACGTCAGCCCACAGGTACACGCTGACCTTGTGGCCGTGGGCTCACGTCCCAGCGTGCGGCCCGCTGTCATCTCGATACCCTCAGATCTGTGTGACCATCCACCACCGCCCTTTAAAAAAAAACAGCTTGGGGTCCAGGCAGCTGCCAGAACCCCGAGACGTACCGTTCACCCCCATCGCTGCTGCGACACCTCCAGACTCGCACTCCCGTGCGAGGCAGATGGCAGGCACCTTGGGCAGGACGCCTTCGTGTCGGCCGGGGAGCTGGCTGCCGCGTCACCCCGCGTCCCGGGTGACCTGTTTGCGTCCTGAGACCAGCCTGCCCTCTAAGCAGCCGAGGCGTGACCGCCTGACCGTGGGAGAGCCCCGACGGCCCCGTTAATGGTGGCTGGTATTCGTTGAACATTGACTCGGGGTGAGACCTGAGCGTGGAGCGCCTTGGCGCCTTTCCCCCTCATTCAAGGCGCTGGAGGGAGATCCGGCGTTCCGGGGGGGGACCTGGGGGCTGGGGGCACCGAGGCGGGGAGCTTGGCAATCACCGGGTCGTCACCCCCTAAGATGGGGCGGGGCAGGAGGTCGCCCAGGCCCCCCCCCCCGGCTCCCACATGCAGCCTCAGCCAGGGTGCCGAGCGGGTCTCTGAGTTCTCCCACGCCAGGCAGCTGGGAAGGGTTGGTGTGTGAGGATTTGGCTGAGGGGCCGGGTCCCCACCCGCGGGCCCCACTCACTGTCGCCGGGGTCGCTGCCCGAGGAGCCCTTGCTCCGAGCCGGTCGTCCTCCTCAGGTGCTGCGAGTGTGTTTCTTTAGACAAATGGCGCTGAGGGCTGGTTTCACCGCCCTGCAGTCAAATCCTCGGGGAGGGGGCTTCCTCCCCAGGCCCCACGGAGACGTCAGGGTCAGGGGACCGATGGGAGGTAAGACGTCCCTGGCAGGGCAAGTGTTAGTGGTTCTGCCCCCCCACCTGGTGCGAAGTCCAGAAAGGTCCCTGCAGGGTGGGGTTGGGTGGTTGCCTCTTTGAGCTGGGCTGGAAGCACCAACTAGAGGGACACTGGGCCTTGCGAGAGGTCTGGACAGTCCCTCCCTGCCTGCCTTGGGCGCTTGGGGGAAGGACCACCGACAGTGGCCTGGAGGGCTGGTGTGTCTTCCCTTTGTGCAGTGGCCTTGGGCCCTGCTGTAGTTGATGTGGCAGCCAGAAACCTCCTTCTGGTACCCTCCTTCCTTGTTCTGTTCTTCGAAGTCTCTTAAATTATCTGCTTGGGGGAAAAAAAAAAAAAGCAACATTCCACGTGTCTGGTAAAAAAATGTTAGCCCTGGGTGTGGGGCACGGCGTTCACGTCCTCACAAGTCCGGGGCCTGCGGTGACACCCCTGGCTCTCAGCATGGGGGTCGAGCGTGATGCCGACCCCCGGAGGGAGCTTCGGGGGGCCCTGTCCCCGTGACCAGCAAGGGGTTCTCCCGTGGGCCCTCTCAGTCAAGCCAGGTGGTCACCGCACAGACAGCCCGCACGCCCCTGGTGGGTGAGGCCAGTTGGGTTCTCACCGGAAGGAAGTGCCTTTCTCGGCAGGGGAACCGTCTGTTAAACAGCGATTGCGCTGGGATCAATACATGCGTGTCATTGCCGGGGAGCGTGACCATAGACCCTTTATGTCCGTGCGTCTGGGGGTCTCCCCACCTGTTCCCCGGGTCCTCTCTCTCCCTGCCTTGGCTCCTTGCCCGTTTCCAGTGCCGTCTAAGCCTGGGGTCCTCAGAATCAAACTAAAAATGGAATGGCGTCCGCCTTCCCTTTCCCCGGGGCGGAAAGTCACCGCCGAGCCCCGTAGCCATTTGCTCCTGAGAGTCAGAGAGGCGGGTGTCACGTCCTCCTCTCTGGGCGCCCTCTGGCCTATGGGCTTCTGGGACGGCCGCCTCTCTGTCCCCTCTCCTTGCCCCCCCCCCCCCAGTCTCTGCCGTCGGCTCCACAGCGAGCACCCTCCCCTCGTTGGCAGGCGTCTTACATTCTCTGGGGCGAGTGTGCATTGTTTCTGCCTCGTTCGGGGCCCTCGACGGGGGGTCAGCCTGCCCTGAGAGCCGACATCGTCTGTGCGTGGCCCTCCCTGGGTGGGGCCAGAAGGCGAGGACCGGGCGGCAGACCTCGTGTCCACGGTCAGCCTGCGCACAGCCTCAGCCGGGGCCGGGCGGCCACAAACATGCGGTCAAGTCGTCTGCTGTGTTGGGTTCAGAAACGCTGGAGTGTTAGTACCTTGTTTCTTTCTCTTTTTTAAACATTTCATTTCTTTATTTGTAGAGAGAGGGGGAAGGAGGGAGAAAGAGAGGGAGAGAAACATCCATGCGTGGTGGCCTCTCCCATGCCCCCCACTGGCGACCTGGCCCATGGTGACCCAGGCCGGTGCCCTGACTGGGAATCGAACCGGCGACCCTTTGGTTCGCAGGCTGGTGCTCAGTCCAGTGAGGCACACCAGCCAGGGCTAGCGCCTCATTTCCTGAAGGAAAGAATCTAAAAATCGCTCATCTAAGATGGAGGAAAGAATCAGCCGAGCTCTCCCTGCGGCGAGGCCCGCCACAGCCCCAAGGCCCCTCCTGGGCCCTCCTCTGTTTTGAGAGGGTTTGCGGCTCTGGCCAAAGCACAGCAATGGCGGCTGCTCCGAGCCCCCTGCCGGACACGCCGCCCCAAGTCGCCTGGGCGCCAGCGTCCGTGGGCAGCCTTTTCTCGTTCCCGCCACGAGGGTCCCGGGTCTGGGAACGGCAGGGCATTTTCAGTTCCATGTTGGACATCTCGGGTTTGTGCGGCGAGGGCCTGCTTCACCTTCTCAGCAGGCAGCTTCCCTGCGGAGGGGCAGCCACAGGCTGGGGAGGGGTGTGGGGTGGGGGGTGCCTGCTGCCTGCCGGCCTGCCGACGCCCCCCGGAAAGGAGGCGCGCTGGGGCGGGTGCACACGGTCCGTGTGGGCGGGGGTGCAGCTCCCCCTTGGCCCCATTCGGACCTTCCCAGGGCTCTGCTTCCTCGGGGCCAAGTCGGGGGGCGGGGGTGGGGGGAATGCAGCTGTCCTCTGGGCTCCCTGAGAGCAGGGCGGGGGGAGGGGGGAAGGGGCCCCAGGCACAGCCCCATCACTTGTGGGGGCACTCAGCCCCTGCTGGAGCCCACTGGCCTCCCCCCCCCCCCCCCGCAGCAGGGGAATCGGGTGTCTGTGCCCACCAGGTAGGAGACACAGAGTCAGCCCCTGCTGGGTCAGCAGACGCCGCCCCAGGGGATCTGAGTGTGGCCACCTGCCTCTGCCAAGTCCAGGCTGGGAGGGGGTTGGAAAATCAGCTGCGCCTGCCTTGCTGAGGCCAGGATGGCGGGGGTGGGGGGCGGTTTTTCCTATGGTATTTGGCTGAAATGGAGGGGGGAGTTGCGGAGATGGATTTTGGTTCAGTTAGACCACCCTTTCCCGGGCCTTTGTTGCTGGGGGAGGGGAAGGGGCCAGCTTTCTTGTCTGAGCCTGCTGGCGGCTCCTGATTGGAGATCCCTGCAGGGTCCCGGCCAGGACTTATGGGCTGTGATAAGGAATGTCAGAGACAGGACTCGCTTTTTTCTCTCCCCCCCTTTTCTTTTCTTTTTTTTTTTTTCTCTAAAATTTTTGGCTGCCTTTATTTCTACATATTTATATAGTTTATGGTTCTGCTGATGTTGTAGACAACATATTTTTACATTAGAGTTTCTGAGTTTATTGCTGACGCATAGAAATTTAATTTCTTTTTGGCTCTTTTTATTTTTTTTTCCCCCACATACCTCTCCGTAATGGTTCTGCCTTCTTACCCCGGCTCTCTGGGCTGTAAACAAGTGACCCTTTTTTGCCGCCTGTTTGGTGGGGTGCTTTTCACACTTGTGTGTTTTTCTTGCTGATTTTGCTGTTGAAATGGCCCCAGAGCCTAGTGCTGGGTGTTTCTGAGTCCGGGTGTCCGCTCAGCCTGGGGGGTGG
Source organism: Anoura caudifer (assembly GCA_004027475.1). Classification (NCBI taxonomy): domain Eukaryota; kingdom Metazoa; phylum Chordata; class Mammalia; order Chiroptera; family Phyllostomidae; genus Anoura; species Anoura caudifer. The sequence continues at coordinate 224,933 of PVKU01001426.1, forward strand.
GGGGGTGGGGGCGAGGGTTGACTCCGTGTTAATGAGGCGACCGTGTTTACGAGGTTGTCTTGAAACATCAGCACGTGAAGAGAAGAGTGTGCTGCGAGAAGAGACACGCGGAACCCTGACTTTGTGCTCCCCAGGCCTGCGATTCAGGAGTCACCGCCTCACGGTGCGGGGCAACTTGCTAGGACGTAACCCCCACAGATGAGGGGATCGGCTGTTCCCCTTGTCAGGCCCACCAAATTCCTCTCAAGCCTCTTTTCCCCAGATTTTTTTTTTTTTTTTTAACAGTTTGAGGTATAATTGAAGCCCGGTAAAAGGCACATATTTAAAATGCACAGCTTGACGAGTTCTGATACACATTCACGGCACTGACACCGTCCCTGCGGATTCATGACCGTGAGTGCGTCCCCCGCGGAAGCTTCGACCACGTGGGCCTCTGCAGGCCTCTCTCCCAGCCTCCTGCCGCCACCGGGGCCCCTCTCCCCCCAGGGGCGAATTTGCATTTTCTGGAGTGCCGCGGACCCGTCTGCCTCTTTCACTCAGCGTCCTTGTTCTGACAAGAACCCGTGTGGACGCACGCAGCAACGTCCTGCCCCTTTGTGTCGCCGAGTCACCCCGCTGTATGGGCCCATCACAGGCGGGCCCCCTGCTGATGGCTGCTTGGGTGGTTTCCAGGTTTTTACTGTTTCAATACAGCTGCCCTGGATCACTTTCTTCACATCTTTCCAGGCTCACAGGAATGCCGTGTCCTTCCTTCCGCCCTCCTTTCTGGGTCCTCCTGCTGCTGCGGAGGTCTGGGTGTCCGGTCCGAGGCCTGCCTGCGGATCCGCCGGTCGGCTGCGCTGTGGTCTGGGGGCGCGCAGGGGCCAGACTGGTCGGCGGGGTCCCTCAGGGGTGGGGCACACGGACATCTCTGTCCTGCGGGTCCGAGCTCCAGCTGCGTGGGCGCCCGTGCCTCGTGAACGCCCCCAGGTCTGACCTGGATATCAGGGGCCCGCCCGTGTGGGTCCTCAGAGTGTTCCCTCCCTTTACAGATTTTACCGTCCCTGCAGACGGTTGAAGAGCACTGCTCGGAGCACCCAGAGGAGCCCTGCTCTGGTCTGGGGGGGCCCATCTGCGGGTCAGCAGTGACTTATCTCAGGGCCCTGGTGATCGGCGCCGGCTGCAGCTGGGGCCTGGGGGAGTTCCTCACCCTCAGACAGCCATGCTCACCCAGCACGCCACGGGAATGTTTGAAGCATGCCACACCTGACTTGCTCCTTAGTCAGGGACACGGACCTCTTGTCCCTTAAAAACGGTCAAGCAGAAAAATGCCACCAGACAGCACAACAAGAGCCCGCTGGTGTGAGCGAATCAAAAGTGTACCTATTTTTTTTTTTTTTTTGTCAGATCAGCCAAAACTACATTTTTGGGGGTGCTGCAGAATTTTAGTAGTGAGTTTATGCACCGTGAGATGACAAAGGTTGAAAGTCGCTTCTCTAAGGGGTCGCTGTCTTTGTTCTCCTATTAAGGCGGGCCCTCACGAGCGCCCGTGACACCAACGCACAGGGCCCCCGGCGCCGCCGGGCGTGGGGATGGGGAAGGCAGGCAGGCTTATCTGGAGCTCTCTGGCTGCTGTCGGCCATTCAGAACTGTGGGCAGCAAATACACACTAGCCCTTCCGGGGTCTCACCTCGAGACACACTTGCCGGCTCCCCGCGGTCGGCGGCGTGGGTGCCTCCGGCGCCCAGGAGGGCCCTGACATGGAGGGGGGAGGAGGGCGCCGGGAGGCCTCAGCAGGGCTCCTGTTTGTGGCGGGGGGGGGGAACAAGAAGAGATGCAGCAAGGAATCCGCCTGCCTGTGAGTGTGTGTGTTCTTTTCTGTGTCTTTGGACCCTCTCCAGCGTCACAGCTCCTTCGACTTTTCCGTGAGGTTTTGCCCGTGCGTGGAGAGAGCAGCATCCACCAAGGCGTTGCTCACGGCGGGCCGCGGACTTGGGCATCTGCCCCGGCGCCTCCCCGTCCCGCAGGGCCCCCCGGGGTGGCGGAGGGAGCTTCCCCGTGGAGAGCGCCCCCGGGGCGCCTGTGTTTCTCCACGTGACCCGTAGGCCAGACATTCCAACTGTCGTCAAGAAATAGATTTTCCTTTTTTTTCCTCCCTCCGAGCGGGGCAGTCTGGCGACAGTGTTGCCGAAGGAGGAGCAGGCTCACCAGGCGGTTACAGTTCATGCTACGTTGAAAGGAGAATTAATTCTTTTTTAGTTACAGTCGCAATTAGGGAAGATGGAGGAATGTAATAACAGGCGAGGAGATTTATGGTAAGGACAGACTCTGAACAGCGCCACGTAAGGAATTTCGAGCTTTCAGAGCTGACAGCTGAGGCCCGAGGGCAGGGTGGAGGGGAGCAGGGACGTTCCAGAGGCCCCCTTTCTTTGTCCTGTCCGGGTTATTTTGACCGATTGCGTCATGGAGGAAGGAGCCGCAGTCCGAGGCCCGGAGGGTGCTGCAGGGGTGTGGCGGCTTCCCTGGGAGAAGATTGCAGTCTGGGTTATCACAGTTCTGAGAACTGCCCCGGGGGAGGGGGCGGGGGGTGGGGAAGGGGGGTGTTGGGAGGGGGGGTAGGTGTGGTCAGGGAGGGCTAGTGTGGCCGGAGTGGGAGCCAGTCTGGCTTTTCAGGGAACAAAGCCGTATGAAATTCCACGTTCCTCTTTTATACAATAAAGGATTTTGTGTTAAAAAGTCACATTTTTATACAAAGTCTATTTCCGAACACCTAAAACTTGGGAGTGGGAAGAATTTCTAGCAGCGTCTGTCTAGCCGCCCGACTCATCGTCAGTGAGGAAGCCGAGGTGGTTGAGGAAACGTGTTCTCCATGAGCACTGCTCCCCACGGGTGGGGTGCTGGCCGTCCCTGAGGTGCCCTGCAGCTTCGCCCCTTTGGGGGTGGGTCCCCCCCGTCCGTGGAGCCAGAGTTGTTCTCCCTGCGTCTGCGTGTCCAGAGTAGATGTGGTGACGTTTACTCCGGCCAGCCTCTGTTCCCAGAGCGCCCGGTCCCCCGTCCCCTTCTCAGCCACGACGTGACATGCTGGTGTCCCTTGAAGCCCAGACCCGCCGTCCTCACCTCCTGGGCCTTGGGGAAGGAGGAGACAATGTGTGGTGACCCAGAGCTCAGACAAAGGGCCCTTCCCACCTCTGGGGCCTTGGTTTTGCTTTTCCTTGTCTGTTTTTGGTGGTGGTGGTATCCTTTTAAAACCCTCACCTGAGGACGTGTTTATTGAATTTAGAGGAAAGGGGGAACCAGACGTCCATGGGAGAGAGAAACATTGATTGTTTGCCTCCTGTAACATACCAGGACAGGGGCTCGAACCCACAACCTAATAGGTGTACAGACAACACTTCAACCAACTGAGCCGCCCACTGCCAGGGCCCCTGGGTAATTCCTCCTGGTTCCCAGCCTCCTGCCCTGCCAGGTTGCTGCCACCGTCCCCAGCTCCGCCCGCACACCCGCGCCATGCAGCTCTCTCTGCCCACGGAGCCCTGTTCCTGCCTGTCCCCCACCATACTCTTCACTTGACGTAATTTGCGGTCAGGCATATGCCGTCCAGTGTCACTGCCCCGTCCGACACCCGCGTGGCTGCTCTGCGGTGCCCACTGGCCAGGGCTGAGGTGCTGGGGGCCTGAGCTGCCCACGCCACCTTGGTTCCTCCCACTTGGCCCCAGACGCAGGTGGGCCCCCATTTCCCCAGAGGCCGTACCTGGGTGACCCCGCACGACGGCAGAACCCTTCAGAAGAGACAGTATCCTATAATCCTGTAACATTCAGGTGTAGATTGTATCCAGACTGGAAAGATTGGAACTGGAATAAACGCGGGCTTTGTTGTAAAAGAGCTACCAATTGCCCCGGAAGGCACCGAGTGAGTTGATAGCTTTCAAATGGATTTCGAAGTATTTCAAGGAAAATGCCGAGGGTGAGCACCCACAGCTGGGTGGACGTCACAATCCCCTACCCTATGCCGGAGGCGTGTGTCCTGCACTCGGACGATCGCCCGCACGCTCGTGGTCACCCAGGGCTGGCTCGGACGTGTGGCGGGACCGGGGTGGAGGCCGAGCCTGGCCTTGGCTGTGGGTCTTAAAGGGGGAGCCCGGGACGCAGATCAGAAGCCGGTGCCCGTTCCTGGCACCCCTCTCGAGGCATCGGGAGCAGAAGGCACTTCATAGAACAACAGGTGAGTTTCATGCGAAGCCAGGCGGCTTTATTTTCTTCCAGTCCTTCTCTGAGCCTGCGTTCTAGCAGAGTGGCGGGTGTGGGCCGAGGTGCTTCTCAGCACGGCTTTCTCTCGATCTCCTCCTCTTCCTCCCCTCTTGCCCCCCCCACCCTGTGTCCTTTGCTTCCTTTTTCCCGACTGCCCTGTCTCCCCGTTCACCCCCACCAGAGGCTGGGGGTGAAGAACCACGTTTTAGGACGTTGCTTTAATTTTGAGAGGGATGGGGTCCCAGGGAGCCTGTGAGCTGGTGGGGCAACATGTCGGGGCCTTGTTCAGTGTGTGGGACCCTCTGGGGGAGCAGGGAACTGGGGAGCCGCACCGTGCGCTGGGACCAGACGGAGAAGTGGTTGGACGCTGCACCTGTGGGACGGGGACAGGAAGGAGAGACGGGGTCACGGATGGGCAGACACAGTTGAGATTCGGCAAGTGGACACAGGCATTCTGCCCGCTCAGATGGAGGAGCTGTGGGTGGAGTTGGGGTGGGGGCAGCTGGGACTTCAGTTTCCGACACTTGGGTTGAGAAGCCCCCGGGGGACAGCAGGGGTGACAGGCAGGGGGAGCTGGGCAGGTGCTGCAGGAATCCAGGGGGCGGCCTCGTGTGGGTGGGACCAAGGAGCCCAGGGCTTTCCGTGCCTTCTCCGGTGACGATGGCGGATGAGCTGCCGGGGGAGGGAGGGAGAGAGGTGAGAGCAGTGGGGGCTGAGGCCCCCCGTACTCAGAAGTCTGGTGTTGAGGAGTCACCCATGTGGGACACCGAGAAGGGGGACCTGTGAGGGAGGGGACGGGTAGGTGAGGTGGCCTCCTGCCAGCCCCTTTAAAACCTTTGTGAGGCCCCTCACTACTATGTAACAGGGTGCAGAGACAAAAAAAAAAATGTCCTAAACAAAAGAATAGATCAAAGCTCCAGAAAAAATACAACTGAGCAATGAAGAGACAACCAACCTATCAGATGCACAGTTCAAAACACTGGTAGTCAGGATGCTCACAGAATTGGTTGAGTGTGGTCAAAAAATAGAAGAAAAAGGGAAGACTGTGAAAAGTGAAATAAAGGAAGATGTACAGGGAACCAACAGTGATGGGAGGGAAACAGGGACTCAAATCAGTGGTTTGGAGCAGAAGGAAGAAACATTCAACCAGAACAGAATGAAGAAGCAAGAATTCAAGAAATGAGGAGAGGCTTAGGAATCTCTGGGACAACTTTAGACGTTCCAACATCTGAATCATAGGGGTGCCAGAAGGAGAAGAGGGAGAGCAAGAAATTGAAAACCTATTTGAAACCATAATGAAGGAGAACTTCCCCAATCTGGCAAAGGAAACAGACTTCCAGGAAGTCCAGAAAGTTCAGAGAGTCCCAAAGGAGTTGGACCCAAGGAAGCACACACCAAGGCACATCATCATTATGTTACCCAAGATCAAAGAGAAGGAGGGAAAAAAAAACCTTCGTAAGCGAGGGCCGTGTGCTCTGGGCCTGGATCCCGGGCCCCTCTCTGAGGCGCACTTCCGTTCTGACCCCTGCCACTCACGCTTTGTGGTCTCACCGACACGGGGCTTCCCTCCTGCCTGCCCTCGATAGGGCCACGTGCTCTGAGCCCCAGCCGCAGATCCTCTGCTGAATCCACCGAGGCTCACGGCTGAGCTTCGGAAGGCAGAGCGGCGTCGGTTCCTTGAAGAATTAAAATACAGCGATTGCGTTCACTTATTTTTCTGCGTAGGTCATCCCCGCACTTGGCGCAAAATTTAACAGGTCCGGAGGGTCTTCGATGACGAGTGTGTCACTGACCCCCCCCCCAAGTCTGCTGGTCTGCCCCCTGCGAAGGCCGCCCTGCCACGGGTACTTAGGTTCCCGCCTTCCCTCCCAGCTGCACGCAGAGCCTCCCACCCTCGCCCACGCGCCTCGGCGTCGGAGCCCCTGCACGGAGGGACACCTGTGTGTGTGGCCACAGGACGTTTTGTAATCCAAGCAGCCAGCATCTGGGGCCGTCGGGTTCCCCTGGTCGCTGGGCTGTGTCACTGAGGCGGAGGGTGAAGGGCTTTGGGGACCCGTGTCCCCTTCTCAGAAGCCCCCCGAGGACCCGAGGTTCCAGCAGCTGCCACACCAGACTTGCGCCTGACTAGGGGGTTGCGGAGGGGCCGCAGGCTTTCTTAGGCTTCGATGAAAGGAGGGGATGCCACCCTCCCCAGTCCTTTATAACTTGCCCAGAGGCCTCAGTCCTGAATCTGGGGCAGGGCATTTAGATGCAGCTTCTTGGGGCCTTTTTCCCCGTTTTCTTTAGGTGGCAAGGAGCCGCCCGCCCGTCAGCTGGGTTTCGTGCCTTCAGGTGTGAAGAGAAGGGCTCTGGGGTGTGTCTGTTTTATAAAGCGTTTAATCCAAGGGCTGTGCTGGGGAGTGTCTTCCATTTCACTGGTCACGTGGGGACCGGTTCCCGAGGATCTCAGGTCAGGCTTGAGGGCAGTGCAGGCACGTCCGGGTGCTCTGGTTCATGTTGGGGGGACCTCACCGACACCCCCTCACCCCCCCGGCGACGGGGCTCTGGGCGGTGGCGGGGGCTGGGCCACGTGGGTGGCATCCCGGTAACTTTTCCTTTTTTGACTTTTAATTGACTTAGTCTCTTAATTTTTAGGTCTCTTTCTGTCATTTGAATACACAAAGCTCCACGCCTTGGAAGGCGGCCAGAGGCATTCAGTCATTTGTAATTATTCATAAAACTTGAGAATCCAGGATTATCCGAAGTCATGATACCAACAGCGGAAACAAAACTATGGTGAATCAAAAAAATGTAGGTCAGGGACAACAAGTCCCTTTGAAAGGCCTGGCGTCTCAGACGTTTGTGTAAGCGGCCCCCATTTTAAATTCGGGGTTATGCTGGTTTTTCTTCCTCCTCCCTCCTCCCTGCTCCCGCGTCCCCGGGTCACCTGTTGGCAGCGTGTCCTCACCTGGAAACCCCCCGAGCCTTCCTCCCCCCTGACTCAGGCCTCCTCCTCCGCTCCATGCGGTTCCTGGTCCCTGAGGTCCTGTGTGCGCCATGCGGCCCTGGACAGGGAACGCAACATCTCAGCCCGTGTCCTCACCTGGGAAGTCAGGGCAGGCGTCCGCACGGGTGGCGGAGCCGTCTGAGGCCCAGTGCGTGGACGTGGGCTTCATCTTGTCCGCAGGCCAGCGTCGTCTCCCTGGGGACACGTTGGTTCGGGATAGGACGCGAGGCGGCTCCGCCCGGGGAGCCCTGCCCGTCTCCCGTGGCTGTCCTTGCTCGGGTGTTCACCGGCCTCACCCAGGGACGCCCACCTCGGTGCGCTGGCTCTGCCACGCCCACCAGAGCCTCGGGGACGGACCAGCAGGCCCTCCCCCACGTCGCACACGCCCTCCCTGTCTGTGCCGTGACCCTGCTGAGGTGCACACCCTGCTCGGACCCAGAGTCCGTGTGGCGAGGGCAGCTGGGAATCAGAGATGCCGTCTGCCGTTGGCCTTTCCCGGGGCCCACAGACCGAATCCCGCTCCTGGGAGTCTGCCCCGGTGCTCGGCCTGGGCTCTGCGTCGGGCAGAGCAGACCACGGGCCCGAGTGGGTGGCCATGGGCAGGCCCTGCCCACCCTCAGGCTCCTGGCTGTTGGGTGGGGCGGTAACAGTGTGTCCACCGGGCTGACCGAGAGGAAGGACCTGACGCTTCACACAGAGAAGTGGACAAAGTAGACAAGGACCGGCCCCCGCAAGCCTCAGCTGTTCACACCTGACGGGAACATGGCAGGCGGGTCTCTTACTGAGAAGGTGAAGTCAAGGTCACTGTCATGGCCCTCGAGCAGGTTCCCAGGCGCTGCCGGTGGGGGTCCAGCCAGGGACCACCCTTTCAAACCAGGGGCGGCAGGGTTCGGTGGGGCGTCCCCTCCTCAGGCCCTGCCTGCCCGGCCCCGGGGCCTTGACCGCCCCATGTCACTCTGCTGCCGTGAACAACAGTGGCGATGCTAGTGCACACTCCTCACGCGCGCTCACAGGCACACAACCACCGTGCACACGCACTAGCTGGTGCCTGGCCTGACGGGGACTCAGAAACCCTAGTTTTCTCTCTGGAAATGGTTGAGAGTGAGAACATCTGAGTTCGTAGCTCTCTTTACGTGGGAGGAGTGGACGGAGGGTGACTTTTACTCCGTGTCATCTCCAGGGTTTTCCCTCTTAAGGTTTCATTTTTGTTTGTGTGTTTATTCTGATTTGGTAATACATTTTTCATGAAAGCTACAATTTTATTGAACTCACCAAATTTTTTCCTTTACTAGGATCCATAAAGTAAGTACTTACTTAAAAAGTCATTCTCCTGTAAGTCCTTCCTTGCCCTTTGGTACGATTTTACATGGCGGTGTTGTTTTCTGTTGTATTTGTAAAGGTCTGTCTTTCTGTCTTTTTTTTTTTTTTTTTCCACCTTCCTTGGGTCTCCCTGAGTGTTGTTGCGTTTTGCTCTCTGACGGGCCTCCGACCGGATTCCCGCCCCTCCGGTTTCAGGAGGGGCTCGCGCTGCTCCTCCCGCTCCTCCACTCTTCCGCAGGCGGGGCTGAGGTCTCGGCACGAGCTCTCCTTCCGCTGCCTCTCTGGTTCCCTATTATCTGTCCCCACGTGCAGGGCTGCTCATTGTCCCAGTTGTCCCAAGACTATTCTTGTACTAATTTCCCCTTTGGACCAGTTATTTACACCAGAGCTTGTTTTTAATTTTCGAGCGGCTGAGGAGTTGTTGTCTTTCGCACATGCGTTCCTAATTGCCGGTTGCGCCACGATTGGCTGGCTCAGCGCGGCGCCTGGTGCTACCTCGGCCACCTTCCCCTGTCAGCCCCCGGGGCGTGCGGGGTCCGCGCAGCGTCTTCGGGCCCCTGGCAGGCGGGGCCTGGGCCCAGGCGTGTCCTTAGCCACTGAGCTCTTCCCATGTGAGCAGACAACAGGCGGAGGTTCTTCGTGGCTTCGTGGTCCCCAAAACAGTAGCTGCGAAGGTGTCTGTAAGCACGTGGGAACGCACCTCTTCGTGCCTTCCTGGGCGGCCCCGCCTGCAGCCGCAGGGTGTGCAGGGCTGTGTGTTCTTTCGCTCTTGGCCGGTGTCCTTCCTTGGTCCAGGGGGGTGAGCAGGAACCGCCAGCAGCCAGCAGCGTTCCTCGGTTTCTCCTTGGAGGTCTCGGCGTTCCTGTTTGTTTTGGTGGCTCTGAGGGTCAACGTCCCGTTGAAGTGTGACGTCCACTCCTGTCCGTGAAGGTGCGTTCGTGTTGTTGCTTGGTTATCTGGAGGAGGAAGACCTGATACTACTTTTGTTCCTCCCGGATGGCACTTTTATCAATGGATGATGCTCTCCATCAACGATGGCTTCGTATTTCTCGGCTCTCAATGACGCCGCGCCCCCCGCCGCCGCCTTCCCTGTGGCCGTGGGGTTCGAGTCGGCGCTTTCTCCTCAGACCTTTGCCTTGGCTGTCTTTGTCCCTCCTGTTTCTCGCCGGCTTTTTAAAGCATCGCTCTTCTAGTTTGCCTTGGGTGTTGTTTTTTTTAATTGGAATATTTTTCAACATGATTTTGAAAAGAAGGCAACCGGACAGCTGACATTTATTGCTACATGTCATCAGCCTCGGAGTCAATTGTTCCTGTTTGGAACCCCCCCTTCATCTGTCTGTTTTCCATTTCCCTTTGATGGTTAAAGTATTAATTTCTTTTTATCCCTTTATTATGACTTAGAATGCAAATATTCTGTTTTCAATTCTACAAGTGGTTGTGTTAATATATCATGAAATTTACTCAATTATGTATTTCCTAATAAAGAACAGGATCTTCTGTCTTTTACGGAAGGTAGCGCTTTCTTTATTTTAAAATCCTGCAAGGATTTATTTTTAAGACTTGACATTTCTCTCTTTTTACTTAAATTTTTTGATTTTTCATTAAAAAAAATTTTTTTTCAGTTACATTAAAATGTACGGGGTGGGGCAAAAGTAGGTTTACAGTTCCTCCGGGAAAAGACATGCAGGTTGCGATTGTTACGGCAGCTTTGCTCCCGGCAAAGGCCGTGGCAGGGCCACCGCGAACCCACTTTTGCCACCGCGTAATCGACGCGCCGCGCTGTGCTGGGTGCACGGCATAGTGACTTCAGCAACGGTTACCACGTATGTAACTTCTAAACTGCATTTTGTTATTCACCTTCATCAGCAGTTTAGTCTTAGTTTGCTGATCCCTCCTGAGCCCCCGCTGTGTGCGCTTGCAGTGGAAGCAGAGAGGTGGAGGAGTTCGTAGACAAGAGGGGGTCCCCGTGTGACGGGCGAGATGAGGAGACGCCGGGGGCCGGCCACGGACGGGAGGCGGCCCTGGGGCGCTGAGCCGGCGCTGCGTGCTGCAGGGGTCGCCACGGCAGGCGTGCTGGCCGTGGCCCGAGTGCCCCGCGTGCGGGGGGACCGTGTTTGGGGGAGAGCGCAGAAAGCACGACGCGGATGCTCTGGAGAGCGCAAAGTAAATTTCCTAAGGAAGTGTCCTTGCGTTTCCCAGCAGCATTAAATGCCCATTTTGGAGTTGTGGTTGAGTAAGCATAGAAAGGGTCCGTTTAGCACCGTTGGTGACTTCAAGAATCCTGGAAGTGGCCAGTCCCCGTAAGCAGACCAGTTGTGTTTTTCTAGGAGTGGGTCGGAGGAGGAGGTGGGCACGAATGCTCAAGTGCGCCCAGGTGTGGAGCGGACCGCTGACCCTCCACCGGGGAGGGGAGTGAGGCGAGGCGAGCAGGGGCCGGAGTGGCTGGAGAGGCGGCCATCTCCTGGCCCTGGCCTGAATGTGGGTGTGCAGGGGCCAGCTGGTGAGCTTGGAGGCCGGGCGCTAACCACAGACCCACACCTGACCTTATTTGCACATGGAGGTGGCGACCTGTTGTCACTCCTTGGAATCAAGTTAGTAGGTCACAAAAGCGTGTTTTGATAAGGAGCTAGGACAGAAGAGGAATGAGCAGAGTGGGTGGCAGGGTCCTCAGCATGCCCCGGGCCTGTGCCCGTTGCCAGGAGCCAGGAACACCGTGAGATGGACACCAGGACCCCTGGGTGCCCTGGCTGGCATCGCAGCTCAAGTTTCCGGGGCCCAGAGTCATTCCGGGGGGCGGGGGCGCGGGGCGGCGTAATCCACCGTGAGCGTAACTCGAGTTGGTTGCGATGTGACAGGTGTGAGAACGGCATCGGCTGGCTGCCCGAGTCTCCGGAATCTCAGGCAGGAATGCTCCATGTGCTGTGCAGAAAAAGCGCTGGGGCGCAACATTTTTTCCAGTTTACAGTTGTATCATTTTAGCCTCGCTAGTACAAATTGCCCTTAAAATGGAAACAAATCAATAAACATGAAATGGAAAGAACAAAGGCACGTTCAAGTTCAGCCACTGGATCCAGAAGTATAAATATTGACATTGTTAAGAAAAATGTTGACTCTAGAATCGGCAAACTTTTGACTTTGCTTGAACTAATTTTCTGCCCTCTACTCTAATAGGGAAAAAAGTGCCAACTTTGATGAAGATTATTAAAATTTTTATCATGCATTCAAAACTCAATTAAAATGGGCAGACTCCAGTACATTATTTATAATGGCTTCTTGCAAAGGTGGGCTTAACATTCACCATGCAGAGTACACGGGGAACCAAGACAGCAAGGTGAACTTGGCCGTGAGCCCTTGAATCAGAGGAAGGGAAAGGACAGCCGTCCGGGCAGTTCCATGGTCACCCCTCAGGGCTCGACCTTATCGCTGTGAAGAAGCTTCTGCCTTCCTCCTGCTTGGGAAGCTCTTCCTCGGTGTCTGTACTCAGTCACTGTTGGATAAACCAGCTGATGATCTAAAAATGACATTCTTGGTGGCACCGGCTGTCATTTGTGCCGTGGTGGGACGTGGGGCAGCGAGGTGTGTTGTTCAGGACCAGGAGGGGCGATCCGGGGCCCCCGTGGGGACGGACCGTGGGTGTATCTTTGTTGGGTGCGGGTGGCCCGACAGCTGGGCTCCGTGGAGTCACAGAGCCGGGGCAAGGCCTGGCTGGTCCCGAGACGTAAAAATGGAAAGACTGTGAGCGGGTCCCCATGACGGAACAAGGAAGACCAGAAAACCTGATGGTGGTGTTTTTAAAAAGCGTGAGAGCGTATAAAAGCGACTGTTGGAACGACCGCTTTACGCATCTCCCGGCATCAACATCCCTAGAAATGCTGCTGAATCTCGTGGTTGTAGTTAAAAAAACAGCAGACGCTGTTCATCTTACTAAAGGGGGCTCACCGAACAGCCAGCTACTGGATCGTTTTTATTAGGATAAAAATACACAGAACGTGAAATTCACCACTTTTGAGAGCTAACCTTGGGTAGGCGTGCGTTCACCACGCTGTGTGACTGCCACCGCGCTGATGGTGGGGTCTTGCGCATCACCCCCAAGACGAGTTCCCCGCACGTCACGCAGCCCCCTCGCCCCTCAGCTTCCGGCCACCGCTCCCCGGTCCTCGGTCTCCCCGGCTTCGCCTGCGCTGCCGACTTCACATCAGCGAGAGCACATTTGTCCTTTTGTGCCTGGCCCGTTTCACTCCGCACCATGTCCTTCGGGTCCAACCATGTTGTAGCCTGTGTTGGAATTTCATTATTTGCAAGGTTTAATAATAATTTCATTGTCTGCCTCCTACTACGTGTTGCTCATCCACTCATCTGCCGGTGGACACTTGGATTCCTTCCACCTTTTGGCTATTGTAAATGGCGCTGTTGTGAACTTGGCTAGGCGAGTGTTTGTTCGAGCCCCTGCTTTCGCGTCTTTGGGGCGCACACGTACAGGCGGACCTGCGGGAGCGAATGTTAGCTCCACGTTTCACTTCTGGAGGGACTGCCACGCTGCGCCCCGCCACAGCGGCCCGCTGTGCATCCCCCGCGGCGGCGCGGCGGGGCTCCAGCTCCCCCGTCCTCGCCGACACGTGCTCTCTGTGCCGCGTCCTGGGGCGGGGGTTGCGTGTCCCCATGGCCCGTGGCACCAAGCGCACTTGTCTGCGGGCTCGTCATCCCTGGAGACACGTCTGCTCGGGTCCTCTGCCCGTTGGTGGACTCAGTCGGCGTTTTTGTTGTTGCTGAGTTACAGGAGTTCTTTATATATTCTGGGTGTTGACCCCTTATCAGACTTGCAACTCTCCGGCCCCTGTCTGTGGGGTATCTTTTCACACTCTTGATGTTTAATTTTGGTGACTTCCAGTTTCTCAGTTTTTGTGTGCTTCCCCCCCCCCTTCTTGTGTGTCCTGCGCATTTGCTGTGATGTCCCGGAGATCGTTGTGATACCCAATGTCACAAACTTTTTCCCTCTGTTTTCTTCTAAGAGTTTTATGGGAACAAGTATGTACAGATCCAGTGTAATCTTACCAAGCCCCCTACTGCTGTTTGGGGCAGAGGCGGATAAACCTTTCTAAAACTCACACGGATTCTCCTGGGGCCCACGTAGACTCTCCTGTGGGGCACGAGGGAAGAGTCCCACTCCATCGCCCTGCCTGTGGCTGTGCAGTTCCCCCAGAGCCACTGGTTGAGAGACCGTCCTTTTTCCATTGGCTGGTGTTGGCACCCTGGTCGAAAATCAATACACGTTATTTCTGGGCCCTCTGTTCTATTCCGGTCGGTACGTCTTCATTGCTGCAGCTTCGGAGTGCCTTCGGAAATCAGAAGTGCGGGTCCTTCAACGCCACTCTTCTTTCTCAAGATCCTCCCTGGCCACTTGGGGATCCACGAGAGGTTCCATGAGTTTCAGAAAGGCTTTGTTTCTGCACCCGACACCCGCGGGGTTCGGATAGGAATGACGCTGGATCGGTAGTTCACTCCGAGGAGTAGTGTTCTCATAACAGTATGAAGTATCCCAGCCCACGAACACAGGGTCCTTTCCCCATTTCCATCTTCTGGTTAGTGTTGTAGTTTTGCATGCTCAAGCCTCCTGCCTCCTTGGTTATTTTTTTTCCTAATTATTTTATTATTCATGATGCTATCCTCAATGGAACTTTAAAAAAAAAAGTTTCCTTTTCAGACTTCCCCTCGGTGTATAGAAGCACAGCTGATTTTTGCCTGTTGATTTGTGTCACATGACTCCAAATGTATTTATTAGCTCTAATTGCATGTGTGCTTGTAACTTTCAGCTGTTTCTGCAGATAAGACTGTGTCTGTGAACAAAGATACTTTTAGTTCTTCCTTTCCGATTTGGAGACTTTTTATTACTTTATCGTGCCTCCTTTCTGGGGCGAGAACTTTCGATACTATGTTGCACACAAGTGGCCAGAGCGGGCTTCCTTGCCTTGTTCCTGATCTGAAGGGAAAGGCTTTCACCTTTCATCTGGGTGTGAGGCTAGCTTTGGGTTTGACACATTTTATTAGAGACCAGAGTTAATCCAGTGCTGTTACGGTATCTGACTTGTCCCCAAGGAAACTACCCAGCAGGGTTTATGAGACGTATATTTTCCTGGCTGAGAAGCAATCTCATTTGGCAAATACTTTCAAAGGTGCTGTTTTGGTAATAAAATTGGCATACTTAAATGATATTTTTGGGATTCCTAACGCCCGTTACTTTTGAAACTTCAGGGGGAAATAACAGGATGTTTCCATACGTTGAACACGCCCAGGGTTCCGGAGGCCAGGCAGGGCCCTGGAGCGGGGAGAGAGTGGGACGTGGCAGCAGGCGGAGGCATGGGGCGGGACAGCTGGTGGTGGGGGCGTGGAGAGGGTCCTTCAGGGACCAGGAGGGGCTGCTCTCCGTGGCAGGAAAAGGGGGGCCAGGAGGACGCTAGCCCCTCCCCCAGCCCTCCGAGATGTGGGTGAAGGGACAGTCAGCAGCCCCAGGAAAGCAAGGCTGCGTTCAGAGTGGAAAGTGGAAGGCGTGTTGGGAGACAAGGGGCCGGAAGGTGGTCCGAGCGCAGCCCGCAGACCCGCCGAGCTGGGGGGTGGGGGTGGGAGGCCCAGGGCGGCGTCACAGCGTGGCCCCGGGGCCTTGCAGCCGTCGGTTGGGTGGATCAGTCAGGGCTCTCCAGTGAAGCAGAACCTGGATGTGTTTATATAAAGAGACTTATTGTAAGGAATTGGCTCCTGCGACTGGGGGCTGGCAAGTTTGAAATCCGTCGGGCTGGCCAGCAGCCGGGGAGCTCGGGCAGCAGTTTGCTGAATTCCTTCTTCCCCCAAAACCTCAGTTTCGCTCGTCAGGCCCGCGCCGGGGTGGAGGAGGCCCCACCGCTGCTGTGGAGGGCAGTGGCCTCCATTTAAAGTCAGGCGATTGCAGATCTTAACCACTTCCACGAAATTCCTTCCGAGCAACCCCCAGCTTGGTGTTAGATTACATGGCTGGCTCCAGAGCCTGGACAAGTTGACACATGACACTCACTATCACAGGGGCAAGGTTGACGCGCAGGCCAGAGAAGTTTCAAGGCCTGGGGACTTGCGGGAGGCTGGGGGCAGGTTCCCAGCCAGAGCCCTGTCCCCCCATGAGGGAGGGCGAGTCAAAGAATCCAGCACTCCCCCACCCCCAACTCCACTGCTCACTGGTCTTTCTCAGCCCGGGGGCCCTGTTAGGGTCTTTCTTTTGCAAGCCTAGTGGAGCCTTAAAGGGTCCTGCGGAGACACAGGCAGAAGCCATCACCGGTTGCGGGGGGAACATTTCACACTGAGGGTGCTGCTGGTCCTTTCAGCTGCAGGGCTTTCCTGTTTCGGGTCTGTTCGTTTTCCAGGACCACCAGCCAGAGCCGTGTGGTGGAGTGGGGGGCTCCAAAGCACTCATTGCCCCTCAATTCCGGAGGCCAGAAGTCGGAGGTCGAGGTGTCCGCAGCTTCTCTGGAGGCCTCTCTCCTGGGCATGAAGGGGGCCACCTTCTCCCTGTGTCACCTCACAGTCTGCCCTCCGGGTGGGTCTGAGCCCGCATCTCCTCTGCTTTAGGGACCACATTTTCAGGGACACTCTTTAAAGACCCCACCTCCGGAGAAAGCCGCACTCTGGAGTCCCGGGGACGGGGGCTTCCGCAGGGCAGTGTCGGGGCGGAGCACATGGTTCAGCCCAAAGCAGGGCCTCATCTTGAATTTTTGGCCCTCTTGACGGGTGGAACCCGTGTCCCTGATTTGATGCCCCACCAGGGTCTTTTACTGTCCCTCCGGGAGGCTTTTATTTCTGAATCCTTAAACACATCAGACCACAGCGAGATGGAGAATCTCGACTTGGCTACAGCGTCTGAAAGGCATGGGGCCCCGTGCTTCACGGTTTCCGGTCTTTCTGGGTCGGACGCCCGGGTTCCCTTCGCAGCCGACCTTTGCTCTCCGTGTCCCGAGCTCTGCGGTGACCCCGTGTTACCATTTACCACCGAGTTTCAGTCCATCTCTCCCTGGGCTATTTTCAGCCTCCTGGAGTCTCTCCCCGGGATTTAGTGCCCTGCAGCGCGGATGCCGATTGGCCCGTGCCCAGCGGTTGCTCGACTTGTCGTGGCCGTTTCTGTCCTTCCCTGCAGTTTTTTCTAGCATTCTCCTTTTTTGGGGGTTGCATCTCTTCCACTGGGAGAAACGACCCACTTTCTAAGTTTCTCCTGTTTTTTTTTTTTTTTCATCGTAAAACGTCTTCAGGGAACAAATCTGTCCATGCCCCCCCCCCCCCAGGGTGGAGGCAGGAAGCAGTTTCTGCGCCATGTTTCCCTGTCCCCTCATCCAGGTGGCTCTTGCCGCCCGTGACAGTGCCTGCTGCTCTGAGGCACAGCTGCGGAGGCGGGACTGTGCCCCCCACACCTAGACACCAGCTTGTCCCTGAGCACCGCAGAGGAGGGGGTGGCCTGGTGCCCCCGAACCTGGCGTGGGGGCCCGTTGGAGCTGCTCTGGGTTCTCCCCGTGTGAGCAGGGTGGGGCCCTGACCACCGCCACCCGCAGCATGAGGCTGGCCCTCCGTGGCTTGGATGCGGAGAGCCCAGCGAAGCTGGGACGTTTCAGAGTTGGGCAGCGGCTGTTCCTCGGCCCTTTCTGGAAGTCAGACTGGGGGCCGGGGCACAGACTGCCTCCGCTGTCGGCAGGCGCGGCGAATACCCAGGAGTAACACCGAGAAGGAGATGTCACAGCTCGGTGTGGCGGGTGGATGGAAGCCCACCGGGTGGCACCTCCTTGGGTCGTGGTGGTTGGCGAGGGGCCGTCTGTGGGGGCTTCCTGAAGGAGGTGCCCGGGTTCTGTTCCCGCGTCTCGTGAGGGGCAGCAGCTCTCAGAGCTGGAGCAACACCTCTGGGAGCTGAGGCCCTAGAAAGCCCGGTGTGGTCAGGAGCGGCGGCTCGTTCAGGGGCCCCGGGCCAGAGAGGAGCGCGGGGTGCGCGGCCCCTCTCAGTCGGGGAGAGGGGGTGGGGCCTGCCGCTCTTCCTGAGCGTGGTTGTAACCTCGGCAGGTCTCTGACCGAGAAGAGCAGTGTCGAGGGGAGAGAGCCGGCTGTTACTGCCGACGCCTCTCTCTCCCCCAAACGCGCCGCCTGTGCTCCGTTCCGAATGGTGACGGACAGGTCGTGTCCTCGCCTTCACGGGTCTCCACGGGGAGGGAACGCTGATTCCTGCCGAGGTTCAGGAGGAAGGCTGTCTCTTCGAGAACCTCACTTTGTCAGTCGTCTCAGTACCTTGGTCACTTGGCTGGGCCCTTTGCCGCTGTTCCAAGGCGAACGTGGTCCCCTGGAGTGCAGGCCGCCCCCGCCCGGTCCGCTCTGCCAGCAGGGCGGGGGCCTGGCTGGAGTCAAGTTCGAAAGGCTCGCCGGCCATTTTGTTTGCATCGGGCGTGCGGTTTGTGCCACAGTGAGTCAAAGAATGTTAAGAAGACAGGGTTTCTGTGTCCTGCTGCTCAGGGCTCCTTGTGGGAGCGGGGCGGCGTTTCACAGATGAGCGGCAACGTGGCTGCAGGGGACACGTGGAGTCCACGTCGCGGTTTGGGGCTCGCCAAGCACAGCGCTTTGTCCCGGGCTGCGGCTGGAGCAGCCAGCTTTCACGCGGATAGTCCTGGGGGGACCCCCACGGGGCACATTTTTCCACTCGGCGCTGCTTTGGAAGGAGGCTAAATCCTTCTTTCCCAAAGTTCGATACAGTCTCGAGGGTGCTCACGAGTGTCATGAGAAATTGTCCAGCAGCGGTTCGAGGGGGTGCCGGGGACGCGTGAGTTCCTTTCGGGGGCCGAGGTCACGCTGTCCCCCACAGGCCCTGTGACCGCAGCGGGCATCTCGCGGGGCTGTGGTCGGTCACGAGAAACGCCGGCACCTCTGGCGCAGGGCCTGACCGGCCCACCGGGGACGTCGCAGGGCTTCCCGCAGGCCGCGTGGCTCCTCGAGGCCGCGTGTCGGGCGTGCTCTGTCTGCCGTGGCTTCTCACAGTCTGTCTCTGTTCCAGGTGTGGCCGTGCCGTAGGTGTAAGTGAAGAAGGCAAGGAGGAGCCCATGGCTTTAGCCGGCCGCCCAGACCCCCGTTTGCGCCATCCGTACTACCAGGTATGGGTGAGCGCGGACGTCTGACCCCGGCCGCAGCACCAACGCAGTTCATAATAACCTCCACCCATTCCATGGCGAGCAGGTCGCCCTGGGCTCCGCCGGCCCTGCCGGGGCGTCCCCCCCGGGGCGGGAGACCAGGCACGTGGCCCTCGCCCCGCTCCGGAGCGTCTCATCGTACGTTCCCTGGGCTCTGACCTCCGCGCCTGCCCTATTTTCATGGCGGTACAAACTGCCGAGTCCGTCACCGGCCAGGCCCTGAAGCTCCACCGGGCCTGCTGGAGTGATGGTGGATATCAGGGTTCTCGGGGCAACGCCGGAACCCACCCAAGGGCAAGGTCATGGGCAAGGAAAAGGCTTCCGAGCGGGTGGTCTGTGGCCTGGGTGCCACCTGCGTTTTGCAGGTAGGGCCCTCCTTCCAGAGCGGTGCCTTCCTCCAGCCTGATTGTGCCAGGGTGGGGTTTGGGGGGCCGAGTTCATCTCCGTCCCTTTGCCCTTCCTCCTGGGCTGCCGGGCAGGACTGGCCTCTGCATTTCCTTCACCCCCTGAAGCCGACTGAGCTTGAATCTCGAGTGGGGCGCAGCGGGCTGCAAGTCACAGGGTGGTGCCCGGGGCTGTGGGCTCGGCCTCCTCGGTCCTTGACCGCCGAGAGGCCGTGCCACCGCCCCCTGGGCTCCGCGGTCCGGTGGGAGCCCCCGTGAAGGCCTTCCCTCCGCTCCGCCCGTGACCCCGCTGCCCCGGGTCCCGGACCTGGAGCCGCCCTCCCCCGGTCCGCAAAGCGCCTGTGCCGTCTGTGACGAGCACTTCCTGGAACATCACCACGGCAGGCAGACGTCTTAGTAATTTATTTGGTCTCAAAGTGAAACAAACCTTCGAAGAAAGGCTGAAGATTAGGAACACTGTTCATTGTAATCACTGCTTTTGACACGCAGCCAAAGCGGATTTCAAGCCAGAGGAGAGGACTAAAACCTTAGCAGACCCGTGACGTGTGTGGGTGACTCACGGGCCAGTGTGGTGGGTGAGCCCTGCCCCGGGCTCGGCCCTCTGCCTCCCCAGGGACCGGTCCCTTGTTCTTAAAGGGGCCCGGGTTGCCTCGCCCTGCTGCCTGAGTTCAGCTCCACGCTGCACCCTCGGGCCGTGGGTCCAATTCTCGTGCAGCTACGTGGCTTTTGCCCGTGTGCAGGCCCTCGTGTGCACCCCCCCCACCCCTGGAAAACCTCCCCCAAAGGGAGCCCGTCTGAAAGTTAGTGGTGTCTTCTTTAGCGGGTACGGAGCCGGCCTTCAGGGAAGGGTGACGACAGGGACCGTCTGTGCCCCCTCCCTCCCTCTGGCGTCTGGTTTCCTGCCAATCCACACGGAGACGGCAGAAGCGCCCGCTCACGCCAGCGGCCCCTTGATGGACGCGTCAGCTGCCTGTCGCTGCCGCCCCAGTTGCCCACGGCCGCTCTTCAGGAGACAGGCAGCCATGGACACATGGTGGCCGTCCCCAGAGGTCCTCTGTCACCCGAGGAAATGCGCGGTCATGCCGGTCCATGGCTCCTGAAGACACCGTCTTGCTCTTGTAAAAACCCCGCAGCCGGCCTTGGCAGCGCCTCTCCCCTGTTCCTGGAAAATTAGATGGCAGATCCAGAGTTTCTCAGAAAATGGGATGATTTACAGCGAGGTCCAGGCTTGAGCAATCGGCACTTAGAGCAGCGAGGTTCGTCTCCAAGTTTTTAGAGAGAAGAATTCCTTCTCCAGATTTCCATCGCACAAACGATTTTCTGATTCTAGCTTTTCCCTAATAGCTGTGGCTTGGATTAGATACGGGCTCAGCCTGGGAGCTGCTGCTCTGTTCAGTTTCTCAGGAACACAGAAGCCCCAAAGTTGGCGCGGGCAGAAGTCTCCCCCTTTCTGCTTTGGGGACTAGGCAGAGATCGGCTTGGGGCGGGGGTGGTGGCTGGGGGAGTAGGGGCCAGGCCGCTTCGCCTGTACCGCCGAGAACGTGCCTTCCTGAGGTGGTTGTCCTCCCGCGGCCTCGGGGAGCCATGGGACTCAGTTTCCCTGTGTGGGTGTACGGGGTTCACGGTGTCCTGTCACGTGCGGATCGGGGGACATGCCCAGCCCGGGGCCCGCCACTCCGCAGGCACCCAGCCCACGCTGTCCCCTCTTGTCCCTCAGCCACCGAGCGAGCACCACCTGGTGCCAGACGTGGTTTCGGGGCCGCTTTGCGAAGCAGACAGATTCCTGAGGCTCCTGTGTCTTAGGGAGGGAGGCCAGCCTGGGACAACTGGCAAGTACCATCACGAGAATAACGATCGTAATTCTGAAGCCAGTAAAACGGGGCCGCAGGAGAGAGGGGCCGAGTCAGGCCAGGAGGTCGGGAGGCCTCCCCGGGGGAGTGCCCGGGGCCGGGTGGGGCCCGGGCAGGACCGGGCAGGGCTCCGTGCAGGGCCCGGGAGGAGAGGCCCAGCCTGCCTGGCCTGGGAGGAGTTTGGGTTTTAGTCAAGTAGAAATGAGAGATCGTGGAGGGGGAGGGGAGTTATAAATAGAGACCTACAGCCGTTGTCTGCGATTTTAAAATCCGAAAGGCTCAGGACTGAGCGGTTTTTTCCATTGCTCATGTCAGGGCAGAGTCCAACTCAGCTGCCCAGAGCTGGCCCTGGCGGGGCGGGAGGCCGGGGCCGCCCGGGACCCTGCCTTATCTTTCCCCAGCCCAAGACATTCTGAACTGCCAGCCACAGGGAGCCTCCAGGGTTTTGAAGAAGGGATTAGGCGTGCCTATTACCAGAGCTGTGGTGAAGAAAAGCCACATTCATTATCCTTCAGAAAAATGCAAAAACTGGAAAATAAAATGAGTTCAGGTCCAAGCGATCCGAACACAATGTCGAACTGCACTTCAGAAATGAGACGCGTGTGTGCGAATTTCATCTCGG
The DNA here is from genome assembly GCA_004027475.1 of Anoura caudifer. NCBI lineage: Eukaryota > Metazoa > Chordata > Mammalia > Chiroptera > Phyllostomidae > Anoura > Anoura caudifer. The sequence continues at coordinate 246,514 of PVKU01001426.1, forward strand.
TCAGGGAGACGACTGTAGAATTTCCAAATACTTACTTCAACAATTTATCTTTTCTCATTTTTCCCCCCCAGTTTCTGAATTGGAAACATACATGCTTACTTCAGACGTAAAACACCGTAGAAGCTGTCCTGGGGACCCTCCCCTCCAGAGACTTGGTGTCCAGATGGGGGTGGGGACAGAGCATTCCTGCAGGATGGAGCCTTATCTGCCCGGTCCCGGTCCCGCCGTGGGGGGGTTTCATGAACTCTGTCCCGGCCCTCGGGTTCCATTTCAGATCTGGATCCCAGGCCTTCAGGCCGGGGGTTGGCTTTTCCAGGGTAGGAGCTGGTACAGTCTCGCCCATGTGCCCAGTCAGGCTCCCTGCCTGCTTTTGTAAATAAAGTTTTATTGGAAGGCAGCCATGCTCATTCCCTGAGCCTATGGCTGCTTCGAGGCCACATCAGCACTGCTGAGTGGAGCCGAACCCTTCACGGGAGAAGTTTCCCAACTGCTGTTTTCCAGCGCCGATTGCTCGAACGCATCTCCTGGGTGGACGGAGGCCAAAGCGACCTCCTCCTGTCAGCTCGTCTCCGCCACGGAGGAGGGGACAGGGCCCACAGCCCCCAGAGGAGACTCGGCTTGCTGATTACATGCAGCTGTGGGTTTTGTGCCGGGAGCCCCGACATCTGGATTCCTCCACTTTTTGGCAGTGTCCGCGGGAGCTGGACGGTGACATCATCCCTCTGAGGCGGTTTGGGATCAGCCTGTGGAAATGAATACCATTCCCCAAGTCTCTCCCTGGGATTTGTGTGTGTGTATGTGTGTATGTGTGTGTTTTGTTTTCTGTTTTCTGGGGTTTTTTCCTTTTTCCAGAGTAGTTCTTTTATTTTTTTTTAATCCTCACTCGAGGATATGTTTATTGATTTTAGAGGGCGGGGGGAGAAAAAAAGAGAGAGTGAGAGAGGAAAAGAGAGGGGGGGGGAGAGAGAGACATTGATGGATCACCTTCTGTAGGCGCCCCAAGCGGGGATCGAACCCACACCCTTCTGCTGTACAGGAAGACACTCCAACCAGCCGAGCCACTCGGCCAGGAATGCAGTTCTTCCGTTTTTGATCTCACACACCCATAATTTGGCCGAGGGACATTTTCACTGGACATATTTTCTTCAAGAAATTTGCAGGCAGCCACCCTGCTTGTCCCTATTCTCGCCCTGGTGCTGGGAGGACACCGACGTCATGGGAATGTCCCTTGTTCCTGTCAGACTGTTCCAGCCGACGAGGCGCTTAACCTGAAATCGGTTAGGGAATGATTTAAGTCAATAATTCTGAAGGCAACAGCCACCATTTCTCAGAGGTAGTTTGCGAGGCGAAGTGGGTGATGTATCCAGTCGGGCAAGGGCTGCGGACTGGCTGCCGATTCCAAAGAGCCTCACGTCACCTGAGCCCGCGCTGGCGTTCCAGTCTCTGGTCACTTCCCTGCATGCCAGGGCGCAGGCTCCCGGACCGACGGACGGGGTGGGCAGCCGGAGCTGTGGACTTCGCGTCCGGGGGCTGCTGCCCGCCTTGTCCTCCGTCTGCTGTGTCCCTGCTGGTCGGGTGGCCCGGCCTCCCTTGTCCTCGCGTCCGTGGGCCCTCATAGCACTGTCCCCTGCTCCTGGTGGGGGGGTCACTGGCGAAGGAGGAGGAAAGGCCAGGCCGTGGGCCCAGGGCAGACGTGCTTTGGAAACAGGATGCACTCCCGGGTGTTGCCAAACGGCATGTGCTCCTCTGGTTAGTGTGCGTGCGGGCCGATCCGAGGGGCTGCGCGGCAAGGCAGCGGCGAGGGTGGCAGTCCTGAGTCAGAGGCGCCGAGGGAAGGGGGCTCCCGGAATGCCTGGCACTGGGCCTGCCCCCCCCATCCCATCCCAATCTGGGAGGACAGCTGCCGGGGACTGAGAACCAGGGACCCCAGCTGGAGGCCTCTCTTGTGGGAAAGCCTGGAAAATCCTGAGCGGCCCCCATCCCCTGCGTGGTGGCCACCGTGTGGACGTGCGTGGCTCACCTAAGACAGACCGAAGAGCCACGGCAAAGTTCACGGCAGCTCTCCGTTGTCAGCCAGCAGCCCCGGGCTCTGCTTAAAACCCACCTCAGAGGCTCGGGCAGACCTTCTGCCGGCTCCGAAAGCCGGACTGCCGTGTGTGTGGCCGCACCCGTGGCCTCAGAGTGGCGCCGGGGTGGACCTGGTGAGCTCCTTGCCTGAGCCGCAGCGGCTACACCGGCGGGAGCACCCCCACCCTCACGAGGGCTCCACAGGCCCGTTGGGAAGCGGTGAACTTGTGAGATTGTTCTCTGCCCCTGACCCCCAGGCTCCCATCTCTCATCTGGTCTCCGAGGGACGGCAGCCCCTCCTCCGTGGCAGCACCTGGCCTCTGTGATCAGCCCCCCGATTCCTGGTTCTGTGTGTCAGGCAGGGTGGCACCCCCCCCCCCCACTGGAAGTTGTCTCCGTACTGAAGACCTGGGAGTGTTAGGAGACCTGGAAGCATTAGGGGACGTGGGGTGCTGGAAAGGCAGCTTTTCCTTTGCGGGGCGGGTTCTGGATCGGGGCTGGGTGCCTCGTGGAGGAGGGTGGGTGCAGGGCCAGCCCTGCGGCTCTCCTGGTGGCCTGCCGTCACGCAGGGCCACCTGCCAGCAGAAGCAGACCTCCGCACCAGGCCCAGACAGCAAGGACAAACCTGGCTTCTCCGGCCACCTCCATGTCCTGCCGCCCTGTCCTGAAGGGCCACCCGGGTGGGAGTGTGTGGACTTGAACTTCTGTGTGTGCTGTGAGGTGCCCTTGAGGCATCGGGCAGAAACATGCCCAGGGTTCTGGGGACGAGGGGACGAGACCTGATCGTCTGCTGAGAAGTCCGACTCTGGCCATGGTGGGGGCAGCGCAGAGAGGGTCCCTTTGTCCCTGTGACGTTCATGCGCTGGAACTCGCCCGGACTTGGTTTTCTCTGCTGGCCGCGAGCCCGTTCTTCCCGAACACCTGGGAGCGAGCCCACGGCGTCTGGGGCCCCTTCCGGCTGCGTCGTGGATCGTGAGGGAGCCCGTGCAAGCGACCTGAGCAGCATCGACTTTGATTCGGGGGAAGCCACCTGCCACGGTCATGGGCTCTACGCTCGGGGCTTCTCTGTCGGTGGCAGAGATGCTCTTAGATGCAGTTGTGGCGGCGGCCGCGCACACCTGTGACGGCAACTCACTTTCTTCGGGTTGCACGCTCACAGCAGATGGGATTTGTTTTGCGACTTCTGTGTCAATAAAACTTAAAGGCAGTGGGAGATCCGTGGCCTTCCCTTCCACGGGCACCACCAGCCTGGGTCTTTCCGTGGCCCGAGGTGTGTGCAACGGGCAGCTGAGTTGAAAGGGAGGCGGCTCCTGTGCCCCTTCGACTCACCGTGTCGGGGCTGCAGGGGCTTGGAGGGGCTTCCCTAGGGAGCAGTGCCCGCGGGCGGGGTGCCTGGGACCGTCTGAGTCCTGTGGGGCGTCTTGTGCGTGGGCTCAACAAGAGCTCAGTGGAAACTGGTGCTTCCCCTGCCAAGCCTGACATCTCTCTCACTCCTTTTGGAGAAAAGTTTTTTGAGCTCTGATGAGAGGCGGTCCAGGCATTTCCACGTCGGAGGGAGCAACCTGTATTGATGCAACAGAAGTAGAAAGCACGTGGCAGTCCCCTCGGTAGGAAGACTGGCCCGGGGAAGTTTTTCCTTTCTCTGCGCAGGTTCCGGGAAACAGGCGAAGCCAAGGGCGTGATTTGGTTTTGGGTCCGTTGGGTGTAAATCTCTTGTTCCCTGTGCTCTTGCGGAGATAGCGAGAGCTGTGACTAACAAGCAGTGTGACCGGGGCCAAGAAAAGGCTCTAGGTCACTGTGGTAAGGGTTATTTCCAAGGAGGGCGAACTTTCCAGACTTTGCAACTGGCAGAATGGGGCGTGCTAACGTCACAGCTTCCGCCAGCTTGCCTGATGTTTCAGGAATTTGCATCACCGGTTAGTGGTAGTGATGGGGTAGGTGCCCCATGGTCCAGGGCTGGCTGAGTGCTGCCTCCTCCCCCAGAGCCTTGGGGCCCCCACACCGTTACTGGCTGTGGGGCCCTGGGCCTGTCCCGTCCCCCCTTTTCCTCATCTGTGGGAGCGAGGGTCATAACAGCAGCTGTCGGAAAAGGGCTTGAGTGAGAACACAGCTGTTGCCTTCGCGGGCCCGGCCCCTAGGAATTGGCGGTGCGGAGCCCGAGGCCTCCGCGTCAGGGCAAACTGTCGCCGTCTGTGCGGCGGGGAGAGGGTCCCCGTGAGATCTTTGCTCAGCCAGCTGGCCGTGTCTGTCTGAAGCCCCTAGGGCGAGGCCTGCAGACAGCTGGCAGAAGTAGGCGCTGGACAAATAAAGGCATTTATGGCCCATGGCCGATGAGCACCCCCCCCCGCCCGCCCCCCGCCGTTTCAGACCCTCAGGCAGTGCAAGTGGCAGAGGTGTGGTCACTCACCCCTCACCGGGGTGGGGGCGGCGGTGCTGCAGTTCACGGACCCTTCAGTGTGACCTGAGTGGCATCGTTCATGGGACCCCAGTGAAATGACAGAACCCAGGCTGACCGCATTCCACACGGGGGCCATCAGAGGCGCCTGCCTGCTGCACGTGGGATGGGGGTCCGGCGACCTTCCCCCGCAGCAGGCTCTGCGGGGCAATGGGGGGCTACCGGTGGGGGAAGGCCCGGGAGCTGCGGGGTCCTGCAGAGCGGGGTCCCGGGTCATGAGTCCTTTCCTGCCTTACAGTGGGATTGGCCGGGGCAGCTGGAGGGACGCTGTGGTGTGGGGCCTGGGGGAGCTGCGTGGTCTTTGTTGTAACGGCATCCTCGGGGAAGGGCCCCTGGCTGGCCCCTTTCCCCCCACACCATCCTCCTCATGGGGGGTTGGTGGGCCGGTCAGTTGGTTTTGTGTTCCTGTAGCACTTACAGCTAACCCGCATGACAACTTCAGCTGGTAGCTTTAGGTTGAGGGTTCCTACAGACGAAGACATTCCGGTCTCTGTGGCTGTGAGTTTTGCTTCTGTTAGCGGAGTTATTGGGGGTGACAAAGGCTTTCTGTGCCTTTATTCGGGTCTCTGAAAAGCTTGTGCGTAGGGCAGGGTGGAGGGCGCAGCCCGACACCCCCTGCAGAGAGATCCCTTTTAGAGGCATCCCGCCCCTGCCATTGGGGCTGCCGGTACCTTCTGCTCCCCGCGCATCTGGGAGTTTCCGCCCCTGGACAAGCCCTTCGCTTAGTCTAACCCTCAGCCCACCTTCAAAGGCGCTGCTCCACTCCAGGGAGGCGCGGTGGGGCAGGAAGCGGCCTGAGGTCCAGGACACAGTAACAGGTGGGAAGCTGGGCTTGGCCCCCAGGGTCTGGCCGTGGGCCCCACACTCCCATTTGTCACCCAGCAGCTGCTGCGCTGACTGTCGCACTCCCCAGCTGCTCTCTGAGTGAGCGTTGCTTCTTTTTTTGGACCGAGAATCTGCCACCCTGCTCAGCGGGCCTTCTCTGGTCTTAAGCAGGTTCGCCCTGGAACGCCTGTGCTGCGCAGCTGCCAGGGCGGGCGAGGTGGGTCAGGTGCCCTGTGTCCCCCCAGTGCAGGGGCCAGGGGACAACAGGCCGGCCCCGAGCTGCCTCGCGTCTTGTGGTGGGCTCTGGCAGAGTTGGGGGGGGGGTGCCGGTGGCAGCGTGCTGTGACATTCCGTCCGCTCCGGGCCTTGTCCTCTCAGCCTGGTCCAGAAGCGGAGACGTCCCTGCCCCAGGTCAGGAGGGGAGGGCACTGGTCAGCTTGCCCTCCCATGTCCTCCCCACCCCGAGCTGAGACAGGGCAGCGGGATGCGGGGGAACAAGAGTGTTCCCCCCTGGGCAGTCAGAGAAAGCTCCCAAAGGAGGTGGCGTGGGGGCGAGGCCTTGAGGAATGGATGGTGTGCGTGCAGGGTGGGACAGAGAACATTCCAGATGGTGAGGATTCCACAGGCAGAGCGGGACGAGGAAGCACAAGGGCTGAGAGCCGTGGGCTGGGCGTAGGGGAAACTGGGCCAGGGAGGCGGCCCCCGGAACATTCCTTGTGAGGATCACCTAAGGCGAGGACCCCAGACTGCGCTCCTCCCCTCGGCTGGGACCGAGCAGAGCGACGGGCCTGGGAGCCAGCATTTCCAACAGGCTCTCCTGGGGAGGCCGGCACACTTCTCACCCGGCGCTGACCCCACACGGACACCTGCTGTCCTGCAGGCAGGTGTGTGGACCCTGTCACCAGGCTGGGGATGGGGACCTTTCACCTTCTTCCCTGCTAAGTTCTTCCGGCTGGACCCCAGGGGCCTTGCCGGGCTCCTTCCTGTCACCCCGGGCTCCCGTCCGACCTGAGTCACCTGTGAGGTCGGCTCCCTTCCGAGCAGGTCCTCTCTCTGTGTTCTTTCTGTGGCGGTGATGGAAAGGGCGAAGGTTTGGTTTGGTTTTGTTCTGTTCTGAGTCTTTTGTTTCTCAAAAATAACCAGCTTAAAATAATCAATATCCCAACAAACACATTTTGGGGTAGGGAACTCTGTTCCCTTCAAGAGCCCAGAGTCTACACCCCGACTTGAGTCCCAGGTGTAATTTTTAAAACCTTCTGTTCCCACCCTGGCCAGGTGGCTCAGTTGGCTGGGGCGTTGTCCCACATGCCAGAAGGTGGTGGGTTCACTCTCCAGTTGGGGCGCCCAAACGGGAGGCAACCAGGGTTTCTCCCCCACGTTGGTCTTTCTCCCTCTCTCTTGAAAATCAGTGGAAAATGTCCTCAGGTGAGGATCGCAACGAAGTGCACAAACCGTGGGTCCTTTGTCAGTGGAGCGAGGGACGCGGCCCCCCGGCCCCCGCGGTCGGAGGTCCCGCTGTTGGGCCCTGGGCGCGTTCCTGGGGCTGCAGGAGGTTTCAGGGAGGGGCGGGACGGTCAAGAGCAGCCAGAGGGGTGGGTGCCGTGCCTGGGGCCAGAGAGAGGCCCCACAGGATCAAGGCCAGGGACATTCCTGCGAGTCCTGGGGTGTGGCGCACGTAGGAACTTTCTAGAAGAACACTGCTGAGCTGGAGAGGCAGCCCCGGGCCCCGCCCTCTTTGCTGGCGCCCCTCCGCCGAGCCTGTGCAGCCAGAGGACCAGAGTTCTGGCCGAGGCCACCCCTGCAGGCCCCCGGCCCCCCCTCCAGCCTCGCAGGGCTTAGCGCAGCTCCAATGAGATCACTGGGCCAGGCCGCCCCTGCGGGAGGCCCCGTGTCTTCAGCTGTGCGGAGGCCCCTTCTTGGCCTCGCTGTACTGGGCCCGCGTCCGACCTCGGGAGGTACTTCTCAAGTCACGTAGGTCTGGGGGGGCCAGCACTGAACAGCGAAGTGACGGTTACAGGGCTTCAGGGCTGTCCCTTCCCTGCAGGCAGGCAGCGTGGCGCTGAGGGCCCTGGCAGCCAGCCACCTTCTTCCCTACCCTCCAGTCCCCACCGCCTGCCGTCCCGACCCGAACCCTGAGCCCCGCGAGGGAGCCCCCGGACACAGCCTGGGCCTGAGAGCAGACCTGGCCAGCACGGTCACCGGCCTTCCCTCTGGCCCCCGCTACTGCCACCCTGCGCCCAGCCCGGCGCTGGCTGCCCGCGAAGGGTGGGCAAGCGCTCGCCCCCGCCTTCCAGGGCCTCCGGGAGTGGTTTTCCTGTTCCAGACCCGACTTCTTCCGGCCGCCTTCGTGTGAGCCCTTTATTTCATAAGCGCCACCGTTTTTCGAATCGCTACCATTTTTCTTGGCTTCTCAAGATGAACAGAATTCTTTTCGAACGCCTCTAATAAGTGTGTTTCTTTGTTGACCCGGGAATTTCACGGACAAGCAGATGAGCTGGTTGCCAAGGCGATGTTCTCCCTGCTGGGGTTTGTCCTGTGACCCCCTCAGGTTCGGGACAGTCCTCCTGGTAAAGCGTGGGAGGCCCGGCGGACTTCAGATACACCACAGAAATATTTGGGGGAGGTCCTGAGCCATGCTTGGGGCACACTCACACCCCAAAAGTTAACAGTTGTCGATCTGAAATTCAGCTTTTCCTGGGCCTTCTGTGTTTCTCTCTGGTATGAATGGGGCGGTGCTGCTTACATGGGGCGGCTGGACTCCAGGCTTGAAAGTTGGTTGCCTTCTAAGTATGTGTCTCAAGGGAGTCCGGGGTCCTTGTTCCTGACGAGAGGACTTCTGGGGACCGTGGCGAGTGGGCCGGATGGCTGGGGACCCAACGGTGCACCGCAGATGCCCGGGGCGCCTGTCCGCTCAGAGCGCCAGGCCCAGCCCACGAGCGGCCGTGGGCAGGCGGGGCGAGGCCCCCACCCCCGTCCCCTTTGAAATACGCGACGCACCGCGGCCTCGCGGCTCCTGCTCTCACCGTCCGGACCACCTGGTTCCGGCAGAGGACCCAGTACCGACGCTCATGTGAGGAATGGGCGGTAATGACTCATGTGTTTACACGAGAACGTTCCAGATGAAAGTTGTAACCACTGAGGCAAACTTTGAAACTCTTCTAACGGGTCCTTGGAGGGAGCGAGTGAGGAAGGCGTGTCTGCCGACGACAGACGTGCCGGCCGGCTCTGGAAGGGGCGCACGCGCCTGTGGGGCCGAGGTGTCGGTCGAGCAGAAGCAGACGGACATGTCACATGTGTGTGTGTGTGCGCGTGTGTAGGAAGTCACGTGTGACGAGAGTGACCTTCCCGGCCAGGCGGAAGGGCAGACAGAGCGGCAGGGGGGCCTGGGTGAGCCGGTCAGCCACGGGGGTCCGGGGGCTCGTCTCTTCCTGTCTGCCGGAGCGAAGGGCAGACAGACGAGAGCGTGACACTGGAGTCAGACCAGAAATGAGGAGACCCTCGAGTGGGGGCCGTTGAGTCATCTGGACGGAGGGCAAGGCAGGGAGCAAGCCCGACGCCACGGCCCCCGGAAAGAAGCTCAGTCAGTGTCACTGCGTCAACTTCAACTTTGGGGGACCAAACGTCAACTCGGATCTAAAGGCCAAGGAGGCAGGGGGCACGTGCTGCGGACAGACGAGGCCGCAAGTGGCTCCCACCCAGCGGGAGCTCGTCCTGGGGGTCTGGGGCGCTCCGGGGGAGGCCCTGCTCCGAGCTCCACGTCGTAGGCAGACCCTCGCAGGGGCCCCTGTGGCCCACGGCCCGGCGACTGAGGGACTCAGCCCCTCTCAGGGTGGGTGAGCAGGAGCCCACGCGCCCTCAGGCACGTGTCTAGCTGGCCTGTCAGGGTCCAGGGGAACGGAGGCAAAGAGCTAGTGAGCTGGTGAGAAAATGTCCAGCCTTGGTCAGCATGGGAGACCTGCTTGTGAAAAACCACAGGGCAAGGCAAGAAAGAAGTTCCAGAACCATCAGGCCCTCAGCTATCGGGACACAGGCTGCTCTGGGGTTGGGGCGGGTGGCGGGGTGAACGGTGACCCCTCGAAACATGCAGGCAACCTTCGGCCTGCTTGTGTGACCTAGGGACCCTAAGTCAGTCGTCTGAAGTTTCACAGGGTTTCAGGCACGAAGGTCTCCGGTCGATCATCACCAGTGCGCCCCGAAACCCACACGAGGCCGAGGTGTGCACTGGCGCAGTTCAGAATCCAAAAAGCAGTTACCGGGGTTTTAAATTAACCTCTTGTCACGCTGGTTCGGGGGGTGGGGGGACGTAGAACACAAAACTGTTCACACTCCGATTTCGGCCGTGTGTGGTCCACCGCGAGGCCCCGTTACTGTCCTGTCACGGGGGCGAGGCTTGTGTTTATTTTCTATCTGCTCCATATTTCCAAAAACTTAAATAGGTCATTTTAGAATTTGGGAAAGAGAGAGCTGTTTCTCTCAGATGGGTGGAGAAACGTTGGCCGTGGAATCGTGGAAACCAGAGGAGGAACGCCCAGGCGAGGGGTCCCTGCTGGATTTGGAGAGCTGGGAAGCGCTGCCTCCCACCCCAGCTCCACCCCCGCGGGGCTCTCGGGGGCGGCCCCCTCCTCCCTGGCAGCACGTCCTCCAAAACCGTTCCTCTCCCCTCCCTCATCACACCCTGGCGTGCTGGACAGCCCGGGGGCCCCCCGAGCCAGCCCTCCCTCCCCCAGCTGGGCCCTGGTGAAAGGGACCGTGGTGCAGATGTGCTTGGGGGGATGCCGAGGGGGGGGGGGTGAGTGCTGATGTGGAACATTTCAGAAAGCTGGGTTCAAATCCAGCGCCATGTGCCATGTGGCCGAGATTCCATTTTTTAATCAGGGTCATTTGTAACAGCCCCCATGTGATTCAGCTGCATCGCGGACGCCGTCCATAAATATTTCAGGCGTGGTGTGCATGCACGCACACACACACACGTGTGCATTCCTTTTTTTTTTTCTTTCTCTCTCCCTGAAGGAACACCCAACTGACAGGGCAAGGGTCAAGATACTCCTTTCGACTTTTCTCTTTATGCATTTTTTTAACATCTAGCTGTTTATGACTAGCAAGGACTACATCGATGATTAAAAACATAAAGAAATCTACTTTTGAAGGCAGAGAAAAGAGAAGGAGGAATGGAAATATCTCTGGGACCCTAGGGGCTGAGTTCAGTTCCCCAGATTTCCTGGGAACCATTTTGGCAAGAAAACACCTTGTCCAAATGAATGTGCTTTTTTTTTTGTTTTGAGCTTCTCAGGCTGTGTGGGTGGGAAGGAGCGTGGGCTCCAAAGCCAGCTGCCTGGGTTCCAGCCCTGGGGCCGCCCCTCACCCGCGGGTGACAGCAGGGTGGGCGGAGCTCTCTCTGTGCCTCAGTGCCCTCGTCTGCACCGTGGGGGCCCAGCCTGGCCCTATGAGGAGCTTCCCACCCGGGGCAGGTTCCTCTGCACAGGCATGGGACGGGGTGGCTGTCTGCTCGGTTTGTGACATTGTCCATGTAAGGAACATCCAGACCTATGGAGAGTTTTTATGAGTTTATTTGGGCCAAACTGGCGAAAGTTGCCAGGAAGTGAAACCTCCGTGGATTGAGAAAATGCTCCATAGTGTGGCGGTTTCCCAGCTTATTTTATACACTGGCTGCCACACCGGAGACAGCAGGGGTGTTGCGTCGATCTCTCTGCTGTTGGGTTCAGGGAGAAAGCAGAGCGGGGTGGGGGGTCCCTGGGACTGGATGGCAGGGCCAGGTGGAGGGCGCACGCCCCTGTCGTCGCACCGGTGTGTGTGCTGCACCGGTGTGTGCGGAGGGGCAGCATGCGCAGCCCCCGGAGCTGGCCCTCGGGAGACGAGGCATCAGGGGCGGGTCCCGGTCCTGGGCGCCCCGATTCTGGTGCCAGAGACAGCCCCGAGGGGGCTGCGGAGGGAGAGCAGGCTGCCTTTTAAAAGCGCATCATCTCCGAGGCGCACGGACGCCGGGGGGCCTCGCCGGTGGTGGAGGTGGACCCTTGTCCAGGGAGCTGCGGCCTCGGACGCGACTGCCCGCCACGGCCCGCTTTCAGGCAGGAGTTTCCGGGACCGGACCCTCCCGTGTGGTCGCTCCAGGCCTCTGAGTGCGCACGGCCACCACGCAGGCCTCCCCGGGGCTTGGCGGGCTCAGCAGGTGGCCCGTTGTGTCCATGCACGTCTTATTAGTGTTAACAGTAGATTTTCTTTGCACGTCTTATGTTTTCGGCACAGGCCTCAGACCTGATTATGAGGTATCAGTGTGCATTTATAAAAATGCCAAGGATTTCTTAAATCTGTGAGAGAAAACCGGTCTCTCCCTGGCCTCGTTGATTACTGCTGATGCGCTACCAACGTCAAAAAGCCCGTTTTGTCTTCTTCCGTGTCCATGCGTCTGTCACTGGCTTGATTATCATCCCGAGTTCTTCCTGAGTGGTGGGCCGGGTAGTCATTTTGCCGTGATAACTTCAGCCTGAAACTTTTGCCCTCACCCTGATGCTGCCTAACCAACGCCGACGAGCTCCGTGTGCTTCTGTGGGGATGTGGGGGGGAGGACAGGGCGGGGGGGGGAGCATTAGAAAACAGCCTCCGTGGTGGGTCACAGACCTCCTGCGTGCGGCCGTGGCCCGGTAACGGTCGCGGAAAGTGCGCCTGCTCCGCGACGCGGAGCACGCATATTCGTTGCTAAAACCCAGTGGTTGACAGCAGTTCTTCCTGAATTGCTACTTGGAGAAAGCGATTTCAGGGCAGAAAACAGGAGTGACTCCCTCAAAGTCCCTTTCCACGCAGCCTGCACTTTCTCAGGACCAACGTCCCTGTGCGGCCACTTTGAAACACCTGTCATTGGGAAGTTCAATTGTCAGAGTGGTGACGAGGCAGGGAGGAACCAGGGAAGACAGGAGGTGTGCGGTGGGGGTGGACATGGCAGGTGTCGTGCCCCTTCTGACCAGAGCCCTCTGCCTCTGTCTCCCCCCCAGGACCAGGCGGAGCAGCCGTCCCCTCGTGGCCCAGGAGACCCAGCGGCTCCCAGCGCCACGGCCCGGTCTCGCCAAACCGCGCATCCCCAAGGTAAGGACGCACACACCCAGGGCAGCTCTGCCAGGACTTGGTATTCTCCACCCTTGTTCTTCTTACGAGTACAAAAAGATTCTAACCTTTTTGCCTCGAAGAAACCGAATTCGGAAGAACAGACACAGGCTCGGTTGCCCTGTCTTCATGGGCCTCCTTGCAATGAACTCACTTCAGTGAGCAAACTTCAGAGTCGATTCCCAGGAGGTGGCCCAGGCTTCACAGGAACAGGCTTCCTGGGGCAGGGGCGCTCCTCCCGGTGACTTCCTCGTGACCCTGGCGTGGCGTGTCTGCCCCCGGCCCAGGTTTGCATGTGCGCCCCTGGTGACTCGCTGCTTTTCTGTGACCCTTCCCTTCCTCCCAGTGACTTCCTGTGGGGTCACCTCGGGAAGGAAGGGAATGACCCCAAGCGGGTCCAGGGTTGGGAAGTCAGGTGTCGGCCGTGGATGGGGGACCGGGAGGGGGTTGGACGGGTCACAAGGTGGAGCAGGACAAGCCGGCAAGTCCGGTGACTCAGTGGAGAGTCTCAGGACCAGAGGTGGAAGGGTTGGGACCGGTAGGAACGGGGGTAGTTAGATTTTTAAAAGTCGCATGATGAGAAAGAGGGTGACCTTTAGGAAAAACAGAAGCGGAGAGCTGAGCCTGAGTCGGAGGGGGGTTCCCAGGCACTGAGAAGGTGCCGTGGGCACAGCAGTCGGGGCGCCCGGGGCGAACGTGGTTTTGGGGTGGTCCTCAAGCAGACTCAGCTGGGGTGAGGCGAGGGGGACAGGGCCTGCTCCTGAACATCGGCTTCCAATCCTTGGGAATTCGTAATTCGTGACATTTCAGCTGCTTACAAATGGGCTCATGTAATGAAAACAATCTAAGTTCTGGTGTTAATGTTCATGTGAAATCTGTGTTAATACTTGAATCAGAAAGTCAGCAAAAGTCTGTGCTGGAAGAGCTAGCTTCTGTCTTCCCCTGTGCCTTTGAGTGGGGCATTCAGGTGCCGCAGGGGCAGACAGCGCACCTACTCGGGTCACGCCGCTGCGGGGAGGTCACGGTGCAGGGGGCGGGGGGCTGACTGTCCCCTGGGGAGGGTCCCCCAGTGGGTGGTCGACGCCGGGCGTCTGACATGTCCTGGCGCCCGGGAGTGAGCGGGAGACAGAGCCTGCAGAGTGAACAAACCTGTCTCCAGGTGGAACCTGGCTTCCCTGGAGTTCATCCTGAGACACACACCGCAACCCCGACCTCCTCCCTCTGTTCCTCACTCCTCTCTACACGTGGCGTGGAAAACGGGAGAACCGAAGGGCGGCCTGGTTCAGACGCAGGCAGATAGGAGCAGCCCCGGCGGCTGGCAGTCAGGGCCCCAGGGGACAGTGAGGGCCTGGGTCGTTACACGCAGGAAGGGCCTGGGGTGCAGCGCCCCTGCCCCTGAAGGACCCTGGAAACAGCCTGTGCGAGCCCGGCCGACCCACCAGCCTCAACCCCACTGGCCCTACCCCACCCACACGGCCAACAGCCCCACGCCCGCAAATGGGGCTGCAGACCCCCACCCTGGCCGATGCGGGGCTTCCTCCTGCTGAGAGGTACAGCCGGCAGAGTCCCAGGATGCCAGCAGATGCTTGCGGTAACGGTAAGTCTGGGAGAGCGTGTCAGGAAGGCGCGGGGGCGCGACGGAATCACGCCTGGACGAGAGGGTGAGACACTGGAAGGGCAGGGGGAAGCGGCGAAGCCAGAACCAGGTGGGCGTGGGAGAGGGTTCCCTGGACGTCCAGGGGATGAAATATCTAGTTACGGGCGTTTCAGAAATCCGGTCTGAAGAAGATTAATGAGCCGGAGCCTCCTCCCTGCACCCCAGCGCGGCACCAGGCCCAGACAGGGACAGGCTAGCGTCCGGCCGAGGAGGCCACGGAGCACGGTGGGGGCGTTTGAGGAGGTGCTGGCAGGGAATTGGCCAGCGTGGAAGAGGCACTGTCCCCACGCTGTACTCAAAGGGTTAAAAGGAAAAAGGAAGACTAATTCCCATCTGAAGGCCCGTCGCAGTATTCCAGAAAACGGGAGGCACAGAGACAACCCGAAGGGAAAAACCAGATTTTCCAGCACGGCACAGCCTTTGGACTGAGAGTGGACTTGGGCAGAGGGGGTGCAGGGTTTTCAAAGTGCGGAGAGGAAAAGAGTTTTATGGAAAATTGTATCCCGGCAGCAGTGAAAGCAATAAAGGGTTTTTCTTTTCTTTCCCTCCCTCCCTCCCTCTTTTTTTTTTTTTTTTTTTTTCCTGGACCAAGATTGAGAAAATCGGTTACTGGCAATCCTTACAGCAGAATTATTAGAAGTTGTGCTTCAGGACAGGACACAGTGGTGTGCAGGGCAAGGGGTGTGGTGTTGAAGTTTAATTCCACACGAATTATTAAAACAGGGTTAAACTAGAACTTTGGATAATTAGACGTTGGGAGTGTGTGTGTGTGTGTGTCTTTGGAGAGTGGGTTTGTCCAGTGAGTCGTTAAGGTTCAGCAGGGCCCCAGCGAGAAGGGGAATGTGAAGTAACTTGAGACTAGGCTGGGGAAAGTATGCTGAGTTATGTACTTTGAAATATAATGTGTAACTGAAATATTGACCGTGGTTACTAAAAGAGTATGCCTAACATCTATCGTTTCAAACCTAGCAGGGGGAAAAAAAAACACACAGAAGGGCATTTATATTTAACAAAAACAACCAACATCAAGCAGAAAAGGACGAAAAATGTGGGGGAAGGAAAAAAGATTGTCAGGCAGAAACTAGAAAATAAAGTACAAGGGGCATTTGCAAGGAAATCCAGAACTGTATTAACAGGCTTCAAACACAAGAAATGCACACAGACCCTGCAGACAACACACAGACTCCTGACTCTTTTCTGAAAACTGTGTGACTTGTTAAGAAGTTGACCATATACGGAAAGTTGTGCGACGTTGTAAGCAATTTGTCTCATGCAAGCCACGGTCTTTCACCCAGTGCGATTTAATCAGAAGTCGAGAAGAAGTTCAGAGAAGTCAACAGAAACTTTAGCACACACACACCCTGCTTCACTCGTGGGCTCCGGAGGAATTCGCAACGAAAACAGCCATTACTCAGAATGAATGAAGCAGGGGTGTGCTGTGGGCTGGGGGCTGTAAAATGCCTCGTGAAAAAGATATTCCAGAGGCTCAACTTCTGAGCCTCTAAAAAAAGACAGATTGGAAATTGGAAGGATAAAAATCGAGTAACTCGAAGGAGCGGGGAAGGAATTGTGGACGTGAAGACCAGATATTGGCGGGGTCATGAAGACGGTCTCAGCAGACAGGAACAAATCCGAAAGCCAGTCTCCTGTGCCGTCTCCCCAGACGGCAGACCTCCAGCACAGCCCTGGGGAGGGGCGGGGTGGGGGGACCCGGCACACCAGGAGAGGAGCACGTTGGAGAGACCGGAGCAAGGGGACCGTGGCAACTTCAGGCCAATGAGTGTGAAAATATGAGGGGCATGGACGGTGTGTTGCAAAAACATAAAACCAAAACTGCAAAACCCAGCGCCGGCGACAGGGACCCCCGCCCATCGCTGCGGGGACGCAGCTCGGGGCAGCCCCTGCGGGCGACGGTGGGGCAGCGGCTCGCAGAGCTGAACACAGTCTCCCCGCCCGATCCGGCAGTCACGCTTCTTCGCATTTGCTACCCGGAGGAGCTGAACACGTGTGTTCTCACAAAAACCCGCACACAGATGTGTAGAGCCGCCTTATTCATTGTTGCCAAGTCTTGGGAGCCACCAAGACGCCCCTCAGTAGGTGACAGAGAAATAAACTGTGGTCCCTCCAGACAGTGGAATGTTCTTTGGCCCTCGGAAGAAATGAGCTGTGAACCCCCGGAAAGGACGCAGAGGAACGTTGAACGCATGTGACCCGGTGAAAGGAGCCACTGTGAGAAGGCAGCACACGGCGTGGTTCCCGCTCTGGGGCCTCCCGGAGAAGCCAGAGCTCTGGAGACAGTAGAGAGGTCCCAGGTTGCCAGAGGGCTGTCGGGGGCGGGGGGGGGGATGCAGAGCTGAAGGGCTTTGAGAGCAGCGAGAATACCGGGCTGAGAGGCACAGGCCCGTCCTTCCCGTGTGTCCCAGTGCCACCCACTTGGCCCTCGGGTGTCCTCGCGGCCCTGGGTGTGGGCGCCCTCGTCCTGGGTCACCAGACCTTCCCTGACCGTGCTGTGCCTGCCTGACGCGGAGTTCAGTGCTCAGGGGCTTCTTAACTGGACCCTTCGGACAGCAGGCGGAGTTCCTGTCTGGGCGCCGTCAGGCACTCGGGCGACGGACCTGAGGCATTGGGATGTCCCGGGTGCGAGGGGGCAGGTGCTCTGCAAGGGTCCCGGTGACTTTCCTTGACCCATCCCCTCCCCCCTGGCCCAGAGGATTTACTCCCTGTCTTTCTGAGCTCAGCCCTCCTGTAAGCGGCTTATTTTTGAGTGGCAGCTGTTCAGACGCCTCAGGCAGGGCCTAGCAGCTCCGTGCGGGAGGGGTGCATATTCCTCTGGAAGACGGTCATTTTTGTCACGGCTGCACTTGCCCTGGAGGGCTGTTTACGAGCGTTTTTAGGGTGGCAAAAATGTGCTTCACGGTAAACCATGTGAAGCGCGCCGTTTGGTGGCACTGGAGACCTCTGCAGCATGGGGCGACTGTCACCACTCCCCACTTTGAAGACTCGTCTGTCACCCCAAACGTTGGGCAGCAGCTCCCCCAGCTCCCGGTGGCCTCTGTCTTGCTGGCTCTCTCTGGGCCCGCCCCTTCTGCGGAGTTACCGCCTGTCAGAGGGATCATGCGTGTGTCTGGCTTATTTCACGTGGCCTCCTGTTTGCAGGGTGCGTCCCGCCGCCGGCCTGCATCAGACCTGCGCTCCTTCTATGGCTGAGTGCTCCTCCATCGCACGTACAGACCGAGTTTTGTTTATCTGTCCACCCATCGGCGTCGCCCAGCCCCCACGGCGGCTGTGAGGGACCCGCCTCGGGCCTGCGTGTGCAAGGGCCCCTCTGCACCCCTGCGTCGGGGCCTCTGTGCATCTGTGCTTCGGGCTGGAATTGCTTAATCAGATGGCCCTCCTGGGTAGCTTTTCCTTGACAAGTGCTTTTGAGACGTGAAGTACGAGGGAGAAGTACGAGGGAGTACGAGGGAGTTGGGGTTTGCAGACCAGTTGTTTCTGAGGGTGACAACTGCTCACCATTGACGCCGCACCGCCCACACCGCAGGGGGCTGGGGGAGGGCTCTGGCCCCGGGGACGGCCACCTGTCGTCTGTGCGTGTGTGCCTTTCCCCACGGCCACGTCCCGTGCGGAGTCAGGGCTGTGGGCGCATCACGGGGCAGCCTCCCGGGGTGTGCCCGGAGCCTGGCTCAGAGGTGGACACCCAGCTCCGGCACCACGCGGGCTCCCTGCGTTGGGGACACCGGCCAGGCCCTGCCATGCACAGTCCCGGCTCCATCCCGGCTTTAGCTTCTTCCTGGTCTTCTTGAAGCCAGACCTGCTGGCTGTTCGCGTGCTGCTGCGGTGGGCAGAGCAGCGCCGGGCGGCTGCTCCGCTTTTCCAGCCGCAGCACCCGTAGGGAAACATGGGCAGGACGGGACTGCTCCCCAGGCCCCGACCTCTGCTCGCGGAGTCCGTCGGCCAAGTGGAAAGACAAGAAGGAACATCCGTTCAGGGGGAAAGCGACGTTATGGAGGAGATGGCTTGGTTGGGCGCCTCCCTCCCAGAGCCGCTCCATGCGTCCCCGGTGTTGGCAGCCACCAGGCTCTGGACGAGCTTCCTGTCCCTCAGCCTCCCGAGCAGCGCCCCGTGACGGCGGGCGGGTCAGGGACCACGCGCGGTTTCGATTCTCCCTTTGCGCGTGCCCGTCTTGGGCAGCTGTCCCGACGCAGATGAGCAGCGATGGTGACGGCGTGGCATCCCGTGCTGACGCCTCCCGCACGTCCTCTGCTTCTTCCCTCAGTCAGAGCTACAGAGGGGGAAACTGAGGCCAGGGGTGGGGCAGCTTGCCCAGGAGTCGCAGAGAGGTCGCATGGGGGTGAACTGGGATTCGAAGCGCGTCCAGCCTGGCACTTGGAGGTGATTTAGAGGCCGCCCCGAGCGTGTGCCCGTGCGTCCAACTCACCCTGCGGGGGTTCCGTGTGTGGCGCTGCACCCCCCTTTCTCGGGAGGTCATGCATTTCTCGAGGGTAAGAGCTGCAGCTTGCTCACCCCACGGTTCTGCTCTGGTGCCCCGTGCGGAGCCGGGTGTAATAGGTGAGCCTTTACCGAATTCCTGAGCTCACGTGCCACGAACACGCAGGCGGGTCCCGGACGGGCCTGCCGCCCACCCCACCCCCGCCCCGTGGGAGGTTCTGACCACTCCAGGGGGAGCAAAGATGAAGACCAGCTACCACGGACCTGACCTTCCCACCGTGCTGATGCGGGGTGCCAGGAACACTGGGGTGACGGGGGACGTGGGGGGCCCCTCCTCGTCCTTGCTGTGACCAGGGTTCCGTTGCGGCCCATCTGAGGCCTTCACGACCTCCTCTTCCACTGCGCCACTCAGGAGAATGTCATCCTCAGTTTATTCTCTCTCTCTCTCTCTCTCTCACACACACACACACACACCCCTTTTACTTCCTGAGCATCCTTTCCTTAGAGTGAAATGACGCCGTCTTCCAAAGACACTGTTCTTTTCCTGAAATGCTCAGCCGGGCCCCTGGTAGTAACGAATGCTGGCCTCTGGTCGGATAGGGGTGGTTTATAATTTTGATTGATTTTACCCCGACCCCAGGCCTAAACTCAGCTTACTGGGTTGAGGCACAAAAAAGCCAGGAGGCAAAAACATCGCTCATGGTCATTTCCCCGCAAACTAAGTCCACCCGCACCCTGCCCGCCCTGCGGGCCGCGGGCCGCAGCTGACCACTGCCCTGGGCGGCTCTCCCGTGGCCTCCGCTTGGGTCGCACGGTCAGAGTCCGCCAGTAAGACACGTCACAGTTCCCCGCCCCATCCCTCCGCGGGGCAGCGATGGCCTTTTACGAAAACAGCAGGTTCTTGACCTGTTAAGAGCTGGAGCTTCACCACTTAACCCGCTGAGGTGCCCTGACTGTCCTTCGAGCTGGGCAGTCTTTCGGGGGGAAACTGAGGCGCAGAGATCCGTTCACCTGCCCAGACCACACCCCGAGGGAGGGGTGTGAAGGGGCGCGTCTCAGATCTGCGCAGTCCTGCCCCAGGACCGGCCCTCCGCCCTCTCCCGTCCACGAACACCTTCTTTTCTCGGGCTCTGACCCCGTGTCCGCGGCGCGCACCGAGATGGCGGCTGTCGGAGCCGCACTCCCCTGGTCCTTGAAAGTGGTGAAGTCAGTCAGATCTCCAAGGTGTCCTCCCCCCCGTCCTGGACTGCCACTTCCTCTGCGCTGTCCTGTCCCGTCCTCTCCACGTGGAAGGTCCTTTGTCCTCAGGTGGGACATGGGGACAAAATGGGCGTGGAGGCGCCCGCTCTCTCCGTCTCCCCGCGGCTCCTGGGTTTCTGGTGCGTTGGCTTTTCATCCCCTTGCTCTGCAGTTTTTTGTTCGTTTGCTTTATTTGTGTGTTCCTTCCTTCCTTCCTTCTTTCCCTCCACAAATACCTGTTGCTCGTCCAGGCCACACAAAGCCCAGGGAGACAGCCGTGGGCAGTGCACCATCTTTAATTTGTTGGCCGTATGGCATCTGGACCTCTTTGTCCAAGGAAGTCTAAACGCCTTTTAGAAATGCCAGGGAGCCACTCGGCCGTAATTCCTTATGAAAAGCAGTGATGAAGATTCTATCTCCCTTAGGTAGAAAATCAGAATGTGCTGTCTCCTAAAATTGAACAATGCATTTTTATCTAAGTTTGCTTTTTGTTTTTTTAAGCCACAACCCACCAGCCATCCCAGGTAAACACTTTTTAGGAATGAGCTGTTGTTCCTGTGTCATGTTAAACTCTACCCCCAGAGGAAGATCCCAAGCTAGGGATTTTGAGTAAGGAAACGCAAGCCTGCGTCCTTCAGGACGGGACGTGCCGCTGCCCTCAGATGGAGCGTGCGAGCTCGCGGGTGTCACATCCGCTGACTCGGCCCGTGCCGCCTACCCCAGAGTGAGTTCATCTCATCGCCACACATGGGTTCCGGGAACCCGTGGCCCCCCACCTGTGGGCAGGCGCGACGGACGTGTGTCCAGTTAGTGCTTTCAGCCTCCTTCCCGGGAGCAGGCGTGCCTCTGCGGTGCGGTCACCCGGCACTGGAGCCAGGAGCCTGCCCGGTGGCCTCCCTGTCCTCTGCTGCTTCCCTCGGAACATGCCAGGGGCCGGTAACTGACACCCGCCGCGTCCGGATTTAGCTCTGACCAAGAAAGGCTTTATACTTATAGTGCTGACCTTCGGGGGGGGGCGGGGGCGGGGGCACAGGGCCTAGAGGAAGTGGGGACACAGCGTGTTCGTCCCTTCCATCTCAGTGCGTTTGTGCGGAATGGATTGAAAAATCGCGCCAGCCCTGGCTGGCGGCTCATGGGGTGGCGTGTCGTCCTCCCATCAACGGAGAGGTCACAGGTTGCGTGCAAGAGGCAACAGGTCCACGTCTCTCTCCCTCCCCCCCTCCCCCACTCTCTAAAGTCAGTAGGCATGCGCTAGGTGAGGATAAAAAAATCGCCCCAGTGGGCTCACCACCAGCTGGTACGTCAGCAGCTGAAAGCACCTTGCATCACACACGCTTCCTCCTTGGGGACGTGGCATACTGACCCCCGGCCACCGACTCACAGGCCACTGGAGTTCTGTGTCAGGGCAAAGCGGTGTCTCCTGACCTTGGGGCAAGGGAGGTGCCTCCCGGGGACCCTGACCCCCCTGCACTTCGCCTCCAAGGGCACTTTCCGGCCATTGGCATCAGCCCCCGGAGTTCTCTGTGTTAACACCCCGTCTGGGCACACCGCTCCGTCTCAGACACTTCGCCTGCTCCTGCTCCGGCGGTGACGCCGCGCTCGACGTTTGGCGTTGTGTCCCGTTGCCCGTCACCTGGGCAGCAGGTGCGCAGACTGCTTGCTGTTCTGGAACGCGCCGTTGAAGCCTGTCCTTCCTACCGAGGTCTCTGAGCACCCCAGCGGCGACACACCCGCCCGATGCGCACATCCTCCTGGTTTTCCCTCCCCGGGGCCCCTCGTTCCTCCGGCTCGTCGTTGGATGCACCACTTCCTCCCGGGTGCCCGCCGGCCGCCTTTCCTCCTCCCCAGAACTTGTCACTCTGCTCCTGTGCCAGGGGCCTGCCTGTCTTTCCAATTTACTGCCACGCTCCTTGAGACCGTGTTTATGTTTTTAATTTCGGGGGGGAACTAAAAGGGTGCCGGCCTTGCTGGCCGCACCAGGGTAGGACTCGAGGCTCCGTCCGCTAAGAGCTGCATGTGGCCGGGTGTGTGTTGTAACCTCTGCGAGCCCTGATTCTCTGATCTGTGAGCTGGCACGCAGCGCTCAGCTCCTGGGCGTGGTGCGGGGCGGTCGGAGATGCCGGCGCAGGCTGCGGTCCTGCCCCTGCCCCCACACCTCCTCTGCCTGCATCGCCCACTTGGACAAGCTCCAGGGCGCCGGACACAGCAGAGGGGAGTGCTTGTCAGGGGACGTAGCGCCGAGGGCCGAGGATGCCCGCGCTTCTTGGGGGTGTGAGGTGTGTCCCCGTGGCTTGTTGCACACCTACCCTTATTTCCAAACTTCCCGCCTGGAAAGGAAACCCTTCTGGGGCAGAGCCTGCGTCCCACCAAAGGCAAGTTGTCCTGGCCTCAGGAGAGCTCGGCGTCCAAGGCTTCGGTTTGAGGACAGGCTGGTCTTGGTGGTGCGAAGCAGCTGTCCCTGAGAAGGACGGACAGCAGGTGTCCCTTGCAGGGACGCCCCGAGGGACAGAGGAGAGGGCAGTGCTGCGTGTGATGGCGTCTGCTCTGTGGGGCCCCGGCTGTGTCCTGGAAGCCTGGGCTGGCTGGGAGAAGGGACCTGTGGGGGCGCAGGGGGCGAGGGGGGGGCATTCTCAGCCGACAAGCCCCTGGGAGGTGCTGCTGGCGGTACTTCTGGGAGGGAGACCGAGCGGGGTCCTTCTCCGGACCCTGCGACCTCAGCTCGGCCGGAAGGCCTGCGTGGCCGGGCGGGCGGGCTCCCGGGCACAGGTCTGGCCTGCGGGGCGGCGCTTCCTGCACGGAGCCGCCGTGCCCGGGACAGCCCCTCCTGGACCCCAGCCACCCCTTGTTGGAAGCAGACAGTCTGGCGTTGATTCACCCCGTGGCCCACATGTAACCTGCCTGGCGGGGCTTTTTCCAAGGAGCTGCAGGATCGGCGGCTCAGCAGCCCGGCTGTCTGACTTTTTGGAAAATTCTACAGCTTGATTTATGCAGGCTGGTGACTCCATTTTCCACGTAGTCCACCAGCATTAACTGAGCACCTACTGTGCGCCAGGCGTGAGGTTAGATCATGAGGCAGAGGCACAGTTCCAGCCTTCTGGCCACTCAGGTTTAGTGAGGAGCAAATGGGGAGAAGTAACACTGAAGAAAGGTGAGAAGGAAGCAGCCCACCAACCTGTGGAACGGGGCAGCCCCGGGGCTGCCTCTCCACTCCAGGGCCTGTGTTCTCTGTCTCGTTGGCTGAGCTCAGTCTCTTCATCGGAACCCTATGAAATGTCCACTTGGCTGGTTTGCTGAGAAGGTGAGAGACACTGGGAGCTATGAGCTGTGCCTCGCTTAGGGCCTGGCACTGCTGATGCTCAAGAAATGGAGGCTACTGCCCCAGCCGGGTGGTTCAGTGGCTTGCAGCATCGTCCCATGGAGCAAAAGGTCACGAGTTCGATTCCCAGTCAGGGCACATGCCTGGGTTGTGGGTTCGATCCCTGGTTGGAGCACGTACGAGGAGGCAACCATTCGATGTTTCTGCCTCTCTCTCCCTCCCTCCCTCTCCCTCCCTCCCTTCCTTCCTCTCTCTCTAAAAGCAATGAAAAAAAAAATGTCCTCGGGTGAGGATTAAAAAAAAAAAAAAAAGAAATGGCGGCTGTTGTTCATCCTCATTAATAAATGCAGTGTTATATCTAGAGAGAACAAAAACCAGACACACACCACCCCCGCCCCCCCGCTCCCGCCTCCAGCCTGTGGAACCCCTCCCTCCGTGTTTGCTCGGCCAGAACTCAAGCCCATCAGAGCCAGATTCGGAGAGAGGGTCCTGTGAGCGTCCCTTCCCTGGACCACCCTTCAGAAGGTACCATTGACACATACATGTGCTGTGATTTCTCTTAATGGGAAAAGAATTAGGAGAATAACAAGCCCTCAGTGATGAGTTTTGTTCATTTCCCGACTAGACCGCAGAGATGTGGGTTCAACGTGGATCCAGGTGAGTCCCAGGAACTCGGTTTCACAAAGAAGCCCCCCGCCCGCCCCGGGGACCCCGCCCATCAGACAGGCGCCAGAGGCGCAGGACACGGCGAGATCCCTGGCCACCCCGGCCCCATCCTGAACATCCCCCTCCTTCCTGTCAAACCCTGTTTTCATCCACATCCTGGAAAGCCAGCCCCTCTCTCCTGGGCATTTCAGTTCCGGGAGCGGTGCCATTTCTTGGAACCGCCTGGAATGTTCTCCTGGACGGACCCCCCCATGCCGGAGCCTTGCACCTCGGGCCCTTCTGAGAGCCAAGTGCTCTCCCCTCGCCCGTAAACAGAGATCTGGTTTGAAAATTCCTCCATCTGCCGAGGGGCGAGCAGGGCCCCCCGGGCCTCCCTCGGGGGTGTGCTCCAGGTGGGGCCCCGCGCTCGCTTCGCCCAGGTCCTCTTTGTCTGCGGGCCTCTCTCAGGACGCCTAGTCTTGGGGTTCCCTCCCTCTGGCTGAGGTAGCCCCTTTCTGGGAGGCGCCCCTCCCCCTGAGTCCCCCGTGAGTTGTCACTGAACCGGAGCAGGGAATTATTTTTCCAGACGTGGAAGAGACGCTTCGGATCCTCCCTCATGACTTCGTGTCCAGCACGGCTGCCTTGTCCAAAGCTGCCTCCTGGAACATGGAGGCGGCAAGACGGTGTCTGTTCCGGGGACATCTGCGTTTCCAGTGCCTGGAACAGTGTCCCACACGTGCTTGGCACTCAGCGAATGTGCGCTGGGGGACGGAGAACGTGGGCCCCGTGCACGGACTTCACGTCTTTGAGTCAAAGCCGTAGGGCGTTTAACATGGACTGGGATCATGGAAACGTTGGGGTGTCTAACGTCCTTCTGAAAGATTGCTTTTTGAGAACACGGTGCGAGCCAGTGACACCTGTGGGCGGTGACCTGGGCTTTCGCCGTTTAGTCCCAGCGCTCTTGGGCTAATCCGTGTCGGGTCGATGGACAGTGAGGACCTTCCGGAGTGACCAGCTCTTGGCACAGTTCCCTGTGCCCAGGCCTCTGCCCGATGTGCGAGGTGAGAGGAGACTCAGGAGTCGCAATCGGAAGGCTGAGGAAAACACAGATGAAATCGCGAGGGACTGCATGAGAGAGGTGTCCTTCGCCTTTTGCCCCCTTGGAGGGACCTTTTGCGCGCGTGTCTCTGCTCGCTCTTCCTGTCATTGTCTTCTAACAGGACAGACAGACGCTGCGTCGCGGGGTCTGTGCCCATGTCCGTCGTGTGTAGCTCAGGCCACATGGGCGCCGTGCAGAATTCAAGCCATAGGGGGCCTGGACGAAGCCTCGGTGATGTCCAGGGCTCTCCTGTACCCCCGTGGCCGGATGGGACTCAGGAAAGAGGGAGGGAGCACAGGTGCTCCTTCCTAGGCGATGCTCCCCACCCGTCAGGAGCCCCTTCCTGGACCGCAGGGACCAGACTCCCCGAGCAAGACGTGGTGGCTTCCTGGTTCCTCCAGGCGTTTGTGCCAGGTAGGGTCACCCCGCAGCGCTCCGACACAGAGCCTAAGCGAGGCAGCACATCCCACGGAACCAAAGTCCAGAGCGATTAATCATTATCTCACGTCCACGCTGTTTGCTCTGCGGCCGAGGGAGACTGGTGCGGCTGCCAGGACGTCTGCACTTGACTCCGAGACCTGCCCTGGACTTTGTGACAGTCCCCTCCCTCCGAGAGCTGCGGTCTTCTGAGCTGACACCTCGTCTGGAGAGACACAGTCCCGCCGCCCTCCCTCAGGGCCACTGCAGCCCGGGAGCTGGCCCCGTCCCGCCCGGGGCCACTGGCTGCTCAGGGGAAGGCATGAGCGCTGGGGGCGCTGCTGTGTGACAGGGCACACGCCTGCCGTGTCGCCGTGGGGGCTGCTCGTCCAGAACCTAGCTCCTGCGGTCCAGCGTTGCCCGCGCCGGCAGGAAATACGTGCCCGTCGTAAGGTTTGAACACCTGCCTGCCGTGGTCCAGAGGACTGGGGGAGAAGACGACGCATTTGTCCTGAAAATTAACATCTGTTAGCGCAGGAACGCACGTCTCCTGGAACTCAGGAGGCCTGGGCCCTCCCCAGCCTGTCTGTCTGGGCGTCCCCAGAGGGGCCAACCCCAGGGGGGCCCCGAGGCCCTCAGCCACCTCCCCGCCACCCACCAGGCCTGGGGCATTCCCAAATCTTGCTTTGCCTCCTGACAGGGTCCTGACACCCTCAAGACGGCCTATTTCTCCTCTTGAAGTGACTCTTGACTGTTCTCCCCAACTAAATCCCCGTCCGCTCCGGTCACCTTGGGCCACGTTCCTGTCACCCCTGTACCCACCCCCCAGAGCCCACCTCTGGGTGGGCCAACGGGAGCCGCATCCCACTGTTTCCTGGGCTCTGGTGCTGGAGGAAGCCAGGGAGGAGGACGAGGGGCGGCGGTGGGAGGGGAAGATGGAGCTTTCAGCCGAGGGCGGGCGCGTGAGCGGGCCCCTTGCCCCTGGAGCGGGCTCCCCAAGAGGGACGGCCTCGGAGGCCGCGCCTGTGGGGCCCCAGCACGTGGCCTTGCCTCCGTCCCGGCCAGCGTCGGGTGGGGGCCCTGACAGGTGCCCGGGCAGAGTAGCCAGACCGACTTCTTAAGAGGCCATGTTTGAGGATATTAAACATTCCCACTTTAAAAGTGTTTTTCCTATCTATTACTGTTCTGTGAACCATGGTAAAGCACACCCAACACAAAGTGTACCATCTCGGCCAGTTTTCAGGGCACCGCTCAGTGACTTACAGTAAATTCGCGTTGTCGTCACCTGCCTCCAGCCGCAGAACGCCTGTTGCTGTGCAGAACTGAAACTCTGTCCCCATAAAACAATTCCTCCCATCGCTCCCGCCCCCGGCCCGGGAGACCTTTGTTCTACTTTCTGTGTCTATGGGCTGACTACACCGAGCGCCTCGCGGACGTGGGATCTTACAGGGGCTGTCCTCTTGTGGCTGGTTTGTGTCACTCAGCATGATGTCCTCCGGGCCCATCCATGCTGTAGCCTGTGTCTAAATTCCTTGCTGCTTAAGAGCGAATAATGTCCCATTGTGCGGATGGCCGCTGCTTTGCTGCTTTCCTTGTAGGCAGCGGGGCCGCGTTCGCCCCTTGGCCGTTGTGGCACGCGAATGAGGCTGCTAGGAACAGGGGCGTGCAGACCCCTCTCTGGACCTTGGCTTTTAATTCGGGCGGGGGGCGGCCAAGTGGGCATATAAGAAGAGAGAGAGAGAGAGAGAGAGAGAGAAAGAAAGAAAGAAAGAAGAAACAGATTCAGTCTTAACTTTTTGGTCTGATCATTAAGACAAATGATTACTGAATATTAACGAACTCACATTGTTGCTGCTTCCTTATGCCCGAACAACTCTACATATGAAAAATTAAGTATATGTGGTTGGGGTACGTGAGACTAGAAGATTAATTGCTGTGCCAAAAAGGTATTTCAGTGGACTGTTGAGTTATATTTGCACAAGGTTTTACTTGCTTAGAGGTCAACAAAAATAGCTTGCCAGCCGAACATGATCTGGGTTTAAAATACTTCTGCAGGCTGGACGTTTAGTTCGTGCCCAGAGAGAAATGTGTAAGGACTTTGGCATTTGCACATGTGTTCAGGAATTTCCAGGTATAATACTGTACAGAAAAGTCCCCTTTTCTTCTGTGCGCGCGCTGACTTCTCTGTACGTGCAGTGCGGGTGGGGTCCCCACACTGAGCGGTTCTCCAACACCAGCCAGGGCCCCCCCCCGAGTCAGTTCAGTTCTGGAAGGACCTGGGCCTGGTTTGATCGTCGGCTTGGTCAGCCCAACAATTAGGGGGCATTTGCTCCCCACCTTAGCAGTTTCTTATGAGAGCGTGTAAGTCAAGAATAGCCAGAAGAGACTCTCAGGGTGCGGTACGGGGAAAGGGGGTGGAGCTTCCGTGTTCCCTGGGGGTGGCACCCTCCCAGCCTCTGACCCTGCTCACCCACCCAGAAGCTCGGTGAACTCCATCCTTTAGGGTTTTTGGAGAGACTTCATTACAAAGCAGGCATGAGTAAATCGTTGGCCACTGGTGATGGGTTCAATCCCCAGCCCGTCTCTCCCAGGAGTTCAGGAGGGTGGGGCTGAAAGTGCCTCCTAATCACTTGGTTGGTCCCCCTGGCAACGGGCCCCCATCCTGTGGCTTTTGGGGGGGCCTCATTAACATCAACTCAGGTGTGGTAGGAAGGAGCTGGTTCTGAATAACAAAGGAAGCTCCTTTCACTTTTATAAATGTCTGGAGTTGTTTGAGGAGCAACACAAGACTGAATGTTATCCCAAAGATGCTCCTGGTGCTCTTACCACTTAAGAAACCCCCAGGACCCCTGGGAGCCAGAAGATGCCCCTCCTCACTCCGTCAGAGCTTCAGAGCTTCGCAAGGGCCGTGTACTCTCAGGGACCGACCAGGGGACACCTCTGCTCTTAGTCACGTATCAGTCACCCTGGGGTGTTTAGCTTTGTCAGCAAGTCCGCCGCACCTGCCTCCCGGGTCGCACCGCTCCTGGGACGAGTTGGGAGGAAGATGGGAGGAAGCGGGTGTGCTGGGAAAGGGCGGCACAGACGTGTCCAGAACACGCAGTGCACCTACCAGCTCTCTGAGGCGCCCAGGTACTTTGGTAAAGTGGACCCCCCCAGCGCCCTCACGACCCTGCCCTCGCACCGACCCGAGACGGTCTGCAGACGCAGCGGGTGGGGTCGAGGCGGCCCGGTGGGGCCCCCGAGCTCTCTGGGACATCTTCTGAAACTGACCCTCCTCTGTGCCCGCGGCGGGCTGGGCCGGTCGGGCTCTTCCTCGCCTGGTGTGAGGGAGAGTTCCGCCCCGAGCGGCCCACGGCCGACGCGGATTCGTCCCCCGGCCCTTC
This sequence comes from Anoura caudifer, assembly GCA_004027475.1. Classification (NCBI taxonomy): domain Eukaryota; kingdom Metazoa; phylum Chordata; class Mammalia; order Chiroptera; family Phyllostomidae; genus Anoura; species Anoura caudifer. The sequence goes on from PVKU01001426.1 coordinate 275,185, forward strand.
TGTCCCCTGCAGAGCTGACCTGGCCTCTAACCTGACTTGCCAACACGGTGAGGCGAGGAGCGCGTGTGAGTTTGCGATCAGATGAGCTGCTCAGATATTTGGGACAAAAGTCGGTGCCCGTTTTAGATGGGGTTATTCTAGGAAGGAAAGTAGCTATTAATATCTTGACTTGCCACTGCGTTGTTTGACCTATATTTGTTGCAGGGACCGCGTCCCTATAAACGAGCGCGGAGTGAGATGTGAGTTACAAAACCCTTTACCTTCCCCTCCCAGCATTCCCGCCGGAGGGAGGTGCGTTCTCACGGGAAGTATCTGGGCGTCGAGGTGGCGGTGGACAGACACGTGATGTCTGCTTCCCTTTCCAGAACCCTCTCTCCCGTTCATGCCCTGACGACTCAATTCTGCCAATCAAATGTGGCTGCGCAGAGAGGCCTTGACGGGTGGCTGATTATTGATCCTCACAGGCTTCGCGCGGGGGCCACCCCCAGTGGGAGGCGCAGGAGCCGACCCCCCCGTGCACCGTCTGCAGGCAGCGGGTGCTCCTCGGTAATGTCTTAGAGGAGGAGCATTTCAATGGGTGTGGAGAAGTGTCGTCTTCGGAATCAAGTCTTTAAGATCCCAGTTTGGAAGATTCCATTCCGAGTCCTCGGTAGAATTTAGCAAAGTTTAAATAAAAGCAGGTAGCCGTTAAGAGCTTTTATTATCTAAAAAGATAAAGTGCTAATTGGCCCTACAAAAAAAAAAATTAAAGTTTGTTCTGCAGTAGGAGGTTTTAGGTTCTTTACATGAAGCTTTATTTTTGCTCTAAGGACTGTGGAGAACAGGCCCGCTTGAAACACGCCAGCACAGTGCTTGGACTTGATTTATGGAAAGTATAACCTACTGGGTGCATGGTGTCAGGTTGACCTGGCCGAGTTTCACAGAGCCATAATTAAATGTATTAACGTAGAAAGTAGTTTTATGAGGACCCCCTCGGACGAGAGGTGAGGCATTTTGTGAGGACGGCATTGCGTTTATACTTGGGTGGCCAGTTCATCTTTAACATCTACTTGGCGTAATGTCAAAACTACTCTGTGTTCTGGAAAGCGAGGGGCAGAGAGGGGTGGCCTGGGAGTGACCCGGGTGGCCGAGAGAAGGAGCGGAAGGGAGAGGACAAAAGACAGACTGCCCTGTGTGGCAAGCACAGCCCAGGGCTCTCAGGAACGCCAAGGGAAAAAAATCACTCAAGTGGGAGTCCACCTGAGGGAAGCAAGACCTCCTCTTCTCGGGAGAACTCTGTCGTTCAGAACTGCCCTCTTGCCCCGTCCCGGAGGCAGGGTGACCGTGAGGGACGCTGGCCTCTGCACCCTGCGGAGTGTCCTCCTGTAGCTGAGCAAGTCCAGAACGCGGCTGCACCAGCCTGCGGTCAGCGGGCCTGGCCTTGGCCTCCGGGCCACCGGGGTGCATCCTGAAGGTCATTCTGTAACGTCAGTGCCCTTCGCGTCCACCCCATGTTGACTCTGAAGTGGCCCGTTGAGACAGACACCTGGGGTTGTCAACAGGGTGGGTCAGGGCCTCTGGGCGCTGAATTGTATCACACAGCTCACAGTGAGCTGCTATTATGTATCGGCTAAGTAGCCGTGCAGGACACGGTGTTGACGATGGACAGGATCACCCTCGAACAAACGCCCCTGAAGCACCCCCGGATCTGCGAGCAGCCGTGTAGCACACAGCCCTCTTCGTCGGGTGAGCACCCCGAGGTCTCAGCGAACGCGCCGGGGCCTCTGGGTCCTGATTTGGCAGCTGGCGGTCCGAGGGCAGGAGTCGTCCGTGACTTTCATCGTTGCGGGTGCTGCTTCCTCCGTTTACCGATGAGGGCCCCTGGCAGCCACGCGGCCCACAGCGACAAGGGGGCCGTGGGCTCGGGCCCCTGCCCCGCCAGGGCCCCGGGTTTCTGTCCGCCCCCTCGCCCCCAGGACTCTGTCTGCTGACTTCGGTGTCCTGCCGTGTGACACATTAAATCTTAATGCCATGGTCATTATTAATGATTAATTCAGCACTTTTGTCCTCTTCCTATCTGGCCTCAGGATTAATATTTGACTGCTCACAACCCCAGGGTGTAGCCATGTCTTCGTCTTCCCTCCCGGCCCCTAGAAACGCAGCGCCTGAGTCGGGACTCTGGGTCCCAGGTGGGGCCTCCCTGCTCCCCTTCCGGCCCGGCCCTCCAGCCCCGGCCCCTCTTCCTCAGCCACTCTTGCCCTCGGTGTCCGCAGCCTCCCACTGCCCCCTCCCGTCCCTCGGTCCGTGCGTTCTCCGGCAGACCTTGTGTGATCCGGTGGCCTCCCTCGCCTGGATGCCCCCTCCACACAGCCGTGTGTCCCTTTCCATTGTGCTGTCTTTTTGTGCCCTTGCACCTTTGCACACGCTTGTGTTAGGAGCGGGAGAGGCAGGGAAGCCAGAGTGTTCCGGAAAGTTCTGTGAGCTCATTCATTGAGTGCACACCTGGTGACCTCAAAGAGTAGCTGCCAAACTTGTTTTCCAATTCAAGGTTCGCTACTTAGTGCTCGTGAGATCTTGGCAAGTTGCTGAATTCCTCTAGGCCCGGTCCTCCGCTGGCAGGCCAGGTTAATGGCCCCCCTGTACATTGTTCTGCAGGAATAGGTGGAATGGAGCTAATAAGTAACATTTCCCAAGTGTTTGCCATGTGCCAGGCTCTGCTCCAGAGCAGATAATAACTAACCCACTGCTCACACCCTCCCCGCGGCGGGTGCAGTTGCTCACCTCCAGCCAGAAAAAACAAAACCAGGGCCAGGGCCAGCCGTTCCCAGTGAGTGACCTCTCTCAGCTCTGTCCTGCCAGTTAGGAGCCGCGGCCTTTGGCAGGCCGAGGGTCTTGCCACCGTGAGCCCCAAGCCCCTTGTTTGCTAAGTGGGTATCACACGGGATGGGTAGGGGGACGAATGGGACTGGGTACGTGACCTGCAGTGTGCTGCCTCGGAGTCACCCTCAGCTGTTATTTACCAAGTTGTTAAAAAGTGACCGATCTGGAAAATGCGGAAAAAAGGAGTCAGTGTTATTGTAACGTATTGGGTTACAGACGAGAGAAACCAGCTCACACTAGCTGCACGCAGCACGCTGACTACACGGATGTAGGAATGTTTTCCAGAGCTCCCAGCAGGAAGCAGCCAGGCCTGAGACAGGATGGGAGCCGAGCCAGGCACAGCTGCCCGGAGCCCAGCCCACGTCCCAGCTTCCAGCTCTGTCCCTTCCCCGGCCCTCCCTGCATCTCCGAGAGTCCTGGCTCCCATCCCTCACCAGGGATTAGCCAGGTTCTCCAGAGAGATGGAACCAGCAGGATGTGCGTGTACACACACGTCCGCACACACACGTCCACACACACACGTCCAGGGGCGGGTAGTTAAGGAATTGGCTCGCATGGTTCTGGAATTGCACGTTCAAAATCCGCAGGGTGGGCGGACAGGCTGGAGACCCAGGGAACAGCTGCAGGGAGGGGTCTGGAGACAGGACTCCCTCTTGCTGAGGGGACCTCCATCTTCTCTCTTAAGGGTTCACCGGATGAGATGGGCCCCACACGCGCTGCAGATGGCCATCTGCTGCACTCAGTCCCCAAATTTAAAAGTCAGTCCCACTGAGATAATACCTTATCGGCGTTATCTAGAGCCATGCTCGACCACATCTCGGGGTACCATGTTCTAGCGAAGTCGCTGCGTGAAACTGTCCATCCATGTCCCCAAGTGCACATTTCCGGCATGTTCTGTCCTCACTGGTGTTCTCTCTCTCAGCCGTCTGTGCTTCTCTCTCTGCATCTGCTCAGGCCCTCTCCCATGAAGACAGGCTTGCCCCGGCTCTCAGGATGGGCGAGAGCAGAGGCTGGGCACCCGGGGGCCCGCAGCCACGCAGTGAGCCTCTCCGCCATGGCTTCGGCCCCTGGGCAGCCCTCCTGGTGGATCTAGCGGGCCAGGGCTGGTGTCGCTCCGTTTCTGTTTTTCGTCTCGATTTTCAGGGAGGTGGGGATCCTGAGGGGCCTAATGAGGGCTCCATATCCACCTGGGACCCAGCCGGCTGAGACCAGGAGGGTGGGGTCACATTGCGCGGCCATGGCTGAGTGTGGCCCCCACCCCAACGCAGACGTGCATTGAGAAGGTGCTCCGAAAGGCGCCTCCTGCGCAGGCAGGTTCGAGTGCAGATGGGCTCTAATTACCAAGTCGCCTCTGGAATATCAATAAATATTCCTAAGCATAATAGGCATTAGTCCTTACCAAAATGTATACTTCTCAGGTAGGCTCCTGCGCCCTCCAACGGTGTTTTTAAAAGGGAGTTTGGGAACCAGTTGCTGAGGTGCACACGTGGCTGTGACCCCTCACTGCCACTCAAGTTTCTTTCCCGCTTCACCTTTTACCGCCCAGAGGATGACGTGGACCTGGAAGCGCTGGTGAGCGACATGAGCACGTCCCTGGAGAGCCTCTACGCAGCTTGCAGCATGCAGTCGGAGACCGCGCCCCTGCGCCAGAACGGCCAGCACACCCGTGACCAGCCGCCGCCCTCAGGGGCCAGGCCTGCGCCGCCGCAGGCGTCGCCACAGCAGAAGGTGCAGCGTTCCCAGCCCGTGCACATCCTGGCTGCCAGGTAGGACCCTGGGCCTCGGGGGGCGGGGAGGGGGCCCGGCGCGGCTGCTTCCCGCTCGGGACATGCCAGGGGGTGATGCTCTGGCCTCCTGACCTCCGCAGGCGGGTGCATCCTTCTGCCCTGGGCAGCATGGCAGCTCTGGGCTGGGATGGGTACCTTGCTCAGTTCAGTTGAGTGGACGTATGGAGCCCTGCTCTGACGTCGGTGGAAGGAGGTGAAGGGGACCATTGGAGGAGAATGCTCTGGAAAGAATGAAATCCCTGCGTCGTTAGCAGAGGGCTCAAAGGCCACGCTGCCCAGATCAGGGCCCAGGGCCCGGACAGTGGCCTCCCCGGGACCTTCTCAGAAAGGTGTGACTGGATACATTTGATGATATTCCCCAGGGCAGTGAGCGAAGGCACCTCTGGACATACTGGGCTGGAGGGAGGGACCCAGGAAGTGGTGGAGGGCCCCTTGCAGGTGGCAGGTCTCTGAACTGCGTGTTAAAGGGGAAGCAGGCATCAGGCGTGGTGGAGAGATTGGCTGAGCAGAAGAGATGGTCCTGGTGTTGCAAATGGCAGGATCCCTCCCTTTTACAGGGGGATGATGTTCCATGCATGCACGCACCAGATTTCCTTTATCCGTCCATCCGTAGACGACCACACGGACAGGATGCTAACAAATGAGCCTGTCGCAGAGGACAGTCCTACACGGGCTCACTCACATGGCGGAATCTAAAACAGTCAAACGCACAGACGCAGAGATCGGCACAGGGGTTGCCGGGGCGGGGAAAGGGCAGCTGTCAGCGGAAGGCACCCTCAACCGCGCAAGGGGCGGGGGTCCTAGGGACGCAGGGTGCACGCGGAGCCCTAGTTGGCAGTGCTGCTTTGCACGCTGACAAGTTCAGGGTAACAGGTACAGGATCCCGCAGGGTTTTGTGAGGGCGTCCGCGGAACACTTCCTTTCATTCCCCGGGGCTTCCTGTACATGCCCCTGCTCCGGGTGCGTGTTTCCGGCACAGTGCCGAGCACTTCCTGTGCGTGCCCCGCCCTCTGCCATGCTGCCTGTGCGTGCCCTGCGCTTCCGGCGCATGCGCAACACTTCCTGTGTGTAAGTCTGTTGAGTCCCCGTTTCTTAGCCTGTGTCATGGTGTCCACAGCCCTACAAGGCGCGTGGCACTTGGACCCTGAGTGCCCAGGTGAGGCAGCCTGGGCCCGGGGGCTGGGGCGGCCCACGGCTGGCACGTGGGGGGCCCTCAGGGGCCGCCGCCGGCGTCCAGGGAGCAGGGCCGCCTGCTGTCACCGGACGTTGTCACTCCAATGATTGTGGAGAAGGCGGAGGGCCTTCCCCACAGGGCCCAGGTGAGCCCCGGTCCCTGCGGCCGAGCTCGGTCTCCAGGGTCGCTTCCTGCGGGGACGGCGGAGGGTCTGTCCTCTCTCTGCCCTCCCGAGGGGCTGTGTTGCCAGCCCGCGCGATGTCCCTTCACTTTGCTTTCGGCCATATTTGTGAACTCCTGCCAAGTCAACTTGGAAACCTAGTCTGTTGAGGTGAAATTCACGTAACGTAAAAATAACCGCTCTAAAGTGGCAACTCAGCCTGCAGGACAGTCCCAGCGCCGTGCGGTGAGCTGTCTCCAGTTGCAGGACATCTCCGTCCTCACAGGAAGTCCTCACCCATCCAGCAGGGCCCTGCACTGCCTCCGGCCGTAGCACCGTCTGTGCCAGGGACGCTGTTAGTGTTCGCTGTAAGCGATGACCCTGCATCAGCACGACGCCCTCACCAGAAGTCCCCAGAGCACGTGACGGCTCACGCCTGGTGTCGCACATTTGGTGGGTTTGTGCAGACGAACGGCAGCCTGAGCCCGTTGTCATACCATCGTATGGGGCACTTTTACTGCCTGAAAACACACAGACCAGACCCTGTAAACGCCCAGGAGGGCCTGCTGAAGGGGAGCTTCGGGGGACCCCGGGAGCGGTCGAGCGTCAGGGCCTCGTCCCACGAGTCCAACTCATGTTCTTCGGGCTCCCGGTCCGAGGTCTGGGCAGGGACACCTTGGAGCCGGGCGTGCCCACCTCTCTGCTGTTGCTCTGCCCAGGCCGTAGCTGCGGGGAGTGGCACTGTTAAAAGTGACGATGACCTCTCTGGACTGTTGCTGGGGATTCCAGAAGGGATCGTCTCCCCAGCATGGAGTCAGTCTCCGGGCGCTGTGGGCACTCGTGTGGGCGATCAGGGTCTCCGGTCTGGCCCGGGTGGAATGGCTGACGGGCCTCCCTCCGAGGCAGGGGGACCTGTGCAAGAGTTGCAGTGTCCACTACCGCACCGGCAAGCCTCCCGAGGGACCTGCCGGGTGGTGAGTGCAGTCAGATTCTGAAACTGGCGGCCAAATGCAGTGAAGGGGCAGCCTGTGCGAGGGGCCGCGGGGTGGGTGCAGATAAGGAGCAGGGACTCCGAGCAGGGACAGGCATCGGCACGCTGGGCGGTGACACCCTAGGGTGGGCAGGGGGTCCCCCAGCAGTGGAGCCTGGGGCCTGTGGACAGGAAGCTGCCAGCAGGACCCCTGGAGAGAGGAGACACGGGGCACCTCGCACTGGTTTTGCTTTAACTTTGAACTTGTTTTTTTCTGTTGTTTTCCTGATTGCATCTGATCTGCCCTTGGTGTGTATTTTGCTCAGTTGTATGGCAGGTGAGGCGTGTGTTCTGGGAGGAGGGAGCTCTGGAGCAATGCCAGAGAGAGGGAGGTGGTATGTCGATTCGGAAGTGGCTCTGTCAACGCTGTGAGTGGGTGCAGCCAGGCTTTCCTGGGGCCACACCAGCACAGGCTTCTGTGCCTCGGGGCAGGCAGCTCCGTGAAGAGTTCATTCACGTTCTGTGCCAACCACATCTTTGCATACGGAGGCATTCATGTCACAATTCAGATGACGCAGGGCCCCTCTCCTGATGTTTTTGTCTAGTCAGAGGTGGGCCCGATCCGAGGACATCAGAAAACCTGCCCTTGTTCACAAAGCACCTCCTCACGTCGGGGGTTCCTAGGCCAGGACTTCGGGGGGCCGGGGGGGGGGGTGGGGGTGGGATGAGGCAGGAGCTTCATCTGCGATGTGAGTGTGTGACACTTCCCGCCGAGTCAGGGACACTTCCCACCAAGTCAGAGACACTTCCCACCAAGTCAGGGAAACTTCCCACCGAGTCAGGGAAGCCGCCCCATCCCCTTGGAGTCGGGACGGCGGCTTCTGTCTGCGTGTTTAGCTGCGGCCGGATGCACACCGCGTAAAGCTCACCGTCTCCACCCCGGGTAGGGGGCAGCCCCAGGGGTGCGGCTGTCGCAGCACCGCGCAGCTCTCTGCAGAACTCCGTCCCCACGGAGCACAGCTCCACACCCGCGGGGCCCCCACCAGCCTCTGAGGCCGACGGCCGCGAGCAGGCTCGCACAGGCAGGGCCCGTCCCTCCGTGGCGGCCTTCCCTCCCGCGGCCTGTGGCCTCGAGGTCCTCCGGGGGGCGGAGTGAGTGGCAGAACATCGCAGCTTTTCAAGGCGAAAGAGCATCCCTTTGCGTGCAGGGGCCGCATTTTGCCCGCTGCCCACGCGTGGGGGGATGCACAGGTCACTTCCACCTTTGGCGGTTGTGCGCAGCCCTGACACGATCACCGTGTACCGATCAATTCACCTGCCTCTTCCCCTTGGGTGTGTCCCCAGGAGCGTGGCTGCTGGGTCACGTCGGGCGGTGGCTTTTAACCAGCGGCTGTCTCTCCTCCCAGACGCCTGCAGGAGGAAGACCAGCAGTTCAGAACCTCGTCTCTGCCGGCCATCCCCAACCCTTTCCCGGAGCTGTGCAGCGCGGAGAGCCCCCCCGCGCTCACTTCGGGCTCCCTACCTCCGATCCAGGCCACGGCGAAGCAGGTGAGCGTACCCCTGGCTCGAGAGCCAGGCTGCTGAGAGGCGAGCGCAGGACGGGAGTGCCAGCTCGTTGCTTTGGGAAGAAAGGAGAGGAATTGTGGGGTCTTTGCTTTTCGCTCTTTTCCTCTTGCAATTATATTTGCTGCCTTGCAAGGCTTTTTTAATTTACTGGCCAAAATTTCATTCATTCAGTCAGGGATGGGCCTATATGTTTTAGGAGGAGTCTCATAAAAATGGCTAAAAAAATAATAACAGCTTGCTGCTTAAAAAATGAGCTTTAGTTTCCTGAAACAATTTCGCCACCACCTTGCCTTCATTACCCAGTAACTGTGGGTAAGTGAGGCGTTAAATGCCGGCTTTCTCAGGCATCTGACCTTCAGCAGGTAGAACAGCGTCCGCAGCGTGATCGTGACTTTGAATACGATCTGCTCCAGGCGGGAGAACTTCCGCTCCAGCCAGAAGGTGACCACTTCTGCACTGAAGTGGGGCTGCGCAGGGCATGTCACCGGAGGAGACTGAGGCACAGAGGGTTCCAGCAACCAAGTTCGCATCGCTGGGAACCGACCTGCCAGGGCCAGGCTGGCAGTGCCGCCCCTCCTGGTTGGCAGGGCCTGGACCGGGGCGGAGCGGTCCGGGCTCCGAGGGAGACCTGGTGACATTTATCCGAGTGTGAGGGCGGTGGGATGAGTGTGCTGTGACTGCGGTGACGGCAGGGACGTCTGATGTCCCCTGAGGGCCAGACCTGCTCCACGGGCTTTACGTGCTTGTCTCCATACATGTTGTTGGCCCCTCGGGGCCACCCTGAGGGTCAAGCATCAGTGTCACCTGCTCTCCGTGGTAGGGAGACGGCCAGTCGCAGGGTGGTGGGCCTTGCTGGGATGTAGTGTGCAAGGCAGGGCTAGGTGTGACCCAGTGTGAGTGCACATAGCCCTGGGGCCTTACCCAGGGCGAGCGTGAGGTTTGGGGCACGGCCTGACCTCGGGGTCCGGAGCTCCAGTTCTAAGGACCGAAGGGCTTCCTGGGCCCTGGGTGTTCTCTGTCTTCAACAAGGGTGTCTCAGACGTTCCTCTGCCGCCTCTGCCGGAGACACTCCCACCCGCGCACTCGGTACTTTTCCACGTGTGCCATCCCGGAGGGGGACGAGCCTCTGTCCCCAGTCTCTGCAGGTCTTCCCGCCCCTCATGGGAGACGTTGCTCGTCGCGCTCGCCAGCCACGGAGCGCTGCCCTGGTGCTGACCTCACGCCTCTGAGCAGGCTGCACTGCCGCACCATCACACGGAGGGCCTGCGGCAAAGGCCCCTGTCCGGAGCCAGAGCTGGCCGGGCCGTGGCACTTTGTCACACGCCTGAAGCGCATCTGGGATGTCTGCCTCCCCGGTGACCTTCTGCTTCAAATGAGGGTCTAGACAAGCTGTCTGTGGATTGGTCACGAAGGCTGTTTACGAAGTTACTCACCCTAAAATAAGACCGAGAAAATTCTGTCTGGCTCTCTCAGCGGCTGGCAGGCGAGCGGGCCTCCACCCCCGTGGCCGGTCCAGCTCTGTAAGCAGAGTCAGGAAACCCAGGAATTTCGCCTGCTGTTTTTCTTGGGATTGGCGTTTGTCCCCCATGAGAACATTGTGTTGGTGTCTGCGTTTCTGTCGCACAAATTCCTCCAGCCCCTGGGGCCCTGCCGGCTCAGGCACATGCAGAGTGTGGGTGTTCCCTGCTGGTGTGTGAGCGCCTCAGAGGGATGGACGGTCCTTTGTCCGCACTCAGCTCCGACCTTTGATCTTGCGAAGAGCGCATGTCATTGGCGCCGTGGCTGAGATGGCCAGGCAGCATCGTGATCGGGCGCGGCAGGGGCCCTGGTGGGCGGAGCTGCTGCGGATAGGCAAGGAGGTCTCCTGTCCTGCACCACAGGCCTGTGGGAAGGGGAAGTCCAATGTGCTCTGTCCTGCCTCGTGAAGTCAGAGCCACCTGGTCACGCTGTCCTGGATGGTGTACATGCTGCCGCGGAGGGCAGGGGACCCCATCTCAGACCGAAAAGACTGCATCGTGTCTACGGAGGGGCTGCCAGTTCGGGGAAGGAGTGGGGGTGGGTAGGCCAGACCCTGCAGCTCTGCCCTGACCCCAGCCTCCAGGGTTTGGGGTCCCCCCCCGGACAGCTCAGAGACTTGTGCCTCTCATACTTGCTCTCAGGCTGCGTGTGGCTGCCAGAAACAAAGGCCCCGACCGGCCCGGTCGGGAGGATGCGCGCTTTCGCGCGTCAGGGGTCCGGGCCGCCTGGCTCCCTGTCCTGACACCGGCACCCCCGCCACTCCGCCACTCCGTAGGCTGGGCCCGGGCTGCTCGCTCGGGAGGGGAGCACAGGTCCCTCACCGGTGGAGAGAGACACTGAGGCCCTGTGTGGAGTGGGCTGGCCCCTCAGGGCGTGGAGTCAGGCCAAGGTGCGTGAGGGCGGGACAGTCTCTTTGGGAGGAAGCAGGAGGCAGGACTGAGCGATGGGGGGAGGGCTGGTGAGGAAGGACGGGGTTTCCCAAGGGAACCCAAGGGAACGCCTCTCTCGCTGAGTTCAAGGTGAGCTCTGAAGACTCACCAGCACTTCCAGGTGGCTTGGTGGGCGGGCCTTTCGGCCAATAAAGATTTCCACGCAGCCACGGCAGCAGCTACACACGCACGCACGCACGCACGCACGGTCACTGGCCACAGCAAGTTTTCCCATTTGTTATGTAAACACAACTAGTCCATACTTTAACCCCATTTTTAATAGGGCACAAATATGTCTTTGTTCCAGATCAGCTCTTCTCTCTTTGCTTAATTATAAAATTAATTTCTGGAGGTGAATTAATTGCCTTGCACAGGTTCTGAGGTGCATTTACTGGCGAGGAAACCCGTCTCCCGAGGCTGAGAGGCCGGGGGCAGGTTGCTTCCCAGAAAGTGTGGTGTGAGGGCGGTGCAGACCGCCTCCCCCACCCAGGCAGCCTCCAGCCTCCGGCCGTCCTGGAGCCAGGCTGCCTTCCATCCCCACCCCTGCAGCCTCCTCCCACCTCGCCCAGCCCTCTGCTCGCAGCCCCTGCAGAGTGGGCCAGCCCCGCCTTTTCTGCTGCCTTCAAGGGGCCCCGGGGGCACGGAGCGGGGGACACTCAGGAGAGCCCTAGGGTCGAGTCTGGACAGGAGCCAGAGGGCAGCGCTCGGACCCACAGCAGGACAGAGGACAGCTGCTGTCCGCGGCAGTCACTCGTGGCCTTCCCAGAGCCAGGGCCAGCCTGGCTGCATCCCCCCTCCTTTCAGAAGACAGGGGCCTCTCTGCTCGGCAGCCCCTCCCTCTCCTGCCTGCTCTCTGTGATGGATGGGTGGACAGCTGCCACTTCCTCACCACCCCCAAGGCCCCACCCCTGGAGGGACCCAGAGTCCACGGGCCATGGGGGTGACTCAGGCGCTTGTGCTGTGTCCCCTCCCAGAGGCCCCTCTGTCCCCACCACCACTGTCTTTACTCCACCCCGCCTTTGGGGAGCTGGCGCCCCCAAACCCCCGTGCCTCCCTGCACACCCTGAGGGCACTCGCCCATCCCCAGGGCTGCTATCCCCATCCCCCACCCTCCCAGCAGACCCACCATCTTCCCCCTTGAAGCCGGCCCCTCCTCTCTGCTCCTCTTCTGGAATTTGGAGGGAGGGGTCACTCCTAATTCCTGCCTCTTTTTTTTGGCCACCACAGCCAATCAGTCATGTGGCTTTGCTGGACAGTTTTCTAGAGAAGGGATGTAAAGCATTTTTGTTGGTTTTTAAGATTACAATATGCAAATGGAACGTTGAGTTACCAACTCTCCGAGGAAGTTGATTTAACAAAGACTTTTTTATTTTCCTTGGCCACCTCTGGGCAGCCCGGCGGGGTCCCTGCCTCCCTTGCTTCTCTGAGGGGCCTCTGGCTCAGGGAGTCAAGGTGCTGCACACAGAGCCCCAGCCCCAGCCCTGGGGGCTCTGCAAGCCTGTCCCCCCTCTGCCAGAGGGCTGGTCACTAAGAAAGCTCTTACGGAGCAGCTGTGACACCAGGTTTCAAGTTCACTTTCTCCCTGACATGGGACAGCAACTCTGAACCAGCACACCGCTCTGTAAATCACAGCGAGTGCTCACGAGATGTTCCCTCACTGGGGAGGGGCCCTGGTGCACTCCCTAGCCTGTCAGGCGGGACCCACAGCCACACCGTGCCCCTCGCTGCCGTCCCTACTGCCGCCGTGTGGCGCCAGGGGGTCTGTGGGTGGCAGAGGTGTCCTGGGTAAGGTGTGTGGGCAGCGCTGAGATTGCCCTCGGGGATTGTGGCGTGGTGGGGACAGCCAGGGTGGCCGCTGTGGTGCAGCAGAGACCCTGGGGCCCCGAGGGGCCTGAGCCGTGTGGGTGAGGGCCGAGTCCGAGTGGCTGCGCTGCGCGCCTCCCCAGGGCGGCTCCGGGCCGCCCGCTGTGTCCTCCTGGGTCCTGGTTGTCAGTGACAAGCAGCGGTGGGCCTCTCTGCCTTCCCGCATGGCCCGGTGCTCCAGGAGCCCAGGACCTGCCTTACTCAGCCTGTGCCTTCTGGAAGAAACCCGCTGTCCCAGGAAGGTTAGGGAGCTTTGCATCCTTTCCCCCTGGAAACCCACATCAGGTTAGGGAGGATCTGGCTGTCTCACGGGGGGGCGGGGGGGGGAACCTACAGGACGAGTCCCCCAGGGCCCCACTGCCGTTTCCGCCCAGAACCACCTTCTGACTGGCCCCTGTGGACCCCCGAGAACCTTGTCAGGAGCTGTGGTGAGGTGTCTGTGGTCATTTTTACGGTGGTGACCACTGTGCCTAGATTTCCTGGGCACACTGTGAACGCCGAGGTGTCCCCACCCGAATAAGGCCCTTTTCCGTTTACGTTCTAACTTCGTGGCTCTCAGGAACGTGTCCTTGTCATGCTGGGGACAGGTGGACAGGACCTCAGTGAGGTAGCACTGTTGGGGGTCTCTCCCCTGAGACTTGTGCTTCCTCTACTCGCCCCTGCAGCCCCCACCGCAGTCCCTGGCCCTGGAGACCCGAGGGGAGCCTCCTGGAAGAGGCCATCTCGGTGCGGGGCTCCTGGGCGGGTCTGCAGGCTACTCCTCGTGACCAGGAAGGAGACGCGTGCTGCGGGGGCCTGCGGGCAGCTCTTGCCAGGCAGGGTTCCCTCCCAAGCGTGCAGGGAAGGGCCCGCGGGGAAGGGCCGCCGGCAGAACCCAGAGCGAGCAGCAGGTGTGAGCCCGCCTTCCAGGGCCTGTGGGAGGAAGAGAGAAGCCCAGTGAGTGCAGGGCAGGCCCACCAGAGGGGCAGGGACCCAGGCAGGAGCCCGCAGGACGGCCTTGTGGCCACGTCGTCGTGCTGGCTGTGGGGGCAAGGCCCAGAGGAGGGCTGCACCCTGCGCTCAGCACCATCGGGTGCAGCTCTGCTCTTCAGTCCACGCAGGGAGGTCTTGCAATGCTTTTGTTCTTTCTGCAGAATGTCATTATAAAAATCGCTTTTGTCAAAATAACAGGCTGCACACGTCACTCTAGAAAACTCTAGAAAACACAGATGAGTGGATCAGAGTTGGTCTTGCAAAGGAGCCGGCCTGCCTGGGGTGCGGAGGCCCCCGGGGCTGGTCACTGCCCTGGCCGGTGCCCTTCCACGGGGCAGCGCGCCCAGGGACTCTGAAGTCGTGGCAGGCTTCCAGCAACCGTCTTGTAAGTCATTTTTAGAACTTTAACTTTTTTAGAAAGGATTTGCAACAACTTAACATATTTTTAATTCTCGCTGAAACCTTGAAACGGAGAGCTCATCAGACAGGTTTCTGCTTTTCTGAGTGTGTGTCTGTCAGTGTGAGCAGGGCCACGTGGCAGCGCACCACCCCGCCCCCCCACCCTGGCCCCAGTCAGTCCTCAGGGCTCCAGGGAGCTCCTGTGGTGCAGAGCAGAGCAGAGCTGGGGGAAACCGCAAGTCTGTTTGCTCCACCAAGACCAGCCGAGCCCAGCCCTGCTGCTGCCTGGGATGGGTGTGCAGTCAATTTCCTCCCAGCTGGCTGGGCCTGCGCAGACTGGGGCTTCAGGGCCCCGAGTGAACAGCCTGGGGGGAGGGTCCAGTGCTGGGGCATCTCCTTGACGGGCAGGCGACCCTGCAGCCGCTGCCCTGGGTTCAGATCCTGACCCCCAAGATCGATCTCCTGGGCCTGGATAAGCCATGCTGCCTTCCCCAGACTTCCTTTCCTCCCGGGGGGGGGGGGGGGGGGACAGTGACAGCTGCAGCCTCGGGGCCCCTCCCCTCCACCTGCCCCAGCAGCTGCCTTTCCTCCTCCCGCTCCCACTGGCTGGGTCCCGCCCCCTCCAAGCTGGCAGTTTGGCTCCCCTCTGCCTGTTGACCCTCCCTGGCGCCCCCTCCTGGCAGGTGGGTCACAGGCTGGCACTTATCCCTGGCAGTTACTGGCTTGTCCAGCTCACGCCATCACGTTGAAAAATGCACTTAAATGGGACCTGAGAGCTTTGGAGCAGGGTGAAGAGTGAGGACAAAGCTGGCCAGGGAGGTCTCAGCTGAGACCCTCCGGGCTGACTTCTCTTCAGTGGGTCACAGGGCCCTCTGCTGAGCTTCGTCCCAGCGCCTGTGGTGGCAGCTGTCCACCCAGGGCTGCCTTACATTGGGCAGCGTGCAGAGGGGCGAGGGGATGAGGGGCCCCCGTTTCTGGGTCCGCAAGGGAACCTGGGCTGAAGCCAAGCCATCTCCTGAATCCTGAGCAAGATTCGGAGCCTGCAAGTCAGCCAGCGCCATGTGCCAGTGTGTGAAGCCAGCATCTACCTGCTGGGGACCCCGAGACACATAGCCGGGTTCCCCAGAAAAACAATGCGGGCCACGCAGGTGATGGCCCTTCCGCCCTAATTGTTACTGAGCTCCTTCCTTTCGGTCTGCTCAGACTCAAGCTCCGCTTCTCCCTCTGCGTGAGAAATGTCTAAAAAGTGGGAGCGGAGCTCGGGAAGACGGACATCCTGTTACCTGAGGGCCACGGGTTTTGCGCCAGGCGCAGCGCCAAGCCAGCTGAGGGCGGGAGGCGGTGAAGCATCCGCCCCCCGACTAACTCCGAAAAGAGCCCCGCGCTGTTGACACAATGCTCGCCCTTTAATATCACTCTCCGGTTGAAAAGGCAGTTAGCTGCTCCGTTTCCTCCGCGCTGGGCAGAAGGATGTGGCGGTTCCGGTCGGCTGCTGCCAGCTGCCTTGCTCCTGCCCCGTCTCCCGGGCCGGGCCGGGGTCTGTCTTACGGGTCGGGAGGTTGGCGATCCCAGAACTGCGGGCTGGTGTGGAGCGGGGTGGCTGCCGGAGTCCTGGAGGCCTCTCCCCGGGTGTCCCTGCCTCGTCTCCAGAGCTGCACGCCAGGGGCAGGCGCAGGCGACCGTGCTGAGTCTGTGCCAGGCCGACCCCATGAGAACAGTGTTACTTACAGATTCCCACTGCACTGATAAGGAAACAGAGGCACAGAGAAGTCAGGGCCCGCAGCCGGTTAGCGGCACCACCAGACCACGGCCCAGTGGGGCCCTCGAGTGCACACCTCAGCGGGGTCCCCACCCTGCGTGGGGCTGGTCAGAAAGGCTGCCATAGCTTCCATGCACGGAGCTTTGGGCTCCCCTTCCCACCCTGGAAACTTGCCCCCAGATAGAGGCCTGGGGCACCAGAGCCTGGGTCACAAAACCCTTATTTGCTGGTGCGTATGCTCCTGCGGGAACTGCTGGCTTTGAGAGGCACGGTGGCCAGCTATTGTGGTCAGACATCCCTTCGAGTCTGCACCGGAGATGCCGTCCCCAGCAGGCCCAGGCGTGCGCCCGAGAGCTGGAGGAGGGGCCTTGGACAAAGTGAAGCTGGGGCCGAGTGTGGGCCTTGGGGGTGGGGCATGGAGCATCAGGAGAGAGTGGGAAGAGGGGGACAGTGTGGTGGGAGAGGGGGTTCAAAAACAGGCACCACCCCCGATTTGGGGCAGGAAAGGTGAGGCTGGACTTGGAGGGCCGGGAAGCCCTCATCCACACCGTCAGCATTTCTGGAAGGTGATGTCCGTTGCGGTCGCAGGCAGACTCTCTTAGAAACTTGGGAAAGGAGAAAAATAGGAACAGGCCGATTTTGTGGTTGAAAGCACACCCGGGTACAGAAGACACGGTTGATAATGCAGCAAGCACATTATCATCACAAGGAACAGTACGAATCTACTTGTAGTCCTTAAGTTCATTTTTTTATATTAATACAGTTGTAGGAGAAGCTTTTACCTACAGTTCAAAGACATGTTTTCTTTGTTTAAATTACATTTTATTTGTATAGACTGTGCCACGTCAGCTGTATTTGAAAATTTAATTTGTGTTGTAAAAGTATCACTGTGGTTGAGTAAATGTGGATTCTGGAGAACGATGGGTGGATTTCTTAAAGATGAATGTGAGCTGAAAGCAGGTTTCGGGGCTGCTGTAGCTCGGGATTTCTTTGGGGTTGGGGGTGGCTGAGACATTGCAGGCAGCCTTGGGGACTCGCCCCCTGGAGGGTGGCCCCCAGGTCTGCCCAGCCTCCCCTCCTCCAGGAACTCAAGGTTTAGCAAACCTTAGCTGCTTCCGGCCAGGGGCTCTGGGAGGGTTGGGGGCAGAGGGCCTCCCTGCCAGATCCCCCGCCAACCCCGCCCCAGAGAAGTAAACGTCAGACCGGGTGTGCTCTGGTCAGGAGACCGGGGACGCAGAGGCCGAGAGCGCCAGAGCCACAGCCGTCTGGGGGAGACCACGGGTGCTGCCCGGCCCAGAACCCCCAGCCCCAGGTTGCTGCTGGAGGCAGGAGTCCCGGGGCAGGCAGCTTTCCGGAGATGTGGCAGAGGGCAGTGCTCAGCGACCGCACTCGTGCTGAGCTCCCTGCTTGTCACCTCAGGGCCAGGGGCATTAACAAGGACATGCCAGGCGTTTGGGTCTGAGCCTGGCACAGGTGTTCTGCTGTGGGCACCTCCACCTCAGCTGGCACTCCGTAAAGTGGGGAGCCAGGGGGGTGGTGGCATCAGGCCCAGGGAGGGACCTGGTTGGTCCACCCAGGTAGTTTGATTTGCTACCCTGAGGACTGAGCAAGGCAGCCTGGAGCAGCTGCCCTGCCTGCCCAGAGACAGCCTGCCCACCGTGTCCCCACAGCCAGGATTGGTGGGTTGGCCAGAGCAGGGGCCCGGCCCACCAGGGACGATGGGAGAGGCCAGGGACAAACTCCCTTTCAAGAGGCAGCAGGGATGTAAAACGCCATCTTGTTCCTCCCATGCTCTTCCAGGCTGCGGAGGTCGGGCCTTTCAGCACCTCGTGCTCCCTGAGGGCTGCACCCGAGGGTGCGTTCTTGGGGCAGAGTGTGCTCCTTTGGGCCTCTCCCAGGCCCCCCTCTTCCCAGGAGCCGTTCACTTGAAGGGCTCTGGACAGAAGCCGGAAAACGAGCATGCTTGTTGGCCCGTGGGGCGCGGGGGCCCGAGCGTCTTGTGACTGCGCCCTTCCCCTGCCCGTTTCTGGTGTTTGGCCTTCAGCATGTGCCCGAGTCTTTCTTGGCTCCTTCCTGAGCCTTCGTGGCCCAGAGACAGCAGGGGCATGGCAGGAAGGGGGCAGGGCTGTGGCCACTGCACCCCAGATGCTGGTGCGGGGGCGGGGGGCAGGTGAGCCCTCGGAGGTCAGGGACCCTGTGGGGGAGTCCTGCTGCGCCAAGCCGAACCCCAGCCGCTTCCTCAGACAGGGCATGGAGAAGCCCCTCACACCCTCAGGCCTGGCCCTGGTCACAGCCTGAACATCGCCGGCACCGTGAGCACGCTGCGTCGCGCTCCTGCCCACGCCGGGTGGGAGGGGCGTGGGCAGTGACCGTCCGCACACCCACTGCTGCAGGGGTGGTTGTGTGCGTGTGGGAGCCCTGCAGTCTTTTCCTCTCCTGGGGCTTCACGGTTCAGGTTTTACTTCTCGAACCCGTGCCTCTTATCTGCGGGTGCCCCTGTGTGTTGCAGGATGTGAGAGTCTTCAGTGAGGATGGGACATGCAAAGTGGTGGAGATCCCCGTGGACATGACCGCCCGGGACCTGTGCCAGCTGCTGGTGCACAGGAGCCACTGCGTGGACGACAACAGCTGGGCCCTGGTGGAGCACCACCTGCACCTGGGGCTAGGTGGGGAGCGGTGCCGCTGCGGGGCCCCGCCTGCCGCTGTCCCCACGCACCCACAGCCCCTGCCCCTCTCCCGGTGCTCTCGGGAGCTGACCCTCGGCTGGTGGGAGCAGAGACCCCCCCAGGCCCACACCCAGTGGGGAGCGCGGGGCGCGCCATTTCTCAGCGGAAGGGCGCAGCCGTTCGCCTGGTGTGTTGACTGACTCTGCCCTTCCCGTTTTTGCCTCACCGAATGGAGAGGGAGTCTTCCTGTTGCAGGGTTTGGCCGCATGTCCCGGGGCTGCCGTTCAGTCCCAGCTCAGACGGCGCCTGCGCCCCCAGGGCCTATGGCGTGCAGAGCCGGGCTGGCCGTGGCGCTGTGGGCATGGAGGCGGTGCTGTGCCCTCTGCCCCTGCTCACACGCGGTGCTTTTCCCCCAGAGAGGTGCCTGGAAGACCACGAGCTGGTGGTGCAGGTGCAGACCACCATGGCCAGCGAGAGCAAGTTCCTGTTCAGGAAGAATTACGCCAAATACGAGTTCTTCAAAAACCCCACCGTGAGTCTCGGCTCCAGGGGTCTGGGTGGGGGCCCTTGCCCTTCTGCAGTGGCTGCTTGGGGTTCCTGGGAGCAGGTTGCAAAGTAGCAGATGAGCATGGACTAGCAGTCACTATTGAGCGAAGCTCCTCCAAATTTGGTCTCCAAGGGAACGCAGGGCTGCGCCAGGGCAGGGGGGGCACCTCTTCCAGCAGCCGTGGTGGGGTAGGGGAAGAGAGAGCAGGTCCATAACTGGAGCAAACGGGGCAGCAGCTCAGCCGAGCGAGAGCTCGCTGCTCTCCAAGGCCAGCGGGTAGCATCTTGGGGCGTTCATGCGGGAGCGAGTAGAGAACTGAACATCCAGGCATGTGAGCCAGTCTCCTGGACGGGTCTTAGCTTGTCTGTTTCGCACCTGGGGGTGGGGGAGCTGCCTGTCCTGTGCATTATCGGCACAGGGGCCTCAGCCCCGTGTGGCCTTCGCTCCTGCCACCTGGGGACCAGACCCCAGCCATCTCTGCCTCTGAGAGTCTCATTGCTTCTTATTGCAAAGTAGGAAATTGGGTAGCTGGTTTGGGGGTGCGCCAGCACAGCCTGCACACGGCTGCGCTCCTCTCTGAGTTTTGAGGGTCCTTTGTCTCGTGCTGTGATGCACCCGGAGCCACGATGCAGATGGCCCACTGCCTTGGGGAGGTGCTCCAGGTGCGCACTGGCCATTTGGGAGGCAGCAGGACTGTCCGAGGCAGGGGTCACTGCTGTGCTGACGCAGGGGCCTGTGACTGTTGCCGTGCAGTGTTTGTGGGCTGGCTCACCTGCCAGTGTGCTTCTCCCCACCTAGAAGTCGCCTGCTGACACGCCTGTTTTCCCTTTCCTGTAGAATTTCTTCCCAGAACAGATGGTCACCTGGTGCCAGCAGTCCAATGGCGGTCAGACCCAGCTCCTGCAGGTATGGGGCCGACGGGCCTCCGTGCCCGGACGGAAGTCGCCCTCGAGCTGCCATGCGGCCTTGCAAAAGCTTGGAGCGATTTCACTCTTACTCACAGATTAGCCTCAGCAGCCAGCGGGGTTCGGAGAAGTCACAGATAGTCCGTGGGGAGCTCTTCCAGGGCGAACGGGCCCTATAAACCGGAAGAATGTCCTGTGACTCGGGAGCCTCCGGGCAGGGGGCGGGATGGGGAAGCTGTGGTCTGTCCAAGCCCATCTCAGAGTGCCGATCAGAGCCCTGGTCCTCGCTGCCCCTCTGCCTTGTGAGGCCTGTGCCTGGAGAGCCTGGCCTCTGCCCGCAGCCCTGCAGCGGCGGGGGTGGGGGGAGCGCGCGAGGCTGCGGTGCACCCGCTGCTGACGCGTGCTGTCCTAGGGGGCCGGGAGCGGAAGGGGGAAAGCGCTGCAGACCCTCTACACGGGGACCCGGAAAGCAGAATTTACTAAACTCGTGGGATGGTTCTTCGTGTTCAGACTTCAGTCCCCTTGCACCGGCTCGCTTGTCCGAGACGCTTGTGCGCTCCTCAGAATAGTGTTTGAACTTGTCCATTTTGATGTCTTCTAGTGCTGCTGCCATTTTGTTTCTCCTCTTCCACCTCAGCAAAATGTTTCCCTTTTTCATGGGGGAAACAAAAAAACATCAATTGGGGCAAGACTGGGTAAACAGGGAGGGTGGGGCACAGGGGTCATGCCATTTTTGGTCAAAAACTGCTGAGCACTCAGGGTGGAGTGGGCAGGTGCGCTCATAGATCACCTGTCAGGCAACGGGCAAACACGTTGAATGAGGCTTTAAAAAATGCACCGAAGCCCCACCCAGCCTCTCCCAACAACGCCCGCTGGCACCCTGATACCAATGGGTTCCTGGAGCCCTGGCCTGGCGGGGGAGCCTGTCCTGCAGGAGGCTCGTCCCCCAGAGGATGACTCCGGATTTAGGGTCTCCCCTTGTAAGCGTGTATTTACAGCGTGTTAGTGATGGAGCAGACCGTTCACTGAGGCAGCCGTGCTCCAGAGCCGCCCAGTGTGGGAGAAACCTCCAAAGCCGGTGCCCCACAAAGTTCAGCCTGTAGCTGCCTCTCTCTGCTGGTTGGTCCCCACATTTGTCTCCGGCCCCGACAGACAAGCGCTTCTGCGCTCAGTCCTGTGGGCTCTCCCAAAGGCCCCCCGGCCCTGCGTGCAGCAGGAGCTGCGCACACGCAGCCGCCGTGGCCCAGTCGCAGCGATGGCGAAAGGGCCCGCATGTGGGCTCCCTGTCTGACCTGAGGTCCTTGTGTGGTCAGGAGAGTTGGCCGCTATCGCCAGGTCTCTGGGAGGTCCGGCCAGCCCAGGCGGTCCATCTGGCCTGTGAGTGGCGCGTGTCCCCTCTCCGGCCAGGTGCCTCGCAGCCTCTCTACCCTGGAGGAAGAAAGCTGCCCGGGGAGGAGCTCTCTGGGACTCTGGGCTGTTGCAGGGCGTCCAGGAGAGGTTGTGTGCAGACAAGCACACCCAGGCTCGCGGGAGTAGCCTCAGGCACCTCTGGTCGGCCGCTCCTGGCCCGTCCTCTTACCCGAGCCCTGCTGCCGGGACAGGGAGCTGGAGGGAAGACTGGAAGGAGGACGGGGCCTGCCCCGGGGCGTCCCGCAGGGGGCAGCGCGCTCTGCGCTCTTCTCAGGGCTGCAGAGGCGCCGGGTGCCAGCTGCGTCTTGTCTGCTCAAGGTCAGGTGCGCTCGTAAGACTTCTGAAAAGGAGCGCATCATCTGAAAATTCTCAGCGTGGCCAAAGAAAAGAGTGTCTTAGCGATTCAGAAAACGGGACAGTGTCAGCGATGCTGAGGACTTGTCCGCTTTGACTGTGGCAGGTCAGCTTGCCTGACTCTCCACGTTCGCTCTCCCGCAGAATTTCCTCAACTCGAGCAGCTGCCCCGAGATCCAGGGGTTTCTGCACGTGAAGGAGATGGGCAGGAAGTCCTGGAAGAAGCTGTACCTGTGTCTGCGGCGGTCGGGCCTCTACTGTTCCACCAAGGGGTCCTCGAAGGTGAGTGCCGGCCTCGCCGCGGGCCCCCTTGCCGGATTCGATGCGGGTGCTCCCAGCCTGCCAGACTCCTGAGAACCGTGTGGAGGCGGCACTCCGGCCGCCTGCCCGCTGGTCTCCAACGCCAGTGCTCGCAGGGACCTGGGACCCTCCGGGCTGCGTCCCTGCCCCCGTGGGGCTGCGGCAGCCAGCCCTAGGGGCCAAAGGTTGTCTCTGTCCTGAGGCCGCCTGCTCCGTGCCAGGGGAGGTGTTCGGAGGAGCGAAAGGCCGTGTGCCCCGGTGGCTGGAGGGGAGGAGAGCTGGGCTCGCTGGCGTTCCCAGCCGGGGCTCCTTGGTGTCTCGGCGAGTCTTCTCACCTGTCTGTGGCCACCGGCACTGGCAGCCATGCCTGGCTGACCTTGGCCATGCGTGTCCCTCAAGAGCTAAGGGGTCTGCTCTGGTCTACAGAAAGAGGGAGGCCCGGGGAGCCCCGGGCACGGGTGCTGAGGTCCGGCCTCTTTCCTGTTGCTCCAGGAATCGGCAGGGGCAGGGGCAGGGGCCTTCCTCTTCAGAGGGAGCCTGTTCCCTGCGACGCAGGGTGCAGTGGGTCACCGCCCCCCTCCCAGCTCTGGTTTGTGGTTCACTCACCGGTCTCACAGATGCCAGAGCCAGGGACCTTGTGGCCTGGAGCAGGGGACAGAGCAGGGTTGGCGAGTGAACTGGGGTGGGGGGACGATGGGGTGCTGTCAGGAACGTGGCAGGTGCAGCGGGAGTCTGACATGCCGCACAGGGAAGTGGGATGGCACCTGCTTCCGAACCTGCGCTGGTAACCTTGACCTTCAGGCTCAGATTTTGTCCCCTCTGCCCTCTGACTGTCTGATGGTGGGGCTCCAACTTGGCAGAGTGTGAAACAGGTCCACAGTCTTCGGTCCTAGAGTCGGGAGGGCTCTGCTGGGGGCAGGGTGCATTTGGTTCGACTCGGCAGTCCTCTGATACGTGACAGTGGGCGGCAGACTGGCCGCAGGAGGCGCCCGTGCGGACCGCCCTCCGTCCGGGAGGACGAGCGGCCTTGGCCCCGCTGCCGTGTGGCCGAGTTCTCCCCAGTGAACCTGCAGCTTTCCACAGGAGCCCAGGCACCTGCAGCTGCTGGCCGACCTGGAGGACAGCAGCGTCTTCTCCCTGATCGCGGGCCGGAAGCAGTACAGCGCCCCCACGGACTTCGGCTTCTGCATCAAGGTACCGCGCCCCCCCGCTGGGGCGACCCCGCCAGCCCACGCCCTGCCCTCCATCTGTGAGGAGCACTGCCCTGGGGACTCAGGGTTCAAACAGTAGGTTCTCCCTTGGTTGTGGCTTCAAAGGAAAAACAAAACCAGTGATGTGGTTTCACACTGGATTCGTTCACTCGAGTAAACACGTTTCCTGTCTGTCATGCCGTGTTGTCCGTGAGGAGCTCAGAAGCCCAGCGGCAAGCCCGGCCGTTAGAACGGGCCCGTCGGGAGGCCCAGCCTGTCGGTCACCCTGCCCAGGCCGGGCACGCTTCTGATCCGCCCTGGGCGCGCCCTTCCTCTGCCCCTCCAGCCAAACAAAGTCCTGCACGAGCCGAAGGAGCTGCGGCTGCTGTGTGCGGAGGATGAGCAGAGCCGCACCTGCTGGATGACTGCCTTCCGGCTGCTCAAGGTAGCGGGCCGTTCCGTCTGGGGGGGTTGCTGGGTGTCCCCACCTCTATCAGGGGGCACGGGGGCTTCTCACGGAGGCCTCCTGGGGGAAGGTCGGAGCCTGTTGCCGACCTGGCCTCTGTTGACACCGGGGGTCAACATGGGCCCTGTGCCTTGTGGGACAGCTGGCAGCGTCCCTGGTCTCTCCCATTTGGTGCCGCAGCGCCCCCACCAGGTGAGCCGGCCAAAGGTGCCTCTTGGTGGGGCCAAGTGCGCCCCCCGGGCGCGGGGCAGGGAGATGCCCCGAGGACAAGGTCCAGCTTGAAGGGCCAAGAGTAGGGACATCCGCCCACAGGAGGGCTCGTCGTTTCCGTGACTGCCCGTCAGCCTCCCAGCTTTCCTGGGGGCGCGTGAGGAGCTGCGCAGCTTGCGCAGCGAGCCTGGCAGGCCCGCGTCTCCCAGCAGCGGGAGCTCCTGGCGGTGGATGGCAGGGGTCTCCTAGGGGCCACGCCCTGGACAGCCGCCTCTCGTTGACTGCGCGGCAAGTCCGCACGCCTCTGCAGTAGGCGCGTGGCGGCGGAGCCCAGCCCCCACAAGCGCTGCCTCCTGCTCCGTGTGCCCTGCGTGTCTGCAGTTACCTGCGCTTATAAAGTCCACGCAAGCTGCAAGGTAGTTGATCCAGAGGAACTGGCCAAAGTGTGTTCAGTCACCTGGGGCCGACACAGAGCCTGGGAATTCCGCCACTAGAACCCACAGCCCTCCGGACGCTCAGCTGGTCCGAGACTGCAGGTGGACTCCCCGAGAGGAACGGGCGGGTGGGGCCTGAGCTCCGACACCCCTCGGGGACGCACGCCCCGCGGGCTTCGGGCGTGGGCGCCCTGCGCCTCCCTGCCCTGGAACCTCGCTCTCTGCCGTGTCTGCTGCTGGTGGCGCAGGAAGGGACTGACAGTGTGACCGCACTCTCTGGTGACGGGAGAGGACGGTCAGTGCTGGGGTGAGCTGTGCCCTGTCACGGCTGCGCCCCGACAAGCCAGCCTTAAGTCCGAGTGTGCGTCGTGGGGCCTGCTCGAGGGAAGATGGGGCGCCCCGACCCAGGAATGAGTCAGCCCCGGGGCCCCCTGTGAGGACACGGGTGGAGCAGCGACGAGAGGGCCAAGCGTGGGGCGGCGTGGAGAGCACGCTCTGCCTGCATCTTTCCGTCCCGAGTGGGAGGGAGGACGGGTTTGGGGAGGGCAGGGCAGCCCTGCCGAGGGGGCAGACGTGGCTGGGAAGCCTCTCAAGCTTTGCATCTTTGTGTGACTTTTCTGGTCTGTGTGTGCACAATCCGTTTTGGAAAAAGGAAGAGACGAAATGGAACAGGGAAGGGTGGCTGGCTCCGCGGGGCTTGGGCTCCCCGGCGCCGGCCACTGACTCTGGCTCCCCTTCAGTATGGGATGCTCCTCTACCAGAGCTACCGGGTCCCCCAGCAGAGGAAGGCCTCGCTGTCCCCCTTCTCCACGCCCGTGGTAAGTGAGCCTGCCGCCTCCCCCAGCCAGGGGCCCAGCCAGCCGCTGCGTCAGCACTGGCGCCCGCCCACCCGCCCGCCCGCCCAGTGGGGAGCTCTGAGCGAGCGTGTGCATTCCAGAGACGCCATTCCGACCCACAGCGCCCCAGGCCAGGAGGCCAGCTCAGTCCTCGCAGCAGAGGGACAGCTGGGGACAGCTCCTCAGCCACCCCTGTGCCGTTCCCCGCAGCCCCAGGCCGTGTAGGTAGCCGCTGTGTGCAGGGCTCGGACGGGAGGCAGCAGCGAGGTTCCACGGAGGAGCAGCTCCCTGCCTCCGCCTTCCCTCTGGCCCTGAGCCCTCGGGCGCCATGACAGGCGGGTCCTCCTGGGGAGAACGGAGGGCACAGCGCACCTCCAGGTTCTTGGGACGCACGGCGCTTCCCGGAGGCGAGCTTAAAGACCCTGGGTGTCCGTCTCCGGGACCGCCGTCGCCCGCGCTCGCGTGCCCGCGGGAGGGACGCCGCTGTGCGGACGGGGCTCCGGGACGTGGCGGTCGCTCTGAGGCCCCTGAGTGCCAGTCGGGGCCGGTCCTGCGGCACCAGCGGCCTCAGCCTCAACCTCGGGGTTCGTCTGCTTCCCTCGAAAGGAACCAGAGCTGTTTTTAGCTCAAGGGCCCTTTTGTCAGACTTCCCTCCCGAACCTCAGGGAGTCGGGGCAGGCGGACCACGTCGCCCTCGCCACCGCCCGGGCGCCCGCCCCCTGACTCTCGGTCCTGTGGCTCCCCTTGCAGCGCAGCGTCTCGGAGAACTCCCTTGTGGCCATGGATTTCTCTGGGCAAACAGGAAGAGTGATCGACAACCCTGCCGAAGCCCAGAGCGCAGCCCTGGAGGAGGGGCACGCCTGGAGGGTGAGGTCACGCGGGGTGGGTGCCGCTGCTGCGCTCCAGGACGGTGACTGTGGGTGCAGGCAAGGGGCAAAGGGCTGGGGAGGGGGAGGCGGGCCCCTCTCTCCATGGTGGGAAGTGGTGGCTCCCGGTTCCGGGCCTCCCCGCTGCCTCCCGTCCCCTGGGCTCCCCGACGGAGCAGCGCAGGGGCAGCGGCATCCCGGCCCAGGCACGGGACTGTCCCTGCTGCGGACCACGGGGCCTCGTGGCTTCGCCACTGACTAGCTCCGTGACCTGGAACAGTCCTTCCTCTGAGGTTCGAGGTCCTAATCTCCAGGTGGAACGATGTTACCCGGCTTCCAAGTGGTTCTGACTTTCAAAGACAACGCCCAGAGCATGAGCCCACAGCTCTGGCTCGGCAGTGCTCTCTGAACTTCAGCTGGGGGGGGGGGTGCGGGGAAGGAGGCGTCCCCCCAGCTCTGCATCCTGAGCGCCAGCCCTCAGGCCGGCGGGTGGGTGGTGGGGAGCCCTGCGTGGCTGCCGAGGTGTGTCCGGCTCCTGCTGCCCCTCCCCGTGGTGCCCTGTGGTCGGGAGTACCATGCAGGTCACTTCTGGTTTTGTTAGTAACAGCCACGCCCCGAGAGCTCTTTGTTCTCCATGGGCATGTGGGGCTAGGCTAGCACTGCACGGGCCGGCGTCCCAGCCGCCCAGGCACTTGGGGGTCCCCCAGGGGTGTGTGCAGATACCTGTGGGTGGTGTCTATCTGCTGGAATTCCGCTGACATGGATGTTGATTTTTCAGAAGAGAAGCACCCGGATGAATGCTCTGGGTAGCCAGAGCCCCCTCCACCCTTCCAACCTCAGTGCAGGTACACCAGCCCGATCTCTGTGTGCGTAAGGAAAATGGAACCGCTCCCCCGCCCCCAGCGGAGTGCACTGGGAAGCGTGGCGTGGGAAGGGGTCAGCTTGCTGCGGGTGGCCCCTGCAAGGGGCTGGGACCCGCCACCCTTACCCCCCCTTCACCCCCACAGTGATCCACCGCACCCAGCACTGGTTCCATGGCAGGATCACCCGGGAGGAGTCCCACCGGATCATCAAGCAGCAGGGGCTGGTGGATGGGTAAGCAGCGCTGGGCGCTGGGCGCCTGCCAGCTGCTCCGCCATGCGGAGCGTCCTGGCCTGCGGGCCCACGTTGGGGCCCCTTTCACCGAAGAGCGGGTGTGCTCAGAGGCATGTGTGCTGCGTAGGGCTCGCCCACTGGCGGGTGTCAGGAGGGAGCTTGGCCCCCGTTTCCGTCCACACTCTGCTACCTGTTGCTGAGACAGGGAACACAAGCTGCCTAGCAGTAATTAATTAGGTCATGAGCAAACGTGAAAAAGACCCCGCACTCCTGAGGAATGCATTGTGTCAGGCAGCACTTGCACAGAGCGGAGAGCCCGGAACACAACGGAAGCAGCTCGCTTCTCAGGCTTGGCGTCAGGCGAGTGGCTCCTCTGGCCGGAGCCAGCTCGCAAGCGCCGGGCGGCTCCACTCACGGGCCGGGTGGCTGCTGGTGGCTGGTGGCCAGGAAGAGTGACCGGGCACATTTCCCGCAGGCTCGCCTGGGCTCATTCACGTGCGGCCACCCCAGGGTTCCCAAGGCCGACAGGCCCGACCCCCGTTTGCTACCCCTTCTCAGGGTGATGCCCCCCCCCATCAAAACGCTGCTGCACGCAGCACCCCTGTGGTGGGGAGGGGTGCAGGCCTGTGGCCCACGGGGCCTTGAGGACCCCTCCACCGTGCCCGGCTCCGACAACTGGCTGGTCCCACTGTGCCTGGCCCCCTTCCGGTGGCGCTGCTCCTCCCCCCCTCCTCGTCCCCTGCTGCTCCCCTGCAGCCTTGTGAAGGAGACCCAAGGCGCTCCCATTTTTTAGCAGTGAAACGTCTCAGCGCACAGCTCTGGGACTCCCAGACCATTTTCTCCTGGCGCTGCCCAGTGTCACCACCACATACAACGAGGTCGGCACCCGCGGCTTCCTGTCTCCCGGCATCGGGTCCGCGGGTCCCAAGGAAGGGCGCGGGGGCGGGGGCCTCTCCTGCGTTACTCTCTCCCTTCTCTGGGTCTGGAAATCTCACTAAGGTCATTGGCTCGCACCGGGCTCACCCTGCCTTGTGCTGATTGGCTGTCTCTGTCTGACCTGCGACCCCAGGGAGTCCCCTGATGTCCCCTTTGTGTGCCCCTCTCATCTGTAAGGGGCCTGAGACTGGCGCGCCGCGAGGCGCCCTCAGCGGCTCTGCCAAACTGGAGCGCGGTCAGGCTCCTTCGCTTCAGTCCTCGCCGATCTTCTTACGTGGATCTGAGGTTTCTTCCCTTCAGCGTGAGGCTGGTTTTTAGATTTTTGGAAACTGTTCCCCAGTTCCAAAGTCAAAACTAGGAAACAGGGTGTGTTCTCTGTTGGCTGCGTCCTGGACCCCAGCCCGCAGAAGGGAGCCACTTTTCCAGCCGTAGCGTGTCCTTCTGCTGTTTCTTGTTACAAATGCAGGCAAAACGCATTCGCTTTCCTGTTCTGCCCCCTTGCTCACTGGGGACCCAGAGCACCGGTGCTGGGCGGCTCACGCCCTTACTCGGAGCAGGGGAGGCTGCGGTGCCCCCACCAGGCTCTGTTAGACCCTGCGTTTGCTGGTGTCCCGAAGTGGGGATGGTGAGCGGAAGATGGAGGGCTCACGTCGCGCTGTGCAGCGCGGCCGGGCTTCCCTCCGCGGGGCGGGCACCTCGCCGGGACTCCCGAGCGAACGCCTGCGGCTACCAGCTCTCGCAGGGAAGCAGTCACCTCTTTTCAGCTTGGCTTACGTTTCGGAGTGTGGGGTAGGGGTGGGGGGGGTGCTTGTTGTTTTCGGTTACGCAGATGTTCTCATACAGTCACATTTGTCATTTCTGCCCCGTATCCTTCCAGACTTTTGACTGCCTTGCTGTGTAGTTAGTTGGGTTTTCCCCACTTCTAAATCACACAGGGGCTCCTTTCGCGCTGTTTTCTAGAACTCCTATTGTTTCTTGTCTCCTTCCCTCCCCTCCCCCTCACTCCTTCCCTTCTTTCCCGCCTCTCTCTCTTCCCCCCTCCCTTCCCCCC